>NW_010583832.1:714-15389 GCF_000705375.1 Tinamus guttatus | reverse complement strand
GCTCCCCTTGGCCGGCTGCCCTGGTTCATCTCTGCAGCCAGCAGAGCCAGAGATACGGTAATATTTATGCCAGTGGGACAAAAAGGAGCTTCCATGGCTGTGCTTCACTAGGACATGTGGCTGCATCCAGCCCTGGCCACCTCCTCCTGCAGAAAGGGCCATCTCCTGTCACAGGAGGGCAGAGCCGGGCCGTCCCCACGTACCTTCCCGCAGCCGGAGCTGGCGCAGCCGGGCTGCCCCCAGCGTGGTGCTGGAGCTCTCCTGCCCCGACCGGTTGTTGTAGAGAAAAGGGAGGAAAACCTGCGACATCCACACCCAGAACTGATCCGACCTGCAGCGGGAAAGGCGGGAGGCAAAGCTGCTGGGCGGCTCCCGGGACGGGTCTCGGGACGAGCCCAGCGCCGCAGGTCCATCAACGGAAAGGCAGCTCCATCCCTGCTCTACCTCTGTGCTGGGGCAGGGGTGTCAGGAAAACGGTTGTTAGACATGCAAGAACCAAATGAATGCGCTCCATGGACAGGAGGACGTTTAGGACTGGATTCTGCTCTTCCGCTAAGCCACTGTCATCCTAGTAGTTTCAGGAGTTCGGGAGAATCATTCCCAGTTCATGCTGTTGCGAATCAAAATTTCTGTGAATGTAGAGCACGGGCAAACCAAATCTCATCTGCACAGCCCCATCAAGAGGTCTGCAGTATGATGGGTGCAGAGGCAGAGTCGGTTCCCAGCAGCCTTCCCAATGTCATGCCGAACAGCTGGAGCCTACAGCAATGGGGAAACTGAATTGGGAAGTTTTAATCTAGTTAATGGTAAGTGCAGAGAAAGGAAGAGAAGGGCTTTGTATTTGTATCAGATGTTATTTTTGGTTCTCATGAGCTTATTTACATCTAAATCTTAGACCTTTTTTTGCAAATAGAACAAACTTGCGTCCTTTTGCCCAGACACAGAAAGATAAACATCTGTAAATCACAAAGTCCTTTCCCACCGAGAAGGTCTTAAAACGCCAAGGAATTAAAGCTCTCAGTCCCTGCAAGCCCTTCTGTTTTCCAGGGCAGAGGCTGAGCAGCAGGGAGAGGAAGGGCCCTGCTTGCTCCACGCAGGTCCCGTTTCAAGTGCTGCAGCTCCAGGGCTGGCTGCTCTCCCCAGTGCTCAGGGCCTCTCTCCTGTGGGTGACTCAGAGCTTCATCCCAGCAGCCATCCCAGAGCTGCAGAGCAGCCGGACGCCCTGCTCACTGTGCCCAGTTCATGGATGACGAGACGTGTCCCCCATCCCTAAGGCAACACCTTGTCCCTCGCCAGCCCGGGTCCCTCCCCGTTACCTCTTGATGCGGAGGAACTCGTTGCTGCCCAGCTGCTGCTTGATGGAGCTCTGCAGAAGGAAGGTCCTGCTGTTGCGGGAGGCATCTCCGTAGTTGGTGAGCAGGATCACCAGCAAGAACAGCATGTAGATGAGGAAGTTCTGGCAAGCAGAGAGCACAAAGGGACATCACACCCAGGCACAGCGTCGCATTGGGTCCCAATCCTGCCCCTGACACAAACCAACGCTTCCCACCAGTGCTGTGCAGCAGGATCGGGCCTCAAAGCACACTGTTTTTGTTTGTTTGATTGTTTCCTCCCATATGGGAAGCTGTTTAAAATGAAAGCCAGACCACGGGCTCCTAACAATATTCTCTTTTTTCAAGCCAGCCAGCCCAGTACCACGTTTCAGGCAATATGCACTGCACAACCTCCCTGCACTAGCTCCTATGTGCTGGCAGCTTGGCTTGCACAGCAGCTCTGAGAGTTTCCATCCTTTGAAGGGAGATCACACGGTTAAAAATAACTCCTTTAAAGTAGGTGTGTATTCCCAGCGCCAGTGCAGAAGATTAGCATTGATTTATCTGTGAAAAGACTGAAATTCCTGCTCCCAAGCAGGGAGTTGTGTTTCATGAGACTCAGCTCATGCGCTGGCCCAAAGCTGGCCTATGCTCCACGCTGCGAGCCCTTCTCTGGCCTCAGCCCCCTGAACTCCTGCACGCTACAAACGTGGTCCCTGCTCCAAACTGAGGAGGAACAGCCATCCAGCTGTGGCTTTGCTTTCCAAACACCTCAGATAGACGAGAGCTTCACAGAGAAGATGAGTGTCACTATCTGCTTCTACAGCTGGGGGCACTGAGGTGGAGATTGGAGACAAGTGCCCGTTAAACAGCAGAGGGGATCACGGATGGACCGGGGGGCCCGTACAAAGATGTACGTGGGCTCCTCGCCGCGGGCGTCACGGGACACCTCACCTTCAGCATCTTGTGCAGCAGTTTGACCTTCCTGGCCTCCTCCTTGGCCTGGAAAAGGGCAAACCCCTGCGGGGGTCGGACCTTGCTGATCTTCTCAGAAACGTGCTCAACAAACGGGTGCTCCACCAAGGTGTCGTCTTCCTCGGGGTGCAGGCGCTTGGCAACCAGTGAGAAATAGAGGGCTTCCAGGAGAACCTGGGGACACAAGGAGGGTCACACGCACGCAGGGGGATCCGCCAGCCCCTTCCCAGCTCCCACGGCAGTAGCTCCCGTGTGCCTGGAATGTGGGCAGTGCCGCGGAGCAGCTCGGCCACCGCTAGGACACCAGCGAGGACAAGGACACCAGCACTGCTCTCCTGCTGTGCCCATGCCATCACCGCAAGGACAGGGAGATGGGGAGAGGATTCAGTCCACTCAGAGCCCACCAGGAGTTCATTAGTATTTAGAAAAGCTGATTAGTGATGATACAAATGATTAACAAAGGTCTTGTTAATCCAGAGTGGAGGGATGCTGGTGGTCGCAGGAAACCACAGGCATGTGCATGTGTACACGCATGCAGGTAACGTGCTCGAGCCCTTCCTCGCTCTCTCCTTACCTTCAGGGGCTCCCAGACCAAGAAGGAGGCCAAAAAGCTGAATATCCCTGAGATGAGCCACATGAGGGCAACGCTGGAAGAAAAGCCCACGCCGATCCACACAGAGACCCCCGTGGAGGTGGCGAAGATGAGGAGGCAGATGCCGTGAGCCAGAGAGGAGCACCAGGGTGGCAGCAAACGCTTCCTGAACGTCTGGTCTGCAACTGGGGATGGGAAGGAAAACAAGAGTAAATGTGACTGCAAAAGGGTCCAAATGGGCACAGGAGGGGCTGGGCAGTGGCTCCCCCCAGCACAGCGTTGGCCATCATGCACCAGGGGAGCAGTATGGACAGCTGAAACAGCCAGCCCCAGAGCAGCAGCTTCCCCTACGCAGACGGCACAAAGTCGGCAGGAGAAGAAGATGGGATCTGGAGTCTGCGATCTGTTCCCTACTTTCCATCAGAGCCTCAGAGCATGTCCAGGACTGGACTAACTAGAGGTGCTACCCTCAAAACCCACTAGAAGCCGCACAGACTGTGGGGCCTGGAGATGCCCTTCGAGACTGCCAAGCCCCGCTGGCCTGGGGCTTGCTCACACTCAGCTTCTTCCATTCACCCCTGCGAATAAAGCCTGGCATACGGATACTGAGACACTCGCCAAGCAAGAGGAACGGATGGGTTTGAGCAGCCCCAGGAGGATCGCTGCTGTGTCCAATTCTCTGCGCTGCAGCTGCCCTGCAGCAGCTGCGCCCGGGAAGGCAAAGCCCAGGCTGATACGGAGCACTCGGCAGCACCCGGAGCTTCCCCGGCAGGGAAGCAGCTCTTCTCCTTGCTCGCTGCTTTGAGCTTTCCTTGGCATTGGACTCCTCCTCCCTCTGGTTACACAGAGTCTCGCTCATCCTCCTTAGGAAGGCTGGATGAACCTTCCCTAGTGGGTACAGCAGCAGCTACCACAAAACAAGTGGTGGCCTAGGATTTACTGGGACTTGGGAATCACAGAGAAGCTGCCCCAAACTGGCAAGGAATAGCAAACAAATCCCAAGGAAGAGAGCAGCCTCTCCTAAGTCTCCTCTATTTATCTTCTTCCCAACTGCTGCTGGTGAAGGCCCCTCTTCTGCACCTCCTCAGCCTCCCTGTGCCAGGTCCCCACGCCGCTCCGGTACCTGTCCAGGTTGACTTGGCCGATCTGCTCACTTCCCTGGGAGGGGCTGCCACGTTCTGGCCTTTCTCGTTCAGCTTCTGCATCATGACGGTCTCCACCTTCTCCCCGAACACGCTGGACCTGCCAGGGCAGAGCGGTGCTGCCAGGAGCGGTGCCAGGGCTCGGCCACGGCAGCGCCAAGCCCAGCGCTACCGCGGGAGCCCCGGGGCCACCCAGAATCCCCCTCATCTCCTAAGGCAGGGGGCCGGTGGCGGGATGCTCCATGGGGCGTCCCCTGGGAAGCGGGAAGCCCTTCCCTTCCCCTCCCCGAGCCGGCTGCTCCGCAGGGGCGTGTCCCGCACCGGGGTGGCTCTGGGCACAGTGACAGAGCAGAGGCTCAAATCCCCTCGTCCCTTCTGTCTGCACTGTGAACTCAACCGACACGCCGGTATTTTGATGGCAGCACAAAGGCCCAGGGACCCGTGTTCAGCCAGGGGACACTCCAGGTGGGTCCTGGGGACACAGGGAGCGCTCTCCTGGCTGTGGGGGTGCAGGAATTGGTGCCAGCAGGAACACAGGGCCTGTGTGGCCAGGCTGTCCTGGGCATTTGCAGCACCAGAGTCCAGCCCAGCTCCCAGCTCTGTGGCACAGCTGGATGGATGACAAGGAACAGCAGCCCCTGCCTCCACCTGCCTTGTTCAGGGGACTCTGCTGCCTGGTACTTACAGGCCTGAGATCAGATCCGTTTCGGCCCTCATGTACGGCCCCATGTCCTGGGGGTGGGAGATGCCACTAGCTCCATCTGCCAGGATCTGCCGTATGAGATCCTCATCTGGGGAAAGAGGGGAGCACATCAGCGACGGGAGCGCAGCCGCGACACTGCACCCAGCTCTGCCCAACATCAGCTGCTGCCTGTGGAGCCAGGGACAGGAGCAGCCTGGGGTGTCACTGCGGGGTCCTTCTCCCTGGGATGACCATCCACCCTCCCCGTCTTCTGGCTCCTGTCTGCTCCCACTTGGCAGTCGAGTCTGGCATGAAACTGCTGGCACAGGAGGCCAAGCTGCTCTTCTCCAGCCATTCACACAGGTCCAGAGACACCATGGCCTTGCAGCCAGTGAAGTGCTCGTTGCTTGCAACATTCAGACCCCTGGGAACACATCTCTCTCTGCTCCTAGTTTGCTGGCAGTGCAGCGACCACTCACTTCAAACTAATCCACATCCATCAGGATTTCTGCTTCCCAAACTGAATTTTCCACTAAGAAAATCTGACTCTCCTCCCCTCAAATAGGAGCCAGAAGCGATGGCAATAGCCTCTGCCCTTCTGCCTTCCTCAGAGCGGAGCCAGGGCTCCCAGGGACCAGGCTGCTCCGGTGCAGCAGGAGCAACGCTGCTCATTGACCCACCTGAGGCCGAGAAGTACCGCGGCTGCCCCTGGTGAACCCCCAGCGACAAGCTGTCCTCCTCCGGCGCCAGCGGGGCCTCCAGGCCCAGGTGGCGGCTGGCCCGGCCTCTCTTCAGCTTCTGGATCGTGTTGCCCATGATGGAGGGGTCGCTGAGGAGGTCTGGCCAGCTGAGCAGGGCCTCGCTGGAGGGCCAGCGCACGAGGCTGCGGGCAGAGAGGAGCTGAGCTCGGCCAGGCGCGCGGGGGCCAGGGGAAGCAACACGTGGGCACGCGCTCCTGCCGCGGAGGGAGCCGCGACGGGGCACAACGTCACTCTGCTGTGACCTGCACAGGGCTCTGGGTCACTGCTGGGACACAGCCTCTATGGGGAGCAGGCTGGTGCCAGCCAGGCCTCCCCAGCCCCTGCAACGCAGTTATCTGCGATAACAAAACACAGGCAAGCGGCGCTTGCGGGTAACCGGCCTTTGATGGCCCAGCAGTCTCCCACCCAAAACAACAAGCTGGGAAACAGCATTTCACATTTGCTGGCCTGCAGCGCTGGAAAAGACAAATTATGTGCGGGAGGCCAAAAGCAGAGAAAACACTGAATTCCTGCTCTGATCTCCAAAGCCTCCTTACCTTTTGGAGTCCTCCAGGAACAGATCTGTTTTGGTTTGCTCAGAGAAGGCCTGCGGAGGAAGTGGGAAATATTTCAGGTCTATGACACTGGCCGATGCCCAGCTAAAGCAGCAGGCGGTTACTGGAAACCCAGAGCCTGGGTCTGTGCTTCCAGGTGCCTCCTGTCCTCCAGGAGATGGTGCCCAGGCACACTGGGAAGATCCATGCTCCCAGGTAGCAGCTTGTGCTCAGAACCTGGGGATGGCCTGGAGGGAGATGTGATGACAGACCAAGGACTGGGGCTCTCCCAGTCACCAGCACTTGTGAGTGTGCATCAGTTCTTACACCAACAGCCTCAGAGGGACACTGTGCAGGGGACAGGAGGGCTGCGGGACGCACAGCCCACGCAGCCTGTTCAGCTTCCAGGTGTGAAGGGGGTTACCTCTGCCCGGAGCCCTGGGAAGGTGAGGAAGGAGCTCTCCAGGATCGAGGAGTCCAGGTAGTTGTCGATCTCCAAGGACTGCTGGTCCGAGTGAGTCACGGTGTGGTTGATGGACACCTGCAGGAGACAGAAAGGCCTGAGCAAGGAAGGGACGAGCGGAGGTGACGGCGTCGCCGTGCTCGGAGCCTGCTGCTCGGCTCCCTGCTCTGCTGCGGAGCGACACGTTTCTAGATGCAGGACCAAGGGATCCCGGCCTGCACAGCAGGGCTGAGCCAAGGCACACGCGGCTCCCCACTGTCCCCCACACACCTTGGGCTCTGTCTCGCATGACCACAGCCCAGGATGTTCCAGGCACAAGCTCCCAGGAAGCTGCCTAAGCCCGTAACCTCCTGCAAAGCAGCGAGTGCTTAGAGGAACAACCAGTACCGGGCACATTTGTGGCTCATCAGTGACTGAGCAGCTGGCTGTGGCACTTACTGGGGTTGCCAAGTGTGTCTAACTAGTCATTAAATCCTCAGCGGATCCTTTCACAGTTGCATAACCAGAGCTCTGCTCAGCTGGGTCTGTACCCAGGGCAGATATTTCATTAGAAATGCTCCAAGGAGCATCTCTCGAGCTCCTGCTAACACAGCAGAGGCGACACGTTTAAATGGCATTTGGGTACCTACTGCATACTGAAATCAAGAGGTAATAAGTGGCTAAACGGCTTTTAAAATCTGCCCTTTTGGGTCTGCCTGGGCACTGCCATAATCCAGTACTACACAGCACATGTCCCTCTAAGGTGAGGGGCTGCTCCCAGCAAAACCAGGAGGCCGAGTCTTACTAAGCACAAGGCTCTGACCATGCTGCAAGGCCGTGCAGAGCAGCACTGAGGAAGGGGAAGCCCTGGGGGCTACAAAAAGGCCAAATCCAACCCTGCATCACCCTGCTTGGGCAGCCTGCAACTATCTCTCCCGATTACCTTGCCACGAGCCATCCGGAAGAGAAATAAAATGACCAGGTAGAGAGGATAGACCACCACGCTGGACACCAAACCAACAGCCACCGTGTCTACATTAACAGGGATCAGGTTGGAAACAGCCCCGTTGCTGGAGAGAATCAAGAGAGAAGAGAGACCAGTGTGAGCAGAAGCACTCCGGGCTGCCGGCCAAGCAGACAAGACACACCAAGCCCGAACCTCAGGACAAATCTGGGTGGGAGGACCTGAAAATACTTTTACCAGGGCGGCCCCTGAGGTGGCTGTCACCACCACACACAGACAAGAGCTAAAATACTCCCCCAGGGCAGGCTAAAAAGCAAGAAGGGGGCATAAGTTGTGCTAACAGATGACACAGAGAAACCAGGCACGGGGGAAGCCCATCAGGCTGTCCGTGGTCCTCCTTGATCCACATCCTGATCCAAGAATCTTTGGAACAGGGAGGGCAGCCTCAAGGTCCCAGGCAGGGCATCTATTCTAAGCAGGCGTGAAGTCCACCCTGCCCCGTGTCATGAAGCACAGGAGGGCCCCAAGTAGGTTGGGGCTACCAGAGCAGAAGGCCCAGAGCGCACCTGAGGTGGACGTTCCCCACCACGCCGTACCACACGGCGTTGGCGCAGAGGAAGAGGAAGATGAGCAGGGAGCAGCAGGTGGCTCTCTGGACGCGGGTGAAGCGGCTGCGTGGCGGGCGGTCCCACATGGAGAGCCACACGTGCTTCTCAAAGAAACCCCGCTGCAGCTCCGCCACGAAGATCCGCGAGAAGCTCCTCAGCTCCGTCTCACCTGAGCACAGAAAGAGACGCTGAGGGGCAGCGGCACGGGGCAGAGGGCACCTCGCTGGGCCTGGCATGGCCTCTCCTCCCGGGCTGATACCCAAGGGGATGTCCATGAGTGCCTCCTGCCCTCTGGATCTCTGCCCGTATTGCACTCAGGAGACCCAGGAGAGCGTTCGGCTGCACTAGGTGTCAAGGCAGTGTCAGTGCGGAGGGTTCACGGTGTCCCTGCAGGGTCGCACACGGTGCCCACCCCGTTCTGATGAGGGCTGCCATGTTGCACCCCAGACCCACCCCCTGCAGCTGGCACTCACTGGCAGCATAAACCTCCTTCTCCACCAGGCCGTCGTTCTCCTCGCTCTCCACCGAGAGCCAGTCGTTCACCAGGAAGAAGTAGCTCTTGCTGCTCTGCAGGTCCCGCACGATGACGTGTTGCAGGTACCAAGAGGGGCTCAGTCCTGCAAGCCAAGGAACAAGGCAACATGTTTCATCGCAGACATTCCCTCCTCAAGGCCACAAAGCCAAAGACCAACACAAGGAGAATCCTAAAAGGGGACAACTCTCTGGAAGACTAGTGATGAAAAATCAGCTACCCAAGAGAAGGGCTTGGCACTTGCACTGTACAGACATTTACTGACACTGTCATGGTGCAGAGGACGTTGGACTGCACGTATAAGGGCTTACAGCTGACCTGGTCTTCAGGTCAGGTTCCCCTGGGATGGAGACTCCCTGTCCTCCCCCTGCAATCTTCCACCGACTGTACAGACATTTACTGACACTGTCACGGTGCAGAGGACGTTGGACTGCATGTATAAGGGCTTACAGAAGATCTGCTCTTCAGGTTCCCCTGGGATGGAGATTCCCTGTCCCCCCCTGCAATCTTCCACCAAGCCAGCGGCTCACCAAGGTGCCCTGCCAGCTTTAGGCCATGGTGTTAAGCAGCATTGCTCCGGAGCAGAGCTGGGTTGCGAGCTGGGACAAGGGACGCCTGCCCCACACCTGCTCGTGCCTCACCTTTATTGTCGTGCCAGATGCGGATGCGCCAGATGCTCCCCAGACTCCGCTCCGTTGCGATCTGAAACACGTCGAGGCTGTTGCGGTGGAAGGCGTTTTCTCCGTCCAGGTGTCTGTGACCGCTCTTACTGTCCACCCCGTACAAGGCAATCCCCACGTGGGCTGTGGTACCTGGCAGGGTCAAGCGGGTTCAGTTAGGGGCATCCATCCAAGGAGAACGTTACCCAGCAGCCCTGCCTTCCCACCCAGGTACCAGACACAATGGTCCTTTGGAGAGGCCACCTGGGAGGAAGGAATGGATTTACCAGCCAGTCTAGGGATAGCGTCAGACACAGCCTGGAAGGCAGCTGCTCAGGCTGTGCATGCACCTTGGCATACCCATGGGTTTCCTCTTTGGAGGGGACTGAAGCTAATGCTCCTTGCCTTGCTACACTCTAATGGGAGGAGATGTTTGTTCTGGATGTTCTTTCCATCAAGTAGTTGAAAGACTTGTTTTCTTTGACTTCTCTCTGGTACTGGTTGCCAAATGCTCCTCAGTCTACCTGGGCCACCTGGATGGTCCTGGGGATGGTTTCAGGTCAAAGCTGCTCCCAGTGCAGACAGTGGTTGCACCGAGATCAGTGGGAGCACGTCCCTGATGGTGGCGGGGCAGCCCTTCACCTCCATCCTCGCTCAGAGCTCCCACATCCCAGTTGCTCAGATTTCCAAGCCCAGAAATGTTGTTTTAGCATCTCTGGCTACATTCCTAGCCTCAGATTGGAAAGCCCAACTTTCGGCTTCCATGGTGCCCAGAAAAGATTCAGATGGAAGTAAAAAGTGGTGGATGCTGGGGGACAGCAAAATGATTCATGCAGAGGGCCCACAAGGCCTGGATGCTTCTGCAAGAGAGGATCAGACCTGGGAACAGCTCCTGTCTCTTGGCTGCTCCTGCAACCACAGGCCCAAGGCAGTTCCTTTCCAGGGCTCTTGGCCTGCCCCATCATCACGAAAGTTACTTTACCACCTCGCAGACTGGTGGTTTGAAAGCTGGAGAAGCCCCGAACTGACTGTCTGGCTCAGGGCTCTTCCAGACACATCAGGCCCTGTGGGGAATGTCTGGTGCATGATGAGCTGTGGGAGGTCTCATGGGGACTCTACTGATGTCATTCTAGGCAATCAAACATGGGAGCAGTCTACGGACTAACCTGATCCTCTGCCCCAGCCAGTTTTCACCAGGATCTCGTATTTGTACAGCCCGTTCTTCCCGCAGAAGGGAATCACCCCCACTCGGTTAATGTCAATCATGTCCAGCTTGTGCACAATCAATGCAGCCACCGAGTAGGTCACGAAGCAGACAGCACACGTCAGCAGAACGATGTAGTTGAGACCTGGGCCTGGAGCCTAAAAGAAAAGAAACACGTCAAGAGGCACCTCCTTCTCCAGGAGGAGCCCTGTCATTGCCCGGGGGCTGTGTCACCCCTTTGCTGGCTGTGCTCAGCACACAGACACATCATCCTCGTGCAGAGGGAGACCTGTCCCCACACAGCCCGCGTGGTCCCTTGCTGTGAGCCGCAGCAGCCAACTCGAGTTTGCAGATGCAGACAGCTCTCTGCTTCTCCATTTACGTCACTGCCAGAGCTAGAAAGAACTTGAACGTCCCTGGGAGCCAGGGAGCAGCTGGCAGGTGCAAACTGCCTGGAATAAAAGAGCTCTGGGTGACAGCTGGGAAGGGCGTTTGGCATCTCAGGGAAGAGCCGAGCACTGCAAGGTGTTCAGAGTCCACAACAAAGCTCCTGCAGCGCTTGGGTCTTAGCCCCAGCAGCCAGGCTTCATAATAATCAATCATAATCAAACACAGTCCTTTCGTGAGGGCTGGCTCTTTACTCACAGGGAAGATGAACTGGACGGAGTTCGGGGGGACAAACAGGCTGGCCCCAAAGGCGGTGAGGTGCTGGGTTAGGCACACGGCCTGGTCTGGCCTGGTCTCTTCCAGCGGGATGATGCCTTCTGTCTTCCACCGCTTCTCCTGCTCGCTGAAGTACTGGCACAGGGAGGTGTACAAGCCCAGGGTCACCTCCACTGGCGACCAGCTGAAATGGTTCGTGATGTTGAAGTAATACTTCTGGGTGGTGTCATCCGTGCTACAGGAGGGAGAGGAGGCGAGGGGACGTTATCAGCCTGCCTGCTGAAGGGACACAAACCCCATCCCACCTGAAGTGTGCTCCTGGAAAGTACAGGTCTGTGTGGACAGACACACGGTGGGGAGGAAAAGCCCAGAGAATGGGGTGTCATTTACAGAGCCTTTGGGCTGTGCAGAAATGGTTGCAATCTACAAACCTCTTTAATTATTCTTTAATATTTGCATTATTTCAGCACTCGGAAGGCCCAGGCTGGGAGCAGAGCCCGAGCCCTGCGCCGCGCACCGTCCTCCTCCTCTGCCACCCGCCACCCCGTCCCACGGCCACACGACACTTCCAGAGCAACTCGATGACTTCTGGCTGAGAGGCTTTGCTCATTAAGGCGATTAATCCCTCTCGGAGCATCCTGTTCCCAAAAAGCCATGGAAGCTGTGTCAATTTACACAACAGTGGCTCCAGTCTTGCCCCACCTATTCCCAAGCTGCCTATCATTCCTCTCAGATAACGCCAAGGAGTTGCTTGGAAATAACACGAGCCACGAACACACACGCTCCCGGGAAAGGCCGGGAAGTTACGGGAATGACGGCTCTGGGGAAAGAGGACAGCTCTGCTCCAAAGCCCAGGAGCGCCGCGGTGCTTCCCGAGCCCCGGCACGCTGCGGCACCGCGTGGGCAGCGGCTGGAAGCCCTTGAGGGCTTCTTTCAGCTTCTCTCCATGCTCCACGCCAGGAAGACGAGTTCTCTGGGAAGGTTGCACTGTGTTTGGGCAATGGGGCTAATGTGTGCAATGCTTCAAGAAATGCCGTCACAGGCTGCATGAAGCCATCCCTGCATCTACAACAGGCCAGTGGGAGATCCCTGGGACACGGCCCTGTTGAGTATGGGCAACTCTGAGCCTGCAAGGCACTACTGCATGGCCACAGCTACGTCTGGGAAGGAGGGAACGCCAGGAGAGAAACGGTGCCAGTGCTGGGGTGCAGAAACGGCAGCTTGCAGGTGCCTGCACGGGAGATTTGTCTCCTCCAAGGAGACAGGAGCACAGTTGGCAGCTACAACAGCACCTGCTCTGCAGAGCCATTTGCCATAAGCCATGGCAAGGCCCTGAGCATCCTGCACAGATGTCCACGTAGGTGGCAGGGATTACACGAAGGCTTCACTCACAGAGGGGATGTGAAGAAGGTGTAGAGCTTGTGGTCACTTCCAGCCAGGGCCTCCAGGCCGATTTTCTTCGAGGCGCTGCAGTTGTGCTCGTTTGGCGCGGGTTCGTGATGGAGATAGGCCATGATGAAAGGCTCGGGCTCGCTTGCAATGTAGTGCTCTGCATGGGGAGTGGGAGAAAGAACAGAGAGGGCTTTGTAAATGCCAGGGAGAGCTCCATCACACTCCTGCTGCCAGCAGAGGATGCTTAGAGAGCAGCATCTGGAATGCAGAAAGCTGGGACACATCCCTGACCAGTTTGTACCCTCTTGGTCTGCTGTTGAGAGCATCCCTGAGCAACAGGCTCTTGGACACCATTCTACCTGACCTAGAGAGGGAGAGGACAAGCTCCTTCCAGTGCTAACGTGGCTCACTGAAGGGCTGCGCAAAGCAAAAGGCTTTGCAGGGCCAGAATTCACAAGCAAAGATCATCCTGGGGACTGAACAAGCCCTGTGACAACCAGAACGTCAGCTGTGCCGTGTGGAGCTCGCTGCCTGGGTCTGACATCTGCTTCTGCACATCAGACACCTCTCAAGGCAGCCCTCCTTTGCTGCAGCACCCTCCCCTCCTCTCCCACGGGAAAAAGGGCATAAGGAGCTGGCGTTGGCTCCGCGCTACCGTTCAAGACTCTGTAAGTGAGCCGGAAGTGCAGCCCTGCCTCTCTGTTGTTGCTCTCCATAGTTACAATGAGGTTCACAGACGTCCTGGCTTCAATGACTGCGGTGCCAGCAGAGAGATCGTCAGCATCCGTGTTGTTCGATACCATCACCGTAATGGCCTTCTCGGAGTCCAGGCTCCCGATGGGGATCTGCACGCCGTTGTGTGTCTGGAACTCCATGGACGCGACCTTTGTGGACACGGTGTAGTTGCTGATGTAACCAAATGGGAAAGGATTGGAGTCCACCTGAAACATGACTTGAATGACATCCGTCAGGTTGGAAAGGGTGGTGTTGAAAGCCTGGGGAATGGAGAACTGGCAGTTGGGTGTGTTCTCATAGCAAAGCAAGTTGAAGGGATCAGACCGCTTGCCCGTGGCCTTAATTTCTCCTCCCACCAGCTCAAGTGGCTCTTCATTAAGCACTCGAGACTTCATGAGGATGCGCATCAGGCTGGAAGACAAGTTGTAAGCTTTGGGAGCTAGCAGAAAATTGTGGGGATCACTAAGCAGTTCCTGGGGCTTCGATTCTTGTGAGACTGTGTTGACAAGGTGAATAAGGTCACCTGTCAGAAGAGAAGAGCAAACAGGGAAACTGGTGAACTGGACAGTCTAGATAACATTTGACACCTTCCCAAGCAACCACACCAGTCCCTCTTCACTGCTCTCTCTGTAACTCACTGTGCACATGACTTCCCACACTGGAAGTGTTCAGTAGCCCTCAGCTAAAAGTAAAGCTGTCAACTCTTCTGCAGCCCCCTGACCAATCTATGAAGTTTGGTAGTGAGGATACAATCACAACAGGCTTTGTTTTCCTCCTGCGAGGTAACTAGGACAGCAGATTGGGAAACAGGGAGGGAATGGGTAACTCCAACACATTGCTAAGTTATTGCACTACCAAGTGCAGAACATTCAGAAACACATGAAAGCAGCAAAGAAACACATGAAAGCGGTGGCCTTCTCTTCCTTTGAGAGTGACTAGTTTGCCATGTTCACATGGTGTTCTTGGGTGCCCCCGTGAAGTCTGGTACCCTCCTCAGATTGCGA
The DNA here is from genome assembly GCF_000705375.1 of Tinamus guttatus. The sequence continues at coordinate 1,188 of NW_010583832.1, read as the reverse complement.
CCAGGAGGGGAAACATCTGCAAGCCAGATCTGTTATTCCGTGTTTATTAAAACAGCAATTCTCTGAAATACTGGTGAGGTTATTAACAACTGTTAGATTTGACTGTCCACAGAGAGAGCTGCCAAAGCCAGGGCAACTCTGGGAAAACTGAGGTTGGATGAAGTATGAGGGTGCCGTGCTCCAAATTTTGAGTGAAATTTCCCCAACAGCTTGAAGAGGCCTGAGCCAAACCTCTAATGGACAGGCAACAATGTACAAAAACATCCTCAGCTTCTGCAGCCTGTTCTCTTAGCAGCACACAGGCACGTGTCACCCATTACTGCGTGCACAGAACCCACCTGTGATGTTGAGGATGTTGTCAGCAATGCCCGTCGGTGTCACTGTGCCCTGCGTGGTCTCCCCTTGCAGGATGGTCATCATGGTCTCCAGCTTGTTCAGGGTCCTCGTCAGGCATGACCTGCAAAGCAGCTCCTT
>NW_010583829.1:0-16793 GCF_000705375.1 Tinamus guttatus | reverse complement strand
GTTTAAGGCTTTGAAGGCCTTCGGTTTAGGTAATCCTAAGTTTCTAGGAGATTGAGAGGATTATAGGAGAAAGTGGTAGGAGAAGAATTGTTAGGGTAGTGAAAGTTGTGATTAAAATAGTAACTGATTTAGTGGTTTGTCATTGCTTTATGTAGTTGATAGAGTTTGGGGGTAGTGTGATTGTTGCGCAGTAGGCTAGACGGAGATAGAAGAAAAGGCCGAGTAAGGATAGGAGTGCGATAATTGTGGCTGTCGATGTTATTTCTTGTTTAGTCAATTCTTGGATGATGAGTCATTTTGGTAGGAATCCGGTTAGTGGGGGTAATCCTGCAAGAGATAGGAGTGTTAATATTAAAGTTGCACTTAGTGATGGAATTTTTGTTCATGCAGTTATTATGGAGGATAGTTTTAGGGTTTTGGTTGTATTAAGGGTAAGGAAAATGGCGGTAGTTATCATGCAGTACAGGTAAAAGGTAATTAAGGCGAGTTTAGGGTGGTAAATAGCAATAATTGTTATTCAGCCTAGGTGAGAGATTGATGAGAAGGCTAGGATTTTTCGGGTTTGGGTTTGGTTTAAGCCTGCCCATCCGCCTAGGGCGGCTGAGGTAATGGCTAAAATGGTTAGTAAGGTATAGTTGAGAGAGGGGGATGTTAGTAGGAGGAGTGTAATGGGAGGGAATTTTATTGCTGTTGCTAGGAGTAGACCAGTTGTTAGGGGTGAACCTTGAAGAACTTCTGGGAATCAGAAGTGGAATGGGGCTAGGCCTAGTTTTATTGAAATAGCTGTTGTTAGGAGAAGACATGAGATGGGGTGTGTAAGTTGTGTAATATCTCATTGGCCAGTGAATAATGCATTGGTAGTGGAGGAGAATAGGAGTAGAGTTGATGCTGCTGCTTGAACTAAGAAATATTTAGTTGTAGCTTCGATAGCTCGGGGGTGATGAGGTTTTGAAATTAGAGGGAGGATGGCTAGGGTATTAATTTCTAGGCCGGTTCATGCTATTACTCAGTGATTGCTGGAGATAGTGATTGTGGTTCCTAGGAGTAGACTTAGGGTAGAGATTAGTTTGGCTTGGGGGTTTATTAGTGAGGGAAGGGGTTAAACCATCATTTTCGGGGTATGGGCCCGATAGCTTTGTTAGCTGACCTTACTTGTGGGTAGAAAATAATATAGTGGAAGTATAAAGGGTTTTGATCCCTTTTGTGTAGGTTCAAGTCCTACTTTTCTAATAGGAAATGAGAGGATTGGTATACCTCTGTGTTCACTTTATCATAGTGATCCTTGTAGTTCAGGCACATTTCCTTAGGACTTATAGGTGTGGGGGTAGGCCTGCATAGCAGACTGGTAGGCTTGTATGTCATAGGCATAATGATAGTGTTAGAGGTAGGAAATTTTTTCAGAGGAGATGTATGAGTTGGTCATAGCGGAATCGAGGGTATGAGGCGCGAATTCATAGGAACCCAGCAGAAAGAAGGAGGGTTTTGATTGCTAGAATTAGGGGAAAAAGTTCTTGAGATAGATTTAGTGAGTTAGGATTTAGGAATAGGATGGTTGTAAGTGCATTTATGAGTATGATGTTGGCATATTCTGCTAGAAAGAACAGAGCAAATGGTCCTGCGGAGTATTCGACGTTAAATCCGGATACTAATTCTGATTCCCCTTCTGTAAGGTCGAATGGTGCTCGGTTTGTTTCGGCGAGTGTTGAGATGTATCATATTATTGCTAGGGGTCAGGATGAGAAGATCAGGTATAGGGGTTCTTGGGTTGTGATAAGGGTGTGAAGGGTGTAATTTCCACTTAGGATAATGATGGATAGTAGAATAATAGCTAGTGTTACTTCATATGAAATGGTTTGTGCGACTGCTCGTAGTGCACCAATTAGGGCGTATTTGGAGTTGGAAGCCCATCCTGATCATAGGATTGAGTAAACTATCATGCTAGATAAGGCTAGTATAAATAGTATTCCAAGGTTTAGGTCGGTGAGTGAGAATGGGAGGGGGAGAGGGGTTCAGATTGTGATTGCTAAGAGAAGAGCTAGAATTGGTGTAGCGATGAAGAGGGATGGGGATGAGGTGGACGGGCGAATTGGTTCTTTGATAAATAGTTTTAGGCCGTCTGCTATAGGCTGTAGGAGGCCGTATGGTCCTACGATGTTTGGTCCTTTACGGGCTTGCATATAGCTTAGGATTTTTCGTTCAACTAGGGTGAGAAAGGCTACGGCAACTAGAATTGGTACGGCGTAGGATAAGGATATTATGAGGTGGGTTAGAATGGGATAAGGAGTCATTAGAGGGGCTAGGGAGAGGATTTGAACCTCTGGTGTAAAGGACTTAAGCCTTTTGCATTTGCCAGGCTCTGCCACGCTAGCGGTCCTTTTTTAGGATTAGGTTGTATGTTCTGGCTTTTGGTAGTTGAGTTGAGTTCACTACTTTGGGCGAGGACTTACTTGTAGTATTGGTCCTATTCTTTCGGTCCTTTCGTACTAGAAAGAGTTGATCATAGATAGAAACCGACCTGGATTACTCCGGTCTGAACTCAGATCACGTAGGACTGTTAATCGTTGAACAAACGAACCCTTAGTAGCGGCTACACCACTAGGATGTCCTGATCCAACATCGAGGTCGTAAACCTCCTCGTCGATGGGGGCTCTTGGAGGAGATTGCGCTGTTATCCCTGGGGTAGCTTGGTCCATTAATCAATTATATTGGGTCTGATTGCTATTAGCACGTTGATTAGTTGCTCTTGGTTAAGAGGAGTGGTCTTATTTTTGGAGGGTCTGTTGTGCTCCAAGGTCGCCCCAACCGAAAAATGCATACCAGTGTGATCCCGGATGAGGGAATAGCCAGTAGGAAGGGATTTTGTGTGGGAGTGGCTGCTGATTTTTAAGTTCCACAGGGTCTTCTCGTCTTATGGAGTTATTCCTGCTTTTGCACAGGGAGATCAATTTCACTGATTATCTATAGGAGACAGTTAAGACCTCGTTAAGCCATTCATACAAGTCCCGATTTATGAGACAATTGATTGCGCTACCTTTGCACGGTTAGGATACCGCGGCCGTTAAACGTGTTGTCACTGGGCAGGCATCACCTTCAATACTTGTTCTGCTGGAGGCTATGTTTTTGGTAAACAGTCGGGCCTTGTGTTTGCCTAGTTCCTTCTATAGATTTTAATCGTTTCTTTTTGGGCGCTCCGTGGGTTGGGTTAACGGGGTTGGTTAGATGCTTAGTCTTGTTATGGATAGTGAGCATTTTGGAGTCCGTTAATAATGGGGTAGTGTAAGCTTGCGCCGGAGAGGAAATTCCGAGTTACTTATTTTAGCATTTGTTCTCCTATTGTGGATAGGTTAATCTGCTAGAGGTAAGGGAGTTGCATGGTTTTTAGATTTTTTTTTGAGTTTGAGCTTTGACGCATTCTTTGTTGGTGGCTGCTTAAAGGCCCACAGTAATGTTTAAGGTAAGCTTATCCGCTAGAAGAGAATGTGTTCTTTTTAAAGGAGCTGTACCTCCTTTAGGTAGCCCTTAATTTATTTCATAGGGGGTTGAGGTTGTTTTATCCTTGCGGAAGAATTAAGGGAGAACTTAGATTCATTTCGCAGATAACCAGCTATTACCTGGCTCGGTTGGCTTTTCACCTCTACCAACAAGTCTTCCCACTCTTTTGCAACAGAGACGGGTTTGCTCAGGATATAGCTGCTTGAGGGTAGCTCGCCTAGGTTTCGGGATGGCAAACTTAAAGTGTCATTTCGCTTGGTTGTACTTGCTAAATCATGATGCAAGAGGTACAAGGATTAAACTTTGCTATTTTTTGCTTGGTTTGTCATTATTATTTCATCTTTCCCTTACGGTACATGTTCTCTATAGCGCCTGGGGTAACTTTTCTATCGCCTATACTAGGTTAGTGAGAATGTTTTGTTTATAAAGGTATTAGGATTATTTTGGCTATTGGGGTAGGGCTAGAGTTAGGCTTTCAAGACGATCTGGTGGATAGCAGATATCTTTCAGGTGTAAGCTGAATGCTTTGTTGTTGTAGCTACGTCTTGGTAAACTAAGTGCACCTTCCGGTACACTTACCTTGTTACGACTTACCTCATCTTTAGCTCAGTTGCTAATTAGGTAATATGAGAAATTGCTAGCTTATGAGGAGGGTGACGGGCGGTATGTACGTGCTCCAGGGCCGATTTTAAGAAGGCATTATAGTCCTGCTTTACTGCTAAATCCGCCTTTTAGGGGTGATTTCACACCTCTTGTCGTGGAATTTTCTATGATAGAAAATGTAGCCCATTTCTTCCACCTTATAGGCTATACCTCGACCTGTCTTGCTAGCGAATGGAAGCTATTGTGCTCACTTCTAGTCCTTCAGTTTTAGGGTGAGCTGGGGACGGCGGTATATAGGCTGTTTTGGCAAAAGTGTTTTGGTGGTAACGTGGGTTATCGATTATAGAACAGGCTCCTCTAGGGGGGTTTGGAGCACCGCCAAGTCCTTAGAGTTTTAAGCGTTTGTGCTCGTAGTTCTCAGGCGGATGCTTGAGTAAATAAGCATCGGGATTTATGGCAAGGCATAGTGGGGTATCTAATCCCAGTTTGTGTCCTGGCTTTCGTGGAGTTTGATTGGTCGTTGGGCTAAGATCGCTTTTGGGGAAGATATTAGATGTGTCTAATGCTTATAACGGCTTAGTTACATTTCAATCTTAGTTAGGATGATAATTAAAGACCACTCTTTACGCCGTATAAAGTTAATTTGGGTTTCTTGTATGACCGCGGTGGCTGGCACAAGATTTACCAACCCTAAGGGTTGTTGCTATGGCTAAGTCGAGTTTTCACTCATTGCTTAATGTTAATTACTGCTGAAGTCCCGTGGGGGTGTGGCTGGGCAAGGTGTTTTGGGCTGCAGTTAATGCGTGCCTGATACCTGCTCCTATTATCTTTGTCTGTGTAAGATGTCTAGGGTATTTACACTGGGGTGCGGATACTTGCATGTATATGTCTAGCAAGAATTAACGGTAAGGTTAGGACTAAGTCTTTTGTCCTTGGGATGCATTTGGCAGCCATCTTGACATCTTCAGTGTCATGCTTTGTAGATAAGCTACTAGGACTGGTTAAATATTTTTGTTTCGTTTGGTTGCTTAACTATTATTTAAAGCAAATAGAAGCGGAGGTGGTTCTTGTAGTTGAATTAACAACGATGGTTTTTCAGGCCATAGGACCTGGATAAAGGCCGGGCAAGAATTTGAATGATATATTTTATGTTTTTTTTAAGTGTGTGTTTTGTTTTGGGGGGATTGGCGGTTGCGTCTAATCCTTCTCCTTATTATGGGGTAGTTGGGTTGGTGTTGGCGTCTTTTGTTGGGTGTGGATGATTGGTTAGTTTAGGCATGTCTTTTGTGTCGTTGGTGTTGTTTTTGGTTTATTTGGGAGGGATGTTGGTGGTGTTTGTGTATTCAGTATCATTGGCGGCTGATCCATTTCCTGAGGCTTGGGGGGATTGGGGTGTTTTGGGGTATGTGGTAGGGTTGGTGTCAGTTATGATTGTAGGGATGTTTGTTGGTGGGGTTCCGGAGGATTGATGGATTGGAGTTTGCACTGTGGATAGTAGTGGGATGTTTTTGGTTCGATTGGATTTTGGGGGTGGGGCTATGTTTTATTCTTGGGGTGTTGGACAATTTTTAGTTGCGGGGTGGGGTTTATTGTTAACTTTGTTTGTAGTATTGGAACTTGTGCGAGGATTGTCTCGTGGGGCTATTCGGGCAGTTTAGGGATGGTATGGTCAGAAAATAGTTTAATAAAAATATCAGCTTTGGGAGTTGATGATAAAGGTTTAATTCCTTTTTTTCTGAATTTGCTAAGGTAAAGATGTTATGAATTTGATTAGTATGTTGTTTATGGGTTTAGATGTTATGTTTTGTTATGTTTTGATGGATAAAAAAAAATGGAAAAAAATAATAGATGAAAATATAGAGGAGTGAAAGATAAGATTTTATAAAACAAAAAAAAAAAAAAATTTTTGAAAAAAATTGATGATTTATTAATGGTATCCCCCTAGAAAGGGGTGTAAATTTGCATGATTTTTGTGTGAATTTTGTGAAATTTTTAAGGCAAAAATATGTCTATCGAGCATTCATCTAATTACACGCTAGCTAAGAGACGATGAGTAAATACCAAACCAAATGTACCATGAAAGTGCATCAGGGTCATATTATTAGACTGAATTACCCTTGAAACCGTATCATTAATTTGCTCCTGAGGGTGACAAAACCGCTCGAGGGCCACACGATGGACATGTTCGACACCGGGGGGTGCCCGCCGCGTCGAGAAGTTTAATGAGATCTTATAGAGAAGAGAACCAAAAGCCGAGAAAAGGAAAAATGTCGAGATTACGAACTAGAGTGCTTTGTGTCCATACCAACCACTAGCCTCGAAACGAGTAAAGATTATTAAACAGGTTATGGCCCTGACCGAGGAACCAGAGGCGCAAAAGAGCAAGATGGGCGAGGGTTTAGGGGGAAAGAATGGTCCTGAAGCTGGTCGTGATATGTTTTCCTAACGCCGGGTAGCTCGGTTCTCGTGAGGGGTACGATTAATAAATAACCCAGCGCTTCTTGGGGGCGTTTGAGAGCAAGGTTAAGTGGATCAATAGCCCTAGATCATGGTGGGATGTGCTGTGACAATATTCGTGTTCTGGAAATCTATTAATGTAAAAGTTAACAAGTTAAGGTTTTAGTCCGATCTAGTGAAATCTTTCCTAAATCATGACATGGTTATTCCTTGTGGTAGAAATGTGCCTGGGTCTTGTAATATCCGGGTGGTGTTGTTATGTCGTTAAGCATGAAAATTTGTTCGGATTTGTCATTCATGTTATGTGAAATATTACTGCATGGAGTTCATGTAGGATGTGGTAAATAATGTAATGCGAAGTAATACATACCCTATGAAAATGGGGGGGGGGGGGGGGGCCCCCCATAAATAAGTAAAATGTAGTGGTGAACTCTAAGAGGGTGGTGAGCCTTCAGTTTCTGGTTTACAAGACCAGTGTTTTAATTAAACTATTAGAGTGTTTAGAGGTTGAGGATTTTGTTTTCTAAGGCTCCGATAATTGGGAATAGGATGAGGAGTGTCATGAAGTAGGTGAGTGAGGCTAGTTGTCCAATGATAATAAATGGATGTTCGACTGGTTGGCTTCCTACTCATGTGAGGATAAGAAGGTTGGTTACTAGGATTCAGAATATAAGCTGGGATAGGGGACGAAAGGTTATTGTTCGTTGTTTTGATTTGTGGAGGAATGGGATTAAGAATAGAATTAGGACTGAGGCGGCGAGAGCTAGGACTCCGCCTAGTTTATTTGGGATTGATCGTAGGATGGCGTATGCGAATAGGAAGTACCATTCTGGTTTAATATGTGGAGGAGTTACTAGTGGGTTTGCTGGGGTGAAGTTTTCTGGATCACCTAGGAGGTTTGGTGAAAATATGGCTAGTGCAGCTAGTGGCACTAGTATGGCTATGAAGCCTAGGATGTCTTTGGTAGAGAAGTATGGATGGAATGGGATTTTATCACAGTTTGATGGGATTCCTAAGGGGTTGTTTGATCCAGTTTCATGTAGGAAGGTTAGGTGAATGAATGTGAGGCCTGCAATGGCGAATGGTAGGAGGAAGTGAAGGGCGAAGAATCGAGTTAGTGTTGGGTTGTCTACTGAGAATCCCCCTCATGCTCATTCTACAAGTGTTTGTCCGATATAAGGGATTGCTGAGAATAAGTTGGTAATGACTGTAGCACCTCAGAATGATATTTGGCCTCATGGTAAGACATATCCTACGAAGGCTGTTGCTATTAGGGTGAGTAAGAGAATAATTCCTGTGTTCCAGGTTTCTTTAAAAAGGTAAGAGCCGTAATAGAATCCTCGTCCAATGTGAAGATAAATGCAGATAAAGAATATTGAAGCTCCGTTTGCATGAAGGTTGCGAATTAGTCAGCCGAATTGGACGTTTCGGCATGTGTGAGCTACGGATGTAAATGCTAGGGTAGTGTCTGCTGTATAGTGCATCGCTATTAATAGGCCTGTAACGATTTGTGTTATTAGGCAGATGCCTAGGAGTGATCCAAAGTTTCATCAAGCTGAGATGTTAGACGGTGTTGGTAGGTCGATTAGTGAATTGTTGATTATTTTTAGGATGGGATGATGTTTTCGGATGTTGGGTGCCATTAGTTTTTAGATCTATAGGTAGACGAAAGAAGGATGATTAAGATGGATAGGGTGAAGGTTGCTAGGTATGTTTTAATTAATCCGGTGTGAAGGGTTGTTGAAATTTTGGTTGCTTTGAGTTGTATGGAGGCTAGTCCTTCAGGGCCTATTTTTTTGAATCAGGATAGGTCAATTAGGTGGGAAGCAATTTTTTGTCCATTGTTTAGGAGTTTTATTGAGCTAAGGCGATGGATGAGTGGGTTGAAGTAGCCGAGAGTTATTGAGAAGTTGAGGAGTGGATTTTGTTTAGGTTTAATGAGTATGTGAGTTATTTTTGTTATTTCTAGTGCTAGGATAATGCCTAGAATTGTTACGATGATGGCGGTAATTTTTGTGATTAGTGGTATGGTTATAGGTGGAGTTTTTGTGGGGAGGATATAAGAGGTGATTAGTAATCCAGCTATAATGCTCCCTAGGGCAAGACGCGTGATTGGGTTGATGATTATTGGATTGTTTTCGTTGATTGGGGAGATGGAGGATGAACGAGTGAAGCCTGTTTGGACTAGAAGAGTTATTCGTAGGCTGTAAGTTGCGGTAAATGATGTGGCTAAGAGAGTTATTAAAAGTGCTCAAGCATTTAAGTGGGATGTGTTTATACTTTCAATGATAAGGTCCTTTGAGTAGAATCCGGCTAGGAAAGGAGTGCCTATTAAGGCTAGGTTGCCGATGGTAAGGCATGAAGTGGTTATTGGTAGTGTTTTTTGTAGACCTCCTATTTTTCGAATGTCTTGTTCTCCGTTAAGATTATGGATAATGGATCCTGAGCAGAGGAATAGTATAGCTTTAAAGAATGCATGGGTTGAGATGTGTAGGAATGCTAGTTGGGGGAGATTTAATCCGATTGTAACTATTATTAATCCTAGTTGGCTAGATGTAGAGAAAGCAATGATTTTCTTGATGTCATTTTGGGTGAGTGCACATATGGCAGCGAAAAGTGTTGAGAGGGCGCCTATACAGAGGCAAGTGGTTAGGGCAGTTTCGTTGGTGTGTAATAGTGGATGGGTGCGAATTAGTAGGAAGATTCCGGCTACTACTATGGTGCTAGAGTGGAGAAGGGCTGAGACTGGGGTTGGGCCTTCTATAGCGGCAGGTAGTCAGGGATGAAGACCGAATTGGGCGGATTTTCCTGTGGCAGCTAGGATTAGACCTAGAAGGGGAAGTAGAGGGATTTGGTTTTGGGAAGGGTGTAATTGGATTTCTCAGGAGTTTATTATGGAAGCTAGTCAAGCTATACATAGGATAAGTCCGATATCTCCAACTCGATTGTAAAGGACAGCTTGAAGTGCGGCGGTGTTGGCTTCTGCTCGTCCGTGTCATCATCCAATGAGGAGAAAGGATATGATTCCTACTCCCTCTCATCCAATGAATAAGAGAAATATGTTGTTAGCGATTGTGAGGGTTAGTATAGCGATTAGGAAGATTAGGAGAAAGGAAAAGAATTTTGTGATTTGGGGTTCTGATGCTATGTATCATGATGCAAATTGTAGAATGGATCAGGTGACGAATAATGCAATAGGGAAGAATGTGAGTGAATATTGATCTATTTTAAGGGTTAATGGAATTTTGAAGTTTGTGATGAATTTTCATTCTCAGTGATAGGTAATGTTTTCTATGCCTGCGTATATAAATAGGGTTATTGGGATCAGGCTAGTGATGAAGGAGGCTTTAATGGTTTGTGTGATGGAGTGTGGGGAGTTCTGGTGATTTTTAATTAGGAATGGTAGGGTGATTGGGGTTAGGAGAATTGTTAAAGTTAATAGGAGGAAGGTACTGAGGATTAATGGGAGGTCCACTGCTTTCACTTGGATTTGCACCAAGATAGGTGGTTCCTAAGACCAGTGGATTACTATTATCCTTTGAAAGCAAGGGAGCTGAGGTTTTAGGCTCAGATGCAGGAATTAGCAGTTCTTGCTGGTTAAACCCCCCTCGGCAGGCAAGAAGGTTTTAACTTCTATTTTTAGGATCACAGTCTAATGTTTGGTTTGAAACTATGCTTGCATGAGGGGATTCCTGAGATTAGTTCAGGTTTTAAAATTAGGAGGAGAGAAGGTGTGATGTGGAGGGTCATTAAAATGTGTTCTCGTGTGTTTGAGTTTTGGATGGATGTGATATAGGAGGGTGGAGTTCCTCGTTGGGTTATAAGGAGCATAAATAGGGTGTATGATGCAGTTAGTAGGGTAGCAGCTCCGGTTAGGATGATGGTAAAGGTGGATCAGTTGAAGAGGGTGATTATGATTGTTAGTTCAGCTATTAAGTTGGTAGTTGGGGGGAGGGCTATGTTTGTGAGATTGGCTAGTAATCATCAGGTAGCTATTAATGGTAGGAGTGGTTGTAGGCCTCGTGTCAGGAATAAAATTCGGCTGTGGGTTCGTTCGTAGTTTGTGTTGGCTAAGCAAAATAGTATGGAGGATGTTAAGCCATGAGAGATTATTAGGATTATTGCTCCTGAAAATGATCATTGGGTTTGAATTATTGTTGCAGCGATGACTAGTCCTATGTGGCTTACGGATGAGTATGCGATTAGGGATTTTAGGTCGATTTGACGTAGGCAAATTGAGCTGGTTATTAGTGCGCCTCATAGGGCTAGGGTGAGGAATGGATAGTGTAAGTAGGATGAGATGGAATCTATAAATATAGAAGTTCGTATGATGCCGTAGCCTCCTAGTTTAAGAAGTAGTGCGGCAAGTAATATGGACCCTGCGATTGGTGCTTCTACATGGGCTTTAGGGAGTCATAAGTGGAGACCATAAAGTGGGGCTTTTACTATGAAGGCTAGAAGGAGGGCTAGGCTAGATATTAATCCTGTTCATGAGTTGGTGAGTGAGGGGTGTAGGAGTTTCATTAGTGTTAGGTTTAGGGTGCCTGTTTGGGTATGAAGATGTAAGATGGCAACTAGTAAGGGAAGTGAGCTAATTAACGTATAAAATAATAGGTAGATTCCGGCACTTAATCGTTCTGGTTGGCTACCTCAGCGTGTTACTAGGATTAGTGTTGGGATTAGGGTGGCTTCGAATGTGATGTAAAATAATATTAGTTCTAGGGCTGAAAAAGCTAGGAGAATAAATGGTTGTGTAAGAATTATAGTTGTGATGAAGATTTTTTTTCGTGAGGGAGGTTCTTGTTGGGTGTGGTTTTGGCTGGCAATTAATATTAGGGGGAGTAGTCAGCAGGTTAGTACTAGTAGAGGGGATGAGATTGGGTCAATACCTGTTCATTGGTTAAGGTTTTTAGTTGGAAAGTAGGTGGGGGTTAGTCATTGTAAACTGACAGCTGCGATTAGTAGGCTGTGAAAGGTGATGTTAGTTCATAAATGTTTTGAGGGGGATAGTAGGGCTGTTGGGATAAGTATGAATGTTGGGATTATGATTTTTAGCATTGTAGAAGGTTTAGGTTGTGGAGGTGATCTGAGCCGTGGGTTCGGGTGGAGGCAACTAGAATTGCAAGGCCGGTTCCTGCTTCACAGGCAGAGAATGCTAGTATAAGGATTGGTATTAGGGTAGGGGATGTTGTTTGAGTTTGTACGGATCATATAGTCAGGATAATGTATATAGATAGTATTATGCTTTCTAAGCAGAGCAGGGCGGAGATTAGGTGGGTTCGGTGGAAAGCTAGTCCTAGGCTGCTTAAAGTAAAGGTTGAGTATAGGGATAAATGTAGGAGGGTCATTAAGAAAGTCATAGGAGAGGGCTATGATTTGTTGAGTCGAAATCAACTGTCTTTGTTAGACTAACTTTCTTGGTCGGGGGGTTATTCTGCTCATTCTAATCCTCCTTGGGCTCATTCGTAGATTAGTCCTAGTGTTAGTAGAATGATGATAGTGGAGGTTCAGGTGAGAGTGGATAGGGGTGATTGAAGCTGAGTAGCTCATGGTAGGGGTAGTAGGAGAGCGATCTCTAGATCAAAGAGGAGAAATAAGATTGCGACTAGGAAAAATCGGATGGAGAATGGAAGTCGGGCAGATCCTAGTGGATCAAATCCGCATTCGTATGGGGATAGTTTTTCTGAATCTGGGTTTATCTGTGATAGTCAGAAATTTATTATGGTAAGGATAATACTTAGGGATATGGATAATATTAATATAAATGAAATTATGTTAATTGCTCTTCTCTGGGTTTAAAGCCAGATTCTAGAGATTGGAAGTCAATTGTAATGTATATACTAGAAGAGCAAGATCCTCATCAGTAGATGGTTATGTAGAGGAAAAGTCAGATAACGTCAACAAAATGTCAATATCAAGCTGCTGCTTCAAAGCCGAAATGGTGGTTTAGCGTAAAGTGATACTTGATTAGTCGGAAAAGGCAGATAAGAAGGAAAGAGGATCCAATAATTACATGTAGGCCATGAAATCCTGTAGCGACGAAGAAGGTTGATCCGTAGACTCCGTCTGCAATGGAGAATGAGGCTTCATAATATTCTATGGCTTGTAGGGCTGTAAAGTAAAATCCAAGAAGGACTGTTATGAATAAGGCTTGGATTGCTTGTTTTCGGTTGCCTTCTGTGATACTGTGATGGGCTCATGTAACAGTGACGCCTGATGCTAGTAAGATAGCGGTGTTTAGTAGGGGAACTTCTATAGGGTTTAGTGGTTTAATTCCTGTAGGAGGCCATTGGGCACCTAGTTCTGGTGTGGGGGCAAGGCTGGAGTGGAAGAATGCCCAAAAGAATCCTAGGAAGAAGAATGCTTCGGATGTGATAAATAAGATTATTCCGTAGCGTAGTCCTTTTTGAACTAGGGGGGTGTGATGGCCTTGGAATGTGCTTTCTCGTACGATGTCTCGTCATCATTGGAGTATAACTAGAAGTATAGAGAGTAGTCCGATGGTAAGGAGGTTGGTAGAATTGTAGTGGAATCATATAGCGAGTCCTGATGTTGTAAGTAGGGCGGCGGCTGCTCCGAAGATTGGTCAAGGGCTTGGATCTACTAGATGAAAGGAATGTGCTTGGTGAGCCATTAAGGTATTAGATATTTTCTTGGAGGTATAGGGTTAATAGGAGAACAAACACGTAGGCTTGAATTATGGCTACTGCTACTTCTAGGATTGTGAGTAGGAGGAGAATGATGACTGTTAGGAGAGATACTGTTGGTATAATTGGAAGGAGAGCGGTAGTGGCGGTTGAGATGAGTTGGATAAGTAGGTGGCCTGCAGTTAGATTGGCTGTTAAGCGTACTCCTAATGCTAGTGGGCGAATGAGTAGGCTTGTTGTTTCGATTAGGATTAGAGCAGGGATTAGAGGTGTGGGGGTACCTTCTGGTAAAAGGTGACCTAAGGAAGCTGATGGTTGGTTTCGGAGTCCTGTGAGTAATGTAGCTAGTCATAGGGGGAATGCTAGTGCTATATTCATTGATAATTGGGTGGTGGGTGTAAAGGTATAGGGTAGAAGGCCTAGGAGATTAATTGTGAGTAGGAAGGTTATTAGGGATGTAAGAATTAGGGCTCACTTGTGACCTTTCTTGTTTAGTGGTGTCAGTAGTTGCTTTGTTGTTAGATTGAAGAATCATAGTTGAAGGGTTAGATAACGATTAGGGATTCATCGGTTATTGGGGGAGGGAAATAGGAGCATCGGGAATAGTAGTGAGATTAGGATTAGTGGAATTCCTAGTAGGGATGGGCTTATGAATTGGTCGAAGAAACTTAGGTTCATGGTCAGTTTCAGGATGAGGTTTTTGGGGTAATTGCAGTTTTGTCGGAGGGTTGGTTAGTGGAAGTGAATGCTAGGAGTTTAGGTTGAAGGATGAATGAGAAGGTTAATCATGATGCTAATATGATAAAGAACCATGGGTTGGGGTTTAGTTGTGGCATATCATTAAGGAGGAGACATAATCCTCTTTCTCTAGCTTAAAAGGCTAGTGCTGGTTCATAGCTTCTTAATGATTAGGATGATAGGAGAGATGATCAGTTTTCGAAGTAGTTTAGGGGGGCAGATTCTACTACGATAGGTATAAAGCTGTGATTGGCTCCACAGATTTCTGAGCATTGGCCATAGAAGATTCCGGGTCGTGTGGTGATAAATGAAGTTTGGTTTAGTCGTCCTGGGATTGCGTCGGTTTTTACACCAAGGCTTGGAACAGCTCATGAATGAAGAACGTCGTCGGCGGTTACAATTACTCGGATTGGGGATTCTATTGGGATAACAACTCGGTGGTCAACTTCTAGCAGGCGGTAGTTACCTAGTGATAGGTCTGATGTTGGAATTATGTAGGAGTCAAATGATAGGTCTTTGAAGTCTGTGTATTCGTAGGTTCAGTATCACTGGTGACCGATAGCCTTTAAGGTTAGGTCAGGTTCGTCGATTTCATCTATTATGTAGAGGATTTGAAGGGATGGAAGGGCGAGTATAACTAAGACGATGGCAGGGAGGATTGTTCATACGAGTTCAATCTCTTGGGCATCGACGGTGTTTGATGACAGTTTTTCTATAAGTATTAACGCTAAAAGGTAGAGGACTAGGCTGCAGATGGCTAGGGCTACTATCAGGGCATGGTCGTGGAATTCAACGAGTTCTTCTATAATAGGTGATGATGCGTCTTGGAAACCAAATTGTGAATGGTTGGCCATGTGGAATGATGGGGTGTGCGGGGGTTTCACCTGCAACTTAGCCTTGACAAGGCTATGTTATAGTTTTACTAACAACCCATAAGAAAGAAGCATAAGTGGTTTGATGCGGTTGGCTTGAAACCAGCTTGTGAGGGTTCGATTCCTTCCTTTCTTGTACTTGTACGTATGCTGGTTCTTCAAAGGTGTGATAAGGGGGTGGGCAGCCATGGATTCATTCAATGTTAGTATTGATTAATTCTGGCTGTAGTACTTTACGTTTTGATGCAAAGGCCTCTCAAATAAGGAATATAAGTATGATTACGGCGGTTATGGAAATGAGAGAGCCAATTGAGGATAGGGCATTTCATAGGGTGTAAGCGTCTGGGTAATCTGAATATCGTCGTGGCATTCCGGCTAGACCTAGGAAGTGTTGGGGGAAGAAGGTGAGATTTACTCCGGTAAACATTACTCCAAAGTGTGCTTTAGCTCATGATGAGTTAAGGGTGTAGCCGGTAAATAGAGGGAATCAATGTGTAAATCCTGCTAGGATAGCGAATACTGCTCCTATTGATAATACATAGTGGAAGTGAGCTACTACATAATATGTATCGTGAAGGGCAATGTCTAGTGAAGAGTTGGCTAGAACAATTCCCGTTAGGCCTCCAATAGTAAATAGGAAAATGAAGCCTAGGGCTCATAATATTGGAGGGTCTCATTTAATAGTTCCTCCGTGTAAGGTGGCTAGTCAGCTGAAGACTTTAATGCCTGTAGGGATTGCAATGATTATAGTGGCTGATGTAAAGTATGCTCGGGTATCTACGTCCATTCCTACTGTGAATATGTGGTGAGCTCAGACAATGAAGCCTAGGAATCCAATTGAAAGTATTGCTCATACTATTCCTATGTAGCCGAAAGGTTCTTTTTTACCGGCATAGTATGCTACTACGTGAGAAATAATACCGAATCCAGGTAGGATGAGGATATAGACTTCTGGGTGGCCAAAGAATCAGAATAGATGTTGATATAGGATGGGGTCTCCACCTCCGGCTGGATCAAAGAATGTAGTATTTAGGTTGCGATCTGTTAGGAGTATTGTGATACCAGCGGCTAGGACAGGTAGGGAGAGGAGAAGTAGGACGGCGGTGATAAGGACGGATCAAACGAATAAGGGGGTTTGGTATTGTGAAAGGGCTGGTGGTTTTATGTTAATTGCAGTTGTGATAAAATTGATTGCCCCTAGGATAGAAGATACACCAGCTAGGTGAAGGGAAAAAATAGCTAGGTCTACTGAGGCTCCTGCATGGGCTAGGTTACCTGCTAGGGGTGGGTATACTGTCCATCCTGTTCCTGCTCCTGCTTCTACTGTAGAGGAGGCTAGGAGTAGAAGGAAGGATGGGGGTAGGAGTCAGAAGCTTATGTTGTTTATTCGTGGGAATGCTATGTCAGGGGCACCGATTATTAATGGGACTAGTCAGTTACCAAATCCTCCAATTATGATAGGTATGACTATAAAGAAGATTATTACGAAGGCATGGGCGGTTACGATGACGTTGTAAATTTGGTCATCGCCTAGAAGGGTGCCTGGTTGTCCAAGTTCGGCTCGAATTAGGAGGCTTAGGGCGGTTCCAATTATACCAGCTCATGCTCCGAAGATTAAGTAAAGGGTGCCAATATCTTTGTGGTTAGTAGAGAATAATCATCGGTTAATGAAAGTCACAGGTAAGATGGCTGAGTGTTTAGGCGTTAGGCTGTAGACCTTTTTACAGGGGTTCAATTCCTCTTCTTATCAGCTCTGTGGTGAAGTTCATGCTAAGTTGCAAGCTTAGAGATGTACATTAGATACGTACCAGAGTTTTTAGACAGAAGCCGGTTGGTTAAGGCATTTAGCTGTTAACTAAAATGTTATGGGATCGAGGCCCATCTGTCTAGGAGAAGGTTCTAGCTTAATTAAAGCATTTGAGTTGCATTCAGAGGATGCAGGATAATGTCCTGCGAATCTTAGCAGAAACTAAGAGGGTTTAAC
>NW_010583825.1:0-17500 GCF_000705375.1 Tinamus guttatus | reverse complement strand
CAATTAAAAGTGTATGCAGTGTGATAAGGTATTGCAAAATAAAATTCCTGGCTAAGTTCTCAAGTTATTAATTAAAAAACGCACGCAATAGTGTTTTACCCTGCTTATGTGTAATTCTGGTGTTGCCGATCTTCTCTCTTTTTTTTTCCAGGCGTGGAATCCATGTGAAAGAATACAAAAATGTTTATTTTGTTTGACTGATTGGAAATGTGTAGGAAAATCTACCGATTAGAGGCTCATAAATCATGAGCCCCTGCACTGAGTTTCCTAAGTTGAATCCAGGCAGTGTTACAGGCGCAGTGATGCTCTGCACTGAGATCCAGGAGGCTCCTCTGGAGGTATTTGGTTTAGAAACAGAACTGAGGGGTGCGACTCCATCTCTCTCTTTTTCCCTTTTGCGCTCCTCCGTAAAATTCCAATTTAATGTAACAGGCAACCTACAGATAGTTTTAATATGTCTCATAGGCTCAAATAGAATAGGAAATAAAGTATGTTCTGGCTTTATTTAAAAAATAGTCATTTTTCTTCTCTGTCAGAGTTTTGCTTTTTATTCTCCTTTAAATTGCACTGTGGCACATTAAAGGCACTTGCAATGCTTTCAGTTTAATCAAAGCAGGAACGTAGGTAAGCAGCTGCCTGTGCTTTCTGAGTATGAATCATGAATGATGATTTTTAGTTTTGTGAAACTGAGTACTCATTCTTCTCAAAAAATAGCTCTTTATGTTGCGAGATATATAGACCATATGGTAAAACCGCATCCATACTTGCAGTCTTGTATTAAGAGGAAATATAACTATTGTTAAGGCATTCAGCTGAGAGGGGGAAATGATGCAATTAGATCTTCTAATTTTGTGGCATCTACTAATTCATATTGTTGGTAGATGTGTAATAGCTAATGCAAAGATTCGTACAGAGCTCTGTGTAATGAAGTACAGAGGAAAGTAAGCTATCCATCAGTAATGCCAATTATTTTCATAAAGCAGAAAATATTCATCATTAATACTACAGTAGTAGGTTACCCGACTAACAAGGAAAGTTACTGTGATGTCTTACGGTGTACTAGTAAAAGCAGTTCTTTGATCAAAACACAATTTCTTATATCTGAAGAGAATTGTTCTGCTTCATTTGGAAATGCAACTAGAGAAAAATGTAATACGGGCACGATTGAAAAAGAGAGAAAAGCTTATTTCTTTCATATGCTGTGCGCAGGATTTATGTGACTTTTTTGACGTGTCCCTAAAAGAGGGAAAACATTTCAATCCAAGAGCTTCCTTGTGAGATATTTTAACTGTATGTTTTTCTGAAATTTATGTTAGTGGAATCACTGTAAAACAAAGATGTAATTGCAGTTAGTAAAATATAGCCCATAAACTAAGAGGTGCGTGAAGCCAGTTTTGTTCTTTGTATGGATATGCCTTCAAGGATGTTATCTTCCCATGGAGTCTTTCACCTGTGGGATTTTATTGTTTTTCTCTATTCAGATGAGGTTCCAAATAGGCTTCCTGCTAGATAAATGTGTGTTTGCAATTTTTATGCAAAATCCGATGACTTTTATATTACATACTCTTTTTTGTTGTTGTTAAGATTTCTTTGCATTGCATTCTTTAAGAGTGCTTTTAATAGTTCGCATTAAAGGCATCAATCAATAGCAATTTCAGTAATTTCTGTTGTAAATTTGGAGGTTGGTTTCTCTTCTTTTCATGTGGGTGAAAAGATTTAATTAAAATAATAGGTTTGAACCGTAGAATTACTGCTCTGGAGAAAGGGAACTACCCCTTTAAGGTATTAGCATAAAGATAGCACATTTGTTTATTATGCTTCAAAATCAGCTGCTAGTATCTCTGCCACAGGTAACAATTGACTTTTCAGGCTTCAAGTTAATAGCCTTGTCTCTTGCTTGTAGGGATCAATATTAGTATTAATTAATCACCATTATCAGACCTAGGATCTGGTTCTATTTGTTGTTACATCAGCAAAATATCAATATAGAAAGTGGACTCTCTGATCGTCATGGCAACTTCATCTCTTGGGTCAAAGAAAGTTTATCTTATCTGTGCACGGAGAGTGGCAAACTGTTTAGGGATCTAGTTTGAACTCTAAGAACATCGATTTAGTTTTTGTTTGTGAATAGAGGCTGAATTCCAATCACAAGGGATAGGTGAGATTTAAATATTAATGCCCACGGGCTTGTCCGAGAGGGTGTCATTCCCGTCGCCGGTGGATTGTCTTTTGGAGATGACACAAAGGTAGAGGAGAATTGTGCGGTCGGGATTATTTAAAGCTCAGTAATTCGTGCAATTGCCCAACAGCTCCGGAGCGAACGCGTGGTCCTCCCGCGGCGGTTGTGCAGGGATGTTAGTCCTCCCATGCGACGCAGGTTGGCGATTTCCTCCACTTTGCTAAAGTTGGTTATTTACTGAGAGACAAAGACCATGAGATGGGGGAGGAATGTGTCATTTTATGCCTTCTCTCTTAAGATGTTTTTTAAAAGAATCTGAGAAGTGTAAGCGAATCCTATCAGTCTTCCTTTCAATCCTGAATTAAGGGCAATTAGAAATCATGGAAAACCTGAATACTACAATATGAATACAATTATTTTGGAGCCTTCTGAGTTGATAAAACTATCTCACAAGTTTGTGATAATAAAATACTCCTGTTTAATCGTGTAGCAGTTACCTGTTCCTATATTCTTAAATGTCTCTTAATGTCTATAGACATTGCACCTGAGATTTCTCTATATGTATAATATCTTTAAATCTTATTTTGAGAGCTTTAAAGACTTAATGATTAGAAGCACTAGTTTTTGCCCATTTGTTACTGAGTTGTTTGTAAATATATACATGTATGGGAGTTTATACTGTTACGGACAGACACTTTTTCTTTTTTTTTTTTTTCCATTGCTATGGGTATGAAGTAACAAAAAGTTTGTATTTCTTACTGATCGGTGATACAGATAAAATATTATTTTTGGCAACCGCAAAATCCACCTCAGGAGCAATTCAGTACATTTGCAATAGCAAAGAACAGTTCTTGTTTGAAAAACAAGCAAGAAAACGAACAAAAACCCCCCAAACCACTTGCATAAAGCTTGCACTGCAAAAGGAATCACTTCTCCGTATTGACATTTCTCATTGATTATTCAGTTTTATCTAATGCTTTGAAAGGGTAATGCCATCATGGGTTGGTAACAGATGCGAGTGGTTGTCACAGTAGATTTTTCTTTTTAAAAAAGGGAAAAAAAAAAGGATTTAGTGTGATAGAAAATAAATGTGTACAATCTTCAGTTATGTTTTCATAGCTTTTGGTACTGTTTGCGTGCTCACAACCATAAAAATAGTTCTTAGAAGTTAAAAACCCTATAATAAACAACAAATGTCCCTGTCTTCCCGTTACAGGTGTTGAATATATCTTATTTATTACTTTACATCTATCTTAATATTTTTCAGTTGTTTCGTACTTTCCATGCTGAAGAAAGGTGCAGCATAAAACTGTTAGTCTCAGTAAATGCCAGTATTTTTATTTTGAAAAATAGCATTTCAACATGTGTTCAGGCAGCAAGACAATGTTTCCTTTTTTTTTTTATGAGTAAGTCACAGAAATCTTTTATATTGATAGATTTATTTAGCACAAGGCTTATTTGTCTACTTGAGCTTTATTTATATTCAATTATAGATACTTTTTTTTTTTTTTTCCCTACCACAAGTGTGCAAATAAAGCTGGAATGTGGCCTCTGACTTTCTCTTTTAATTACTACTGGATAGTTTTATAGAACTTTTCCCCTTTTGCTAAATAGTAATAGCCACTGGTTTAGTAGTGAGTTGCTTGGGCATCTTTTCATTTCTCGTCTCTTCACTCACATGGATGAGTTGGAGCGATGCTGCTTTGTGTGTGCAGACACCCGGCATCTCAGGCTGATGAGCTGATATAACTGGGTGTCACACCGTTTTTACGGTGTTTTTACCTTACACTTGGTGCAGCAGAGGACAGTAAAATTACTCTCAAATCCTGCATTTTTCCCCCTTTGTAAAGAATAATATATTAATAACAACTACAGCAAAATATAGCTCCATATTACAGGATTTCCCATCTAACTCTTTTTGAAAAATGTGATATTATTTTATGAGAAACTTAAAAAAAACCCCACACCCTTAATCTCTTAACTTCATTCATAAGTCCTATTAACAAGAACACTTAGCAAGCTTATGTAAATGCCTAAAAAAAAGATGTACAAGTGGTATGGCAAAGATTCCGGTGTTTTTAAAATCAGAAGCTAGACTAGAATGGGGGCCAGGTTTAAATAAAGTGTTTTCATTATGTTCAAGGAACTTCAACGGTTCAGGTTTTACCTCCCTGTATCACACATGTTGCTCTTCATAGCCTTTTGTTTCTCATAGATAATATATGTTCTGTAGCAAGAATCACACGGGAAAAAATAATTACTTTTTTTAAACACTTGCAGTTATTTTTGAAAAGTGCTTTTAATGGGAACAAATACTGTAAAATACAACATTTCTTGCAAACCAAAATATGATGAGAAAAATTTTAATGTGTGTCTTTTAAAATATATATTTTTTTTCTGGAATGAATAATGCTAAAAATACTTTTTCAGAAGATACATGGAGGTGTTCATTTAGGCCAAGAAGGAATTCGTAGGGCTGGTGTTATTTTAGTTGCAGCATAGGAAGCACTTTGATTTACTCCTGCAATTGGGATTGTCATTAGAACCCTGCTGCTTAGTACTTGATTATATTTCTACTCACAAGCATGAAGGTTAACATTATATGATATTGTGGGGTAAAAAAAATTCCGAAGACTGTCATCTTTATTTGAAATTTTGCATATATTCTGGCCTCGAGGGGGTTTTGTTGTTGTTTTTTTTTTTTTTTTCTCTCTGCTCTCCTTTTCCAAGTTCAGTATTCAGATCTGATGGCTGTTAGGAATCCTTCTCTGGAAAAGTCTGAAAAGTTTTCCAAGACTTGCAGCAAGGACTTTTAGAGTGCATTTTCTGCAGCTTAATGCAGAGCGAATAAACAATCCGTAATGGATACATCAAACTAGGACCCAGTCCCGAAAGCGCTGAAGACAGTGGTAAAATTATCAAAGCCAAATTTGCAGAAATTTTAAAAAGAAGCGTCCCTACTCCTCCCCGCTGTATAACTGTATAGTCTTCATTGGGTAAATGTGGCTGAGAAAGGCTCTAGCTTTCCTGGGAGCAGCAGGAACTCTCTGGGAAAACTTGCAGCCAGACTCATTTGCACAAACGTCGAATCTGCTCCCTCTTCTCCAGCCATTTTGGATGGGATTTCTAGTTTTGTAAGATGCAGAATAGAAAATCCCTGCCTATGTCTACAGAAACTGCTCTTTTGTAATCCCCATTCATACGAACAATCTCAGAGTGCTGTTGAACAGTGTGGTGTATGTGAACAGGATGGGGCACCTCCCCTGGGATCAGAATTAGGTTTTTGGCTTGCAAATATCTTCAGGTTTACAGAAATTGGCTAATTTTTAACACACGTTCATGTATACATTTCTATTTTAAAATCTTTATTTGTTAGTCATTTGATTGTCACGCATAACGTTTCAGTGAGCACATTGGAAAGCTTAAGAATTGAGGAAAAACTCTTAAACGTTTGAGATTTATCCGGAAAAATATTCTCTAGTTGCTCAAAATACAAGTGCACTCCTTGCACAATGTGCATCTGGGGCAAACACACGCATATTTTGTCATCAAGTTACTTAAGCCTCTGAAGTCAGGGCTACAACTGGGTCAGATGATAAGATGAGCACAACAGAAAAACGAAGAGTGGCTCTGATAAAAACTGATTGATTGATGTCTGGCTTCTCCACCATCACCAGCGGGTGACAGTTAGTTTGGGATCAGATGATTTGGCTTCTGCGATAGAAGATGGGGCCTGGTAGGCAAGTCTGAAGGACAAAAAGGTCGGTTTCTGCTTCGTGTCAGGCAGTGCTGGGCTCCCACAAGGTGGGTGCTGGGGCAGGTTTTTATTAATTTTAGGACTTAACTTTTCTTGGTCCATTGAAAGGCCAGGTAATGTGGGCAATATTCAAATTAGAGCCTTACATTAAAATAAGCTGTAATTTGTGAGAGTAGGGAATGAAAAGGAGGAATATACCTGCTGGGAATATGAGTTACAGAAACAAATATTGACAATTTATTTGCTTAAAACATTATCATTTACAGAATTATCCAAAACTTTTTAGATTATATATTTTCTGCCATATCTCTGCCAGTACAACTGCAGTAAGTTGTGTGTTATTTATGTGCTAAGGGAATATAATTAAATGTAGTTAATAGATTAATTTCAGCTTGTGAAATATTCATTGCTATTCGGTGAGTCATTATGTACTGTATAGCATTTTGTATTTCATGTATCGAAGTGCATAGTTCTGACTAGATTAAGAGCAATTAACATGGTATACTTAAACATCATTAAAATTAATTTATGTGAAACGCATTTTTGTGAATCAGAAATTATTCATCGATCTCACTTTAGCATGAACAACTAGTCTCATATGCCATTTTTTTCTTAGAACACATTTACAATTAGCGCTGTATGTGTAATAGCCACAAAGGGGGAAAAATATGAAAACGAAAATGGAGACATAATAGCTTTCAAATGAACAGGTTTCCAATGTAACCCGTGAAAATGTGTACAACTGCCACAGAATTGGAATTTGGACAGCTTGGATTTGAATTTAGATTTTGGGCAGTTTGATACTCTCTAGAAATCCTTTATAATGTATCGCTTTTCTCTGAGTTTTAAGGGTCAGATCTCCAAAGGACAGTTGGGTCTCAGCTAATGCTGCTGGCTTAATATCAGTAAGATGAATTCTGCAAGGTGCTGTATTGCTGATAGTATAACTGGAATGCAATATGAAAGAATGTGGAGTATAACCTGGAGTGCTACCAGTAATAAGTGATCAGTGTAGGTGAACTGGTGGTCATTTGAACAGTGATTAGTTATACTTCAAGAAAGGTTGTTTTCTTACTGCCTAATGTCTGGGGACCTGTTTCATTTAATAAATAATAAAAAAAGACCTTATTCAAGAAATACACTGTTTTATCCCGAGTCTTTTTTTTGCGACTCTTTTGAGGTGCTGGTTAAAGGCATGTTTAAAACATAAAACTCGAGGCTTAGAGAAATATATGCAGATTTTAGACAAGAATGTGGAAGTGTGTAAGAGCTTTTTCCATTTTTGTTAATATCATGGTGTGTCATTTTATCAACAGAGCTTTTGTGGATTTTCATGCGTTATAATGTTGAGTTCCCAGAGTATTAATGCAAGTGGTTGGTTTGAATTAAAATGAAAAATCATGTATTTTTTCAAGGTATGGTGCAGATTTACAGGTGTGTTTCTTTGAGGAACATGCTGTGTCACAAAATAAGCATTTTTTTTTCCTAACACCTAATACTGTAATTTTCCAGACATAGTTTTTATTCTTAATAGAATGTAGGAGTGCTTTATTACTCTTTTATTTAAAGTATGATACTGACTGATGCCTGGGCTATGTGCTGCTTTGTCTGCCTGTTTTGGAGTTGTACACCTCTAGGGCACGTAATTGAGATCCATTTAATTATGCAAAGAGGAAAGTCGAGGTTGATGAATCAAAAAGAAAAAAAAAAGTCATGTAGCCAAAATAATCAAGATCAGCGGTTCTTATAAATGGAAAGTAACAATCAGCTACTTAGACTGGCTAGACTGTGTAATTTTATGATTAGTCCTGCAGCTTAAGAAATGTCATTTAAGTAAGTGGGACTGTGCTTTGGGGATGTTATGACTGGTATGATTAGCCTGCCATTCCCTTTGACGTTCTTGGACTATGGGTTCAGAAGTTTGCACTGGCAAGAAAGAAGATGAAATCCAGGTATGAAATTCCTATGCCATCAGATTTTTCTAAATTTCTTTTTCATCCCTGATTGTTAGTCCTGGAATTATTTTAGAGGAAATGGCCTTTGCATCATAAAACAAACGAGTCAACGAACAAACAAACGAAACAAAACCACAAAATATTGGGCCAGTTGCTCCTGTTCTGCTATTACAAGTTGTAGGAGTCATTAGCAGTATCCTACACTGTACACCATGGAGAAGAACAGAATCACATCTAGATTGCACTGTTATTAGAACATTAAAATCCACTGTTGTATTCATTGGAAAATTTTTCAAAAGCACAGATTTATATGATCAGGAAAATAAACAAATACAATTTTGACTTGTATTTTATTTTTAACTTGGTACAGTTTTAGATTAATCGAGTCCCAGATTCCTTCACATTCCTCATATGGAAATATGGAGCTGTGCAGCGAGTTGCATTTTGTTTGCACAGATATTAAAATACATAAAAACAGCTGATGATGACTAATGACATTTATTACTAAAATATTGATTTGTTGAAAGAAAAACATTTTAGAATGCCTTGCAATCATTTTGATGGTCTCTCTCCACTTTTTAGTGGACAGATGTTCTTGTTACTAAAAGTACCAAGATGCAGATGGTAGCATTTGGCATCTTTTTACAGGCTTCACTGTTATTATCTTTGGCGAATAGCACACCGAATACATACATGATTCTTTAATGGTAGTTTGGATAAATTTACAAGAAATTACTTGAATAAAATCTTAGAAAGCAGATCATGTCAAAAATAATTCTCTGAAATTACGTAGTCACAAATTAAGTAGAAAGCTTTGTTACGGGTGCACGTATAGCCTACTAATCTCAATCTGAGAATTATTTTTGTTATATTTTCTAAGAATCTGCTAAAATTATACTTAGATACAAATGTGTAAACATTTATTTACGTGTATATGAAGAATAGTAGGAAATTGCATACGTATAAGATCAGTATGCAATTTTGTGTGCAGTAATAATAGGATAAAAGAAAAAATACCTTGTTTGAACCAGGAACATTCTAGAAGTAAAGACTGTATTTGCATGCAGGTAGCTTGAATTTATAACAGCAATTCTTCTTTAAGATTTCCACTTATTTTGTAAGGTGAGTCTTAAATTTAGCCTTAGAAATACTTATGCAAATACTGGAAATACTATGCTATTTTAGTTATTGAAAAACGAAAGCTTAAGTTTTCTCTCTGATCTGTTTTATTTATTTTTTTGCTAGATACTGTATCCAGACTTTGGGGTTATCGACAACTAAAACTCATGTTGAAATCAGCTGATAATAAGACTTAAGTAGTGCCATCATGAGTAGCGTCCAGATTCTTTTTAATAAAAGAGTGGCTAACTACAGAATGGACATGAATTTTCCACATGCATTTAATTAATATCTCTTGGACGTTATATCCATTGGACTTTATTGCCTTCCTAAAATAGTTGAACACAGCATTTAGTAGATTTTTCTTTTTCTTTTCCAAAAAAGACTTGCAGAAATATTTCCCTTCAGACTAAGTCAGGTCATAAATTAAAGCAAGTTGATAAATAAGGGGAGCTAAAGAGAAGGCTCTGAACTTTCGGAATATGCAGTATCTGTTGAAATTTTGAACTGCCATATCAGAAATGGTTCATCTTTTGTACCTATTAGATGTTCAAAATTTGGAATAGTTTAAGATGCCTGCCATATTTTTATACAGTCTATGATGATGCTCAGATTATTTTTTGGTTTTAAGGTCCTAATGCCAAGTATATGGAGTTGTTTTATTTTGTCACCTTAAGGATGTTGCATCTTTGACATACTTTTAATTACTTGGTCACTGTAGGTTTCTTACATACCAAAACTGAAAACAGTGGTGGGAGTAAAAATATAACAATAGCTAGAAAATGCATATTAGATACAGATTTACATATTAGTTAAAAATGGCCTGCATTTATAAAGATGATCATGAATTACTTTCCTAAGATATAAAGATGATTGTAAATGAAATCTTTTAAAATTCTATGAATTAGATTATAAAGAATGACAAAGAAATGAAATAAAATTTCAGGAGTAGACAGTTCTTCATAGAAACAAAAGATAGTATTTGCTCTTAGCATTCTGGAGAATGAAAAAACAGAATATAGGGTTCAACAGCAACAAAAAAGTATCTGTAGCAACTGAGTTATCACACAACACTTTGTTTAGTTCTGGCTGAATTATTAATAGAACAATATTTTGCCCATATGTGATCATTTTTTTGCTTTCCTTGGTTGTTAAGTCCTGATTTTTACAGCTTATCTTTTTAGCTTTTTAATTGTTCTTTCATAAGCACGATCTTGCTATTCAGTTTTTGCTTATTTAACATCACATTTCATTTTTTTATGGAGAATGGCTTGAATGCCATTAAACTTATGAGAAAAAAAGCCTCAAAAGTTGCTGGAAGTTTGATCTTTTTCTAGAAAGGAAGTATTATGAGGAAGGAAACACTTAAGAGCGCAAAAAGAAAGAAATAAGTTTACCTAGGGAATTTAAGATACGTTAATACTACTCTTTTTTCCTGTTTTTGGCAGAGAAAAACGTAGAACTTGTCCATCTAATAGAGACCCTAGATACAAAAATCCAGGTGCATTGAAAAGCTGTAAGCCATAGTTATTGGCAAATTGATTAGATTTTTATATTCAGAACATATTTTGATATTTAAAGATTGGATTGCATTTGTAAGTGAAATGTGAAGTAAAGTCGTGGGCACCTCTAGTGTCTGTATTTCATTGCTTAGTTTTCTGAGTGCCAGGCATCTTGTTGGAGGAAGTATAGGAGAGTCTGTGTTGGGTGTTCTGCATTTTGCATGAAAAAATATTGTATTAGCAATGTTGGTGGATTTAATGTTTGAATATTTAATATTTACTTTGTGTTGCACACCCACTGCTCATCCTAATTGTAAGTTTTTTGCAATGGCAAGATGTTGCACAAGTAATATCCTGCATATAATGCCAAATACACATTTAAATTCCTATGCCTTTTTTTTTTTTCTCTTGCTTTGTTCTGATTGACTGAGTTACTCATACCCTGTATCTCGTGGTATTACTTATCTGGTCATAATTCCTTAACTCTGTAGGAGTAGAACAGTTGTCACTCGATAACTGACTCACTTTTGAAATAGTGTATTGGTGACATTGCTATATGGGTTATGCACTGATAGAATAAAAGGAAGACGTATTTCAAAATTTTAATTTCATAATACTTGCCTGGTTTTAATGTTATTTTAGCAAAAACAAACAAACAAACAAAAAAAAACAGCAGCAATTGTAAGGCCATATGTCCTCTGCTAATGGATAGCTGATTTACAACTTTTCTTCCATATGGTTGGGTAATAATATCCAAGTAACCTGTAGGTGGAGTTTAATATATACACTTAATTGTGTTTTAGTGTGAAACTTACCTTATTGTTGTTACATTTTGCTATTGTTTGGTAAGTAATAAAGATGTGCATGTTTATATCTTTCTTCTTTGTAGAGACATCATTATCTTTACTGACTTTCTGGCAAAACTAACGTGACACTGGAAATAACGTAGCAGGCAAGTATTAGGAGAAGCAGCACTAAGGCCAGGTCCTTGGAGACCTGTTCTGCCTGATGCAGTGCAGCCTTTGGAGTTTTGACCTTACTAGTCTCTCCTAGCAAAAATGCTAGAGGTAAAATAATAATAATAATAAAATAATCCTTAATAATAATAATAATAATAAAGGAAGACAGAACCTATAGACTCTGGATTACATAATCATCATAAAGAAAAGCCAAGACCATGAATAGATTTCTGGGCCTTAACATTAACGTTCTTCTATCTAGGAAATATATATATCTCCATTATATCTAACTGCTCTGCCTGCATATAGTTAAGGGAACTCTAAAAGGCATCATCTTCGCAATTAATAGTAAGTATGTAATAGTGTCATGTGGACCTTTCCATCATCAGCGTGTGGAATAACGAGGTGAAGCCCTTTTGAACTTTCGTTGCACCTGATGTGCTGTGGGAAGAAGCTGGGGATGATTTGGGTAAGTAGGGAATTGGGCAGGTCTTGCAGAAGGCCCCGTTTCCTGCTCATTCCTCTTGACCTCCAAAACAGTTATTTAAATTGCCTGCAAATAGAAGGGGACACAAAAAGTCTCTTAGTGTTCTGCTGGCTCGGGTGGAGACTGAGTGATCAGAAATACAACTACTGTTTAGTCTTCATATACACAATGTTAGAGAGATACTTTTCTTAAAATCAAATATCAGTGTTTTAGTACCTCATTTTCATTGAAATAAGTGACAAGTTTGCTTATTTTCTGTTGACTTTCCTTTTTTGAGGAATCACTTTCCTTGAGGAATCCCTTGAGTTATCACTTTCCTTTTTTGAGGAATAATACGTGAAAAATGAAGCACTCCATAGAAAACATGAGTTGCATTTTTGTCATCTTATTTTTTAAGGTATCATCAGATACTGTCCTAGAAAATCTTAGCATCTGTAAACTTCCAATTTTTGAATAACAATATCTATAAATAGTGCCAGAATACCTCTTTTTGAAACGAGAGATGAGTAACTAAAAAATTGGGATTGCATAATTTTAGCATAGACCCTGAGATTGTTGTGTTATTGAAACCAATGGGAGATTTTTGAGAAATACAGATTTGTCCTCCTCATTTCTTAGTACTAGTACTTGACTAGTTGGTACCTAGGACGTGACCTTTGTTTTGGATGACCGGTCACTGGAGGCTGCACAGCGAGAGCAGATAAGCTTAGTGACAATGTTTGGGCTTTTTTTTTTCTTTTTTTTTTTCTCCTCCTTAAGAAAAAAAAATTTGGTCTGTGCCCTTTTTGTTTGATAGTGTTCAGTGAAAAAGCTGGTGTGACGAAAAAGGAAAACCATGCAAAGTTTATTTTTCTCTCTTTTTAATTTTATTTATTAGGAGTGAAGATCTAGTTAATGCTGTGGATGAATATTAGGGCTTCAGGGCTACATGAGAAATTCCTACAGTGTGATACCGTAAAGGATTGAAAGAAATCAGCAAAATATTTCATTAATAGAAGGGATTTTTTTAGCACTAATAATAATAAAGTTAAAAGGTAGTTTTAATAAAGAAAATTAAATAGTGCTTAAGAAAGTTTTTAAAAGAATACATTAGAGATTTAGAAAGCTCTTAAACTTCATCAAAGATATCCAAGAAGTACTCCAGAAAAATGGCAAAAATCAAAATTGACTGTATTGATATTTTTAAAATAGCAGATGAGGAGGAAAACAACGAGGTTTTTCTGAACAAAAAAATCTTCGAGGGCTGACTTGCATCTCTCAGGAAAAAATGACATAATTAAAATACAGCTAGCCAGAAGCAGGTCATAGGTTTCATCGAAATCAAAGTGAATTTTTCAAGTACAATTTAATATTAAATGTTAATTTAATAACTTAATGGAGATCAGTGAAGGGTCGGGCTGGAATTCAAAGGGTTAAAATGCTGAACAGTGACCTGAACAGGGAGTTGTTGTGTCTCTGAATCCCAGACATACTTTATTAGGACAATCCAGCTGGTTTTCTATTTCTATCTCCTCATTATCAACACGCTTATGGTATGGCCTCTTCCCCCTCACTTCCAATGCCAGGAATTTGGCAGGGACACCATGCGAGGAGGTCAGAGCCTGATTGAGAGGAAAAGTGAAATTGAGACTGCAGGAGAGATGCAGAGAGAGGGAGTCCAGGCAGGGAAGAATTAAGGTTTGTTATTTACTGTATGGAGACTAGCAACACCATTTTTATTTATTATTTTTTTAAAAAAAAGCAATGATGATAACTGCGTACGATTAAACTACTGACATGAGACTTGAGTTTCTTCTCACTGAAAACGAAGCAGAATGAATAGCAATAAAGCCTGAGTAGTCATGTATTTAAAATTAGTAGGAACGTGAAGAAAATCGAATCTTTTATTCCATCGTCCTACTTGGCATCCTCATATAATTTAAGTATTCTGAAATTCTGGTATTTTTCATGGAGAAATTGGAGATTTACAAATAGAGACAGCATACTGTTAAATTGCTCTATGGGTTGGATCTGACTTTCTGTGGCGGAGAGGGGAGGAGAAAAAAAAAAGTAAAAACAACCTCCAGCAAATGCTCAAAGGAAGGAAGTGGGAGGAAAAAAGTCCTTCTCACACATTTCCATAGCTTCCATTTCAAAATACATGTATCACCACCTTATGACACGTACTTCACATCAACAGCTACATGCGTTTGATATTAAGATTGATGAAACACATTGTACGATAGCGCTGATTAAACAGGAAATAAACACTACGTTGTGTGTGTCCAAAGCCATACGTAAAAGCAAATGGAGAAAACAAAAAGCTTTGCTGTAGAAGATCATTTCCTTCTGAGAACAGTCTCATTGGTGTTTCTTCAGACAATGTGCTGTGCTTCTCTCTAGTATGATACGGACTATCTCAATTCATCTGCTCTGGTTAATACTGTACTGAAAATATTTTTGGTTTTCATTGTTTTTCTGGCATTCCCCTTTTACATAATAGCAAGCATTCTGCTTTTGCATAGTAGAAAAGTAGCTGAGAGGAAAAATAATTTATTGTAAATGGGAAAGATACTAATTTTGTAGTTCTTAAACTCTTACCATTCAGTTCCTCTGCTTTCATAATTCCTGTGAAAATAAGTAGAGGTTATGTGTCCATAAGGAGGGGGTAGGATTTAACCTCAACTTCACAGATTCTTTCTGACAGATTCCTGCTTTCCAGTTTTTACCCAGTTAATAGGTATTAATTAAAAATAATGTTTCGGTGGCGATCTCTGCATTTAAGCCCTTGTGATTAAGACTGTTGCTTGGCCCTGTGTTACAATTCCCCGTGCTAGGCCAAACGCTCGGTCTCCGTGTTCCTCTGCGGCCTGGGTCAGCTTAGAGCTAGTGACCCTTGGTACACGTGCCATGTGTGAAAAGAAAAAGGTAACGTTGCTGAGAGGCCTTGGTCCTTGAAAATGGACGGGTACAGTGGGAGAATTTTGTCCTGACCATCAGCTTGTGGTGAATTTCTGCAGCATGTTAGTGGTTTGATTGCAGGGGAACACTTAGCGCTTACAGGAAGCAGAAAGGCACAACTTAAAACCTTAACAGCGTTTTAAAACCTTAAAACAACTTAAAAGGGAGGTGGACAGAGAGAGAGGCCCATTCTTCTGGAAGGATGAAGGAAAGAGGCAGAATTCCTTTGATGGGCGAATTCGGGTACCTCCGTAGTTGAACAACATGAGCACACAAGCAGGGTGCAGATAACAGACAAAGGGAAAAGAAAGGATTTACTTTGGGCTGGGATTAGAACCTGGGGCTTTCCAGATGTGAAGAATAATTTGTATTTAGAGAATTTACTCTCCTAGAGGAAGGGAGAGCATTTTTGTTGAAGTTATGCCTGTAAACTAATATTTCTGTGTTAGCCTGTGATTTTAAATGTAGTATTTATACTTTTATTTTTCTACTATTCACAATAAACTCGTGACACTTCTGCCCCCTCATAACAGACACCTAACAATGAAACAGCTTCAATTAAGAAGCAGAACATCAGCCTCTGGCATCTTATTCTGTTGTTCCATCTTTTTTGCTAGGGAGAATTCATTTGTTTCTTAATTAAGAAAAACACCAATAGCATGAAAAATCTGCTTATGGTACCTGAATGGTAATTAGGGGAAAGGTAAAAAAGAAACACACACATACATTCCAGGAGCAGCCAAAATGAACTTGAGCTGATAAAAATGAACTAAACTACCCTTGCATAAATCGAGGCTGAGAGAAGTGTACAGTCATTATGGCTAAGACAATATGCAAACTATCTTCAAAGAAATCAAATTGCTAGAGTGTTTTCATTTGCATGTATTAACTATTAACATAATGAGGAGAAGTGACATTGGACCCGGATTGTGTGTCTGTTCGGATTGATAACTCTACCGCATCTGCAAACAGGCGCCCAAAAATCACACCAGCAGTCAGATCAGTGTTGAACTCTGAAGTGTGGGGGCTTTTTGTTGTTTTTGTTTTTGTTTTGTTTTAGTATCGGGAACCCAGAACTGCATGCTGGGATGTTGAATGCAAGCTGTCCTTTTATTTTTATTCTCTCCAAAGGTGATCCTTCTGCTACAGGCACTTGCTTCATGCTTTAAAGGTACAGATATCAATTTTGAACTTCTTCTTCATGGTGGATATTGCCACTTATGTAGAAAGATGGCTGTTACTGCATGTTGATTTGGTGCAATGAACCAATGAACATTGGTGCAATTCCTCAGTTTTTTTTTTTTTTTTTTTGTCTTTCAAAATTGTTTTTTAATTTCACAATATTCTACTTAAACTGTCAATCACTGTTCATGACCAGAGCATAAGCTTAGTTGAACTCAGCCTTTTGGGATGGGCAGTTAGATGCTGTTTTACACAATTGCTTTGGACAGTGCTAAACAATGTGTTTGATAACTGCTTTGTAACCCGCTTAGGTATCAGGAAAACGTTTAGATCCTTATGTGATAGACAATGTGTAAAAACTTAGGTGAATATTTGAGTTTTTTTTGGAGAAAAAATGGAAATAATAATTAAAAAAGAAGATATTTAAAGTTATTGGAATAAGCTATTCATACAAAAAAGATATAAAATAAATGTAATTTTTATTATGATTCTACTAAAACAGAGGAAAAAAGTCATTCTCATGGTTTTCCTAAAATCCTTCAAAATGAAATTTATTTCCTGCTGTTGCAGATAAATTTCTTAAAAGACTGTATTTTTGGAAGAAGATGTTTATTCAATGTGGGATGGGAAGCAGCCGCATATAGTCCTTAAAAATTCAGAATGCATGGTATTACCATAAGTTTGCAGAGAAATATTAGATAATTGTTACATTATCTATGTAAAGACATATGCATACCGTTATTGTGTGAATATACACCCACCATTTAGGTGTGAATTATATCCTTTGCTTTTCTTTTTGTGCTTTTTATTGTAACAAAGCCAAAGTGAAGATACTTTTGCAGCGCTAGGAAGAGCATGTATAAATTCCATCTGTGAATGTGTGCTCTTCTCCCGGCGGATCGCAGGGATTCCCTCCTGGACCTCTGGCTGCTGGATGCATCTGCTTCTTAACAGAGCCCCATACTCGTATTCCGGGGTGAGGCCAGAAGCATGTGAAAACTTGGGCTATTGAAACCAATGCTGCAAGACTGCCTGGTTATGTATTGCAAAATATAGGGAATTTCTACCTAATTTTGTGTAGTAAAATGCCAGCTCACAAAAGTAGTGAATATCCATAAAAGAGATTTTATCACATATAATGCACTTACACTTGATATTGAAAAACAACAACAACAACAAACAGTTTTCCTTGATGAACTCGGCACTGCTGTAAACCAAAGGTATTTGATAACTGAAATGTTTTGCAGTTGTTAGTAGCTCAGGAAGCAGTTGAAGACCTGTTTTCTTCAGATTTTTTTTTTTTTTTTTTTTTTTTTTTTGCATAGTGATAGTTTCTTAATGTGTTTCTTTTAGGTGTTTGGAAACTGCTGTTGAAACAATATGAGCAAAGGTTTTTTTATATATTTCTGAATTTTTTTTT
>NW_010583823.1:15815-33658 GCF_000705375.1 Tinamus guttatus | reverse complement strand
CAGCAAGCAGGGCTGATCCAGGCAGCTTGGGATGTGCTGGGTGTCCCAAACCTGCATCCCTGGACCTGGCAGACCCCATAGCTGGAGGAGGGATGCCGTGAACCCCTAACCTGGATCCACGGACCTGGCAAACCCAATGGCTGGAGGAAGGATCCCCTATCTCTGCTCCCAGCCTTGCCCGAGCCAGGCAGAGACCGGGTGGTGAAGAATCCAGTGTTTCCAACTCACAGGAGCAAGGGGCACCTCTTTGCCACCTGACAACAGGGCCAAGACCCATCAGATTATTTTCTTCTTTGCTTTTATTTTCTTTCAGGTAATAAAATGATCCCTCGCAGGACGGGCTCCGAGCCTCGGTGGTGCCAGCTGAAACGTGCTCCCCGGGTTGAGAGAAGATGATCAATAGCCGTCACTTCCAACCCGAAGTGGTGGGTTTTATTTTAGTAGCAAACACCAAAATGCAGGAGCAAGTCGTTCAGGGCAAGCAGAGCTCTCCTGCCGCCTGCAGAAAGGTCCTGATGGAGGGAAGGAGGGCAGAGCAGCCCGAGCTTTAGCTCCGGGTATGGTTACACTTCCCTACTTACCATCGACTTCCCGCATGACCACAGACTAAACACTTAGGTTCAGATCCGCAGGGATATTGAGGCATCTGAGATAAAAATCAGTTGGACTTAGGTACATAAATAGTCTGCGGATCTGGGCCTTGCAGGGCAAGATCGAGTTCCCTGCTCGTTGATGGCACTGTCGGCTCCTTCCAGGGCTGCAGCAGAACAGCAACAACTCGGTTACGGACGGCAAAGACCACGGGAGAGCCAAGGAAAGGCAGGGAATGAGTGCGCAGCCCATCATCCACAAAGCAGCAATCCAAGCACCCTGCCTGGTAGGCTGGAAAATTAAAGATAAACTAGTTAAAGTGTAGAACAGGCTGGGGAAAAAAAATACATGATTTTGTTTTTTATCAAGATTTGAGCAGTGCTGGCGGGTTATGGTAGGAGCTCCTAGGTACAGCCCTGCAGAGAACAGCAAAACCCTGGGTTCGTATGTCAAAAGATACCAAGATGGGATGGAAAGAGTTTGCCCAGGAACTGAGTAAGCAAAATGCAGAACCCTAATGACAAAGTTGGTGCATCAAACCCCGCGTTGCTATCTGAGATCAAATATTAAGTAACGCGACTGTTCATCAATAAGAGGCAACTGATGAGCGTGGGAAACAAAGATCTCATAGGAACTGGATCTAGATAAGAGTGACCACAGACCTCCCCATTTTCAGAGCCAAATAAAAATTTGTTTATGCTGCCAGCTTTTGCTCAGTACAGCTCTTTAGTACACATATATATTCATGCACCAGTAGGGCAGGGAGACAGAGGCACAGTTTTTTTTTGTCCTATTGTCCTGGAAGGGGGAAAAAAAGTTTGTTTGTGATCACGGATGTGATTTTTGCTTTTAGGAATCTGAATAAAAAGTAAAGGAATTTTTGCCCTGCACTGCTGAACTTAGGTCTAGATACATAACAAGACATAAATGCAGGAATCAAGACCAAAACTAAGCTGGGAAACAAATATGTTCTTGTAGCAAAAACATTAAAACCCCAGAGAGCAAAACAAGAGGCAGGTCTTCAGGTTGATCATGAGCAAAATGCTTCACCGGGAAACTGAACAGTGAGGTCAGAAATAATTAAGTTCCATCACTGTTTTATGACTTCTGCTATTACTAAATAAATAAATAAATAAATAAGGTTTAGAAGGAGCATGCGGAGGGCATCGGAACCTCTCATCTCACTGCAACTGCTCCACACAAGTGCAGGAAAGCAGCGCTGCCAGCGAGCTTCTCCGGGGGAAGCAAGCACAGGCCTGCACGTGGATGGGCCGAGCGCTCGAGCATTGAACCATCTTCCCCCAAAGCAACAACGGAAGAAAATCTAACTGGCAGAGAAGAACCCGGCTGCTGGAGGAGGAGGCCATTCTGATGTGATAGCTGGAACAGTCTTGCAGGCTTTAAAATTAATTTAAACTTGAAATCAACAATAAAGAAAAACAACCGGTGAGGTACCAAGATGCACGGGTGAGATTATCGGTATGGACTGGGTGAGGAAGTCGGGAGCTGGGCTGAAAAGGAGTTAAATGCACTGAAAGCTCCTGAGGAGCCGTGACAATTTTGGAAACCACCAGGTCTCGTGTCCAGCAGCCCGAGTCTCTCTGGGCAGTCCCCCTACAAGCTGCAGCGCTTGTGAGCACACGCTGAAGATGACGAAGAAGCCGTTCCCGTGGAAGCAGCCGCCAGGTCTCACGGGAATGGCATGAGGAAAGCCTGATTTCCCGCAGCGAGCGGCCACGCCTGACCAGAGAAAGTCTCTCTTATCGATGAGCATCGTGGCCCGCTCTAATCTCTCCTGCCACGAGGCTCCTCCCAGGCGCCTCGCTGCTAAAACAGCAATTACGGGTTATCAAACCGCCGCGCAGCCCGGCGGGACGCGGCCTCCCTGCTGCCACCTCCAGGAAGGTGCATCCGTCATCCCGAAGCCCATGGCAGGGTCTGCATCCCGCTCCAGCACTTCCCACCCTTATGGAGGCGACTCTGGTTTCTGGTGCGCTCGTGGCGCGAAGGGAGCCCGTGCCCACGGGATGCGAGGGCGGCTCTGTGTCGTTACCCTGCCCGGCTGGATGTGGCCACGTCTCCAGCACCAACAACCTTTTTCTTCTATGCTTGGCGAGGCCAGAAGTTGTCCTTATTTCCCTCCGATGACAGCCCGGCTGGAAACATTCCTAATCTGTCATGTGGCCTGTGGCATATTGCAAATCTCTCGGGTTAGTGCTCCGGTGAGGGGTGTCCCCTTTCGTTTGCAATTTATCTTGGAGCTGAGGAACTAGGATCCACCTATAAAAACCTGTATCTCTGTCATCCCCCCCAGTGCAAGCTCCCATAGGCAGCTCAGCACAAGGATTTGGCTGATTCCGAAGCACAGGGATTTTAAGGGAAACCACGGTGGACGGCACACGTGCGGGTGTCACCACATCTGCTCACAGGACCTCAGTTACAAGAACAGGACACTCCTCAAAAACTCTTGGTGTGGCTGCTGAGGGCACCAGCAACACCAGCACACCAAAAAATCAATAAAAATAGTGAGAAAGGAAAAAGCAAGCTTCAAAACCGGAGCGCTTGTGCAGCGCGCGGTGCTGCTTGCAGCTGCCAGGAGAAAACTTCTCTCCGGGCACACACGGGGTGATCCGCTGCCGAGATCTGCTCCCGACGCGCCACGTGGCAGCGGCTCCCGCTTGTTCGTACCATGGAAATGTATTTTCTGCTCTCCGGTGCACGGTCTGGCCCTTATGTAAAGCCCCTGGATAATTAAAAAAAAAACCACAGGGATTTAAAACACAGAATTGCAAAATACAAATATCAGCGCTGATTTTTAACTTAACCTATATAGAAAACACAGCCAACTGTATTTCCTAAATGTTTAAAGGATGAAAGAGACTGAATTGCAAAGTATTGTACTCTCCATCAGGTGTTGAGGAAGCATCTGGGTATGAAGGGAGTCAATGTCATAAATTTTGTCGTCTTGTGTACTTTGGAGTACGATTTATTTGTGTGCATTCAGATGATGGCTTTTCTGGTAATTTCAGCCTTTCCCAGCAAAGAAGCCTTAATCTCCTTACTGGAAATTGTACTATTTATGCAGTAAATCCTGCTTCTAAAATTGCTTCAGATGGCAAGTTATGTAACCTAAACAGATGGAGTTTGAACAATTTTTTTGTATGTCAATTCATATTATAATCTGCACAGGCTGCAATCATTTATCAGCTCATTTGCAGCATGGAGAGAAATTGACTGAGGATTTAAAATATGCATTTAAGCTACACTTACCTAGGGGCTCTTATGTCAGTGACAAGACTGCCACAATAGCAATAATAATAATAATAATAACAATGCTTATTAAGGACTTTCCTCATTCAGAACAGAACTCTGTGTGATATAAATAACATATTATATTTCCACCAGCACCCCACAAACATGGGGTTATATGTACACACCGACTAGTCATAGAAATCCACGTGGTCTCCTGCAGCGCTGCCATCAGGTTGGATGTGTGAGAGTATCTGTGAGATCAGGTGCAGCAGGCAGCAAGGAGGAGCAAAAGAAAGAGATGGAAAGAAATGAGGTAAGGGAAGGGCAATCAATGAGAACTGCCTTGATTCAACTCCTGAGCATCATTAAGCCTTGTTTATAATCATGAAGTGTCTGCCCAGCCTCCAGCTGCTGATGCACCTACATTTTAAAAGCCAAAAAATAATTTTTAAATTCCCATTAGTTTAATAGTCCTCATGTTAACACTCACACTCTGGCAGATAAAAGTCCCAAAGGCTCAAATGCAATTGCACAGATTTTGCCCTTGCTTGCTACTAATGTGGCTGTTCTTATTCGATAGGAGCTGAAGTGACTCAGGAGTACAAGGAACCAGACGGAAAAAGAGGATGAAAAGGGGTGGGAGGGAAATGTAGGAAGAAAAAGCTATTCCAAAATCAAATAAAATTAAATGGAATATCTAGGTTTTCTTAAAACTGAAGGAGATGATCAGATGCTTTAGGGGGAAGAAGAGAAAGGAAGGATTTGAGCCAAAAGGCTTGAGAAAGATGAGGAATCTGCAGCTGCTCACAGCCAAGGGCAGCACCATCGGCCCTTTCCTCTTCTCACATTTGGCCACAAACCTTCAGTAAATGTTTCTGAACAGGACAGTAAAAAACAAAGTCAGCAGAAGTGTGTGAATCCACATGTGGTCACAGGCCCTAAACTCCTATTTTTTTTTCCTCCTTTAATGTCTTTAAAAGTGGTGAGGGCATCAAGTGATGGCAGTGATCTGACAGTAGGCCATACTTCAAAGTCAGCCCCCATTTTAGCCAGGAAATTGCCATTTTTGTTCTATATAATGCTACATAACCCTGTGAGCTCCTCCGCTTCCACACCGGGGGCTCTACCCACCAGGTACTACTAATGAGAGAAAAATTATAATGTCATTTTAATTGATTCAGGATCTAGGCCAGCGATTAATCTAGTCGGGGCTTTTTTTTATTAGATAAAACTTCAAAGATCTCATTTCCTTTCACAAAGAGATGGGCTTCTGCTGCAGCTTGTAAATATATGTAAATGTTCAGCTGCACAGATATTTGCTCAGGCTTAAAAGCGTGCTCGCGTTTGGAAGAGAGAGCTCGTGCCTGCATGATGTAATTTACTTGACTGGGTATTTTCTGCTCTTGCACGAGCGTGTGAGTCGATCCCAGCAGATTAACCCCAGCGCCAGCCCGGCGCTCGGTTCACCAAGGAGTTATTCAGGGTGCTGCCAAATCCAAGGCTGCTCCGGAGGGGAGGCGAAGGGATCGCTCCCCTGCGCCCAAGACGGTTTTTGGATGGGTGGAAGTCTGTGTGCGTGAATGCAAATAGCCCTGAAAGCCCCAAGGGCCAACTGACCGGCCAGAGCTGCTCAGATGCTCTGTTTGCACTTACATAATCAGAGCTGCACTAAGAGGTGAATAAATGCTGGTTTGCCCTGTGCTTACAAGTGACTATCCAGGATTTATCCCCATTAGGAGCAAGGGGGTAGGGTTAAATGGGAACAGTTGTATCACCAGTGGCCTGACAAGCTCCTTCCCCACAATTCAAGCCTTCAAAGCTCTTGATTTTAGAGTCTGATTTTGCTCCTTTTGGAGGAAGTAGCAGGGGAAAATAGGAGGCAAGGAGGAAAAGAAAAGGTTCATTTTTGACTGGAAGCGATTCTCAGGCAGGGAAAG
Source organism: Tinamus guttatus (assembly GCF_000705375.1). Next base: position 27,878 of record NW_010583823.1, on the reverse strand, counting down.
GTGAAAGATGGCAACTCTGGGGAAAAGTACCGTGTTCAAACCGAAAGGACAGGCTGTGATAAGCAGATCCAAGTCATCTCTGCAAGACACTACAAAAGGCTTCAACATTGCTCCATCAGATTGCCCTTAAGGGTAGGATAATTAAGGCTGTGCCGTTCGAATCATTGCCTTTTTGGGTCACTGATCAAAAACTTATTTTAAATCATCGTGGGAGGAAAATTCCACTGCTCATTTTGTTGGGGTTTAGGGGAAGTTAACATTTCCCCTCACACACACTCTGAATTAATATTTTTTAAACCTTTCTTACTCTGTGATGGTCAAATGCAGGCAATTTTAAAGATTCTCAGTCACTCCGAAACCGCAGGCTCTGGCAGCGAGATTTCTCCCCGTGCGTCTAATGACCTTGGAATTAAGAATCAATTCCTTGCTATTTCTGCTTATTAAAGGCACGGATTTGGTACATCCAATCACATCTCCCTCTTGTGGCTACTTCCAAGGACTAAACCAAGCTGCTATTTACTCACCGTGATATAAGACCCCGGCTGCTGCTTTCGCTACCACTTCATTTCCCCACACCGGACCCTGCTGCTGAAGGTAAATGGGTGTCTGAGAGGTGACAACACAATTTGTGGCACCGCGGGTCCCGGTGACATGTCACCAACTGCACCGGGAATACACACCAACCACCTGGAAAACACCAGTCCTTTAGCCCAGGCCGCTGCGGCCTTCGGCTGGTGGGATCTTGGGGCAAGATTTCAGATTTCAGAGCAAAATTGGGGCGTCCCCACCGTGCTGCTGCCACCAGGCCAGGACAGGCCTCGGGAAAGCCATGGGATGTGCCAGCAGCCCAAGGACTCCTGTCCCTGCCTGGTCCACGCACAGACACTGTCAACGGGGAGAAAAACAGCAAACCGCCCATCTTGAGGAAACTTGGTCTTTTTAAGCATTGCTCCCCAGAGCTCTTGCAGATGTTTCCCCCTCTCCAGTATTTAACACTGCTGGAAACCAGGGTTCCCATTTGGCTCTTCAAAATAGCTGCTTTTATAGCTACATGTATCCTCCTGCTAACGGTTTCACAGCAAATGATATTTCATTTTGATGAGAAAGCTTTTGAGCAGAAGCCAAATGGCTCCAGGCGAAGCAGATTTTGTTTTCCTACGGTTTAATCAGTAGGAAATTAAGAGGCCAACGTTGTGGCACCGCCGCGGCGAAGCCGAGCAGCCGCCTTTGCTCAGGTGCCTCGTGCCTTTCCCTCGCTGTGTTTGGTGACACAACCGGGAGGCAAAGGCCCTGCTGTCCCCAGCCCGGGGAAATCGGTGTCTCTGCACTGGGGTAACTGCAGGTTTAAGGCCAGCACCGCTCAGCCGTGACACAGCGGCGCTCACGGAGCAGCCCGCGGCCGCCAACATCTCCTATTCCTTAAGAAGCTGGTTCTAGATTTTAAGAGGAAATCGAGGACATAATTCAGATTCCTGTTTGTGTCCCTGCCTTGAGTAGAGGCAGCTCCCAAGGGGCTTCTGGCAGCCGTTCAGGCTGTACAAAGTGCCACTGAAATATATATATTTGTATATGTGTGTATGTTTTTTATAGCTTTGCTGTCTGAAGGGCCAGGCTGGCAGCTGCGAGGGAAGGTGTTTCTGGGCAAACATGAATGTGACACTCTGTCTGCAAGGGGTGACTCAGCCGCAGAAACAGCCGCCCGTTAAAAATTGCACGTTTTTAACCCCACAGAAGAGCAGGCTCCGTGCACCATGGGCTGCTTGGCCCGCATGGGATTCAGCTCCGAATCTGGAGCTAGGAAAATGCCATCTCACGGGGAACCGTCACTGGTGGAAGCTGTCCCGAGCCTCCTTCACCCCTGTGCTGAAGGCCGCAGGCTGTGACGGCGCCGCTGGAAAAGCAGGTTTCTTGCTAAGCCTGGGGCTGGCGTGGGGCAGCAGAGAAGGAGCTGATGCTCCGGATGGGATTTGCTGGTCCCGCATCATCCCACTGGGAAGGGGCAGGGGAAGCACGAGCGGCTCTCAAGGAAAGTGCTTCTCCATGCTGGATATCCCCAGTGGAAGGAGGATGGGAATTGCATCTCCGAGAAAGGCTGCCCAGCATCTGAAACAATCCGCACGGGCTTTCCCACTCCATCCCGCCACGTTCCTGCCTGTGTGTTGGCACTGGGAGTTCATTTCATTTTTCTCAGCCAGAGGGTCTCGCACAAGCCCTTTTTGCAGCCACCACCTGGCAGAGGCAGGAGGACCCCTTAGCTCCTTCTTGCTCTCAGCAGCAGCTCAATTAAAGCATTGAATCAGTTACTTAAACCCTTGTTAAACTAAGCTGTTCAATCAGTAGCTCACTTGGTCTAAATACCTGTTTTACAGGCAGGAAAGCCCAACTTATTTTATTTCCTTGGTGGCCAAAGCCCCAGGGAACTAAAAGCCAACACTCGTGGGCTCAAAGGGGGTCGGAACCCAGCGGTGGGGGCTTTTCCATCTCCTTCTTGCTCTCAGCAGCAGCTCAATTAAAGCATCACTAAATCAGTTACTTAAACCGGCACAGGAGCATCTCCCTCCGGAGCGATCTGTGATCCCAGCACATCCCGTCCAGGGGCTCCCACGGGCCCCACGTTAGGGATCGGTTGTGTTAAACCCTCCTTGGGGCAGGATGGGAGCCCTGAGATGGGATGTGCCGGCTACCCCCGCGCTCGGACTCACTGCCGTAGTGTGCGGAGAGTCACCCGAGGCCCTTCGAGGAGCTGCCTCTTTAACAGAGGCTCCCCCAGCTCTCCCGAGAGGCTGCAGCTCAATATTGTCGGCTCTAATTAATGGGCTTTCCAGCTCCAGCACCCCAGCCTCGGGCAAACCCACCCCAAAAATCCCCTGCGATAAACGGAGCCGCTTTGATGGTACCGTATGAGGTGACTCCCTGCACCGTGCCCCAGTGCACCCGCACGGGGCAAAGTGCAGGGGGTGGGAAGAAAGCCAGAGCCATCGGCACCTCCGGAGAGGCTCCTGCATCCACATGGAGCAGATTTACCCATCCACAGCAAGATGCGGTGCCCAGGAAACCCCAGAAAGCTCATTTCCCACTTCAAAGGGAAAGGGAGAGATTACAGAATAGAAACTGTTGTTCAGGATTGCCTCTCAAACCCGGGCGGCAGATTTAAATATAATCTCCTGTTAGTTTGCACCTTTGCAGTTAAACCCAAATTCCTCATAACTGTTTCCTTCACATCAAAGACACAGAAAAAAAAATCAAAGCAGGAAACAAATCATAGAGCAAAAAGGACTTCTTAAGGCAGTTGTTGATCCAGGTCTGCTCATTTGCTTAAGGAGAGTCCAAAGACAGAGACTTGTAGCTGCTTTCGGATAGATCTGGTCACACGGGAAGGCTCTTTGCTAAATCCTCCACCCCAAAACCCACCTCTAGGCTCACACAAACGCTTCCCAAGGTGGTGAGATGCTTGTTGCAGGGGTGATGCAGCAGCCACCAGCCCCCCTGGCCACAGCAAGGCTGCTAAAGGCATCAGCAGCAGAGCCTGACCCTTAACTACCCACCCCAATTAGCCCGAAGGTGAAACACATGATTCCTCATGAACAGCCACAAAATGATGCTCCCCATGCCAGGCAGGTGCTGCATTTTGCAGCTCCGTTTCAAATAACTGTCTCAAAGCAAGACTGTTTATGTTCTCCAACTGTTTATACTGTCCGAGCAGGAGCGCGACGGTGCTGGCAGGGAGCAGCGCGCTCCTGGGAAGCGTCCTGTGCATTAAGTGCTTTTGACACTAATGTTGGTGCCTGAGCAAACACATTAGGATGACTAAACCTGCAGGGCTGCGAGGAAGCTCCGCGCTGTCGCGGGCCGGGGGTGGCCTCCTTTGCCTCTGCAAGGTGTTAAATTTGGGTTTATAAGCGGGAAGACAGATACTTCCTAGTGGCACGGAGGTACAGGCTGCTTAAGAAGCAGGCCCAGATGTGCTGCATTAAAGAGCCGTGTGCCTGCCCTTTGAGACTGCTGGAATTCCAGCGTGGCAAGGACACGTGAAACGGGAAGGAATCCAGGTTTACTGCCCCCTTACATGGAGCTGTCGTGTGGCGCTAAATAAACACCTGGATCTGCAGCCCACGGAGCGCCGTTTGGAAGCAGCCTGGATCCAGGGGATCGCAAGGGATGAGTGGGAGGGTTAGGCACTTCTCCATGCAGAAGATGAAAAAGGATCTCATGGAAATGCTTAACGGCCTTTGAAACAAGAATAAAGCGGGAGGGATATTTTTAGGATGCCGCCCGCGCCTGCCAACACCTGCAGCTGCCGGTGGCGGAGCCGCCCCGGGGTCGGCACCCGGCCTCTCCGGGGAGCACCGCTCCGGGGCGGCGTGAGATGGAATCTGCCACAGCCCCGGGAAAAGGGGAGCGTGGGATCCACGTGCCAGGGGCTGCCCTGGAAAAAGCATCATTAGGAGCAACAGGAAAAGCTCCTTTGAGGACCTCAGTTCTCCTTCTGGCTTCTCCAGCTGGAAACTAAGAAGATGACTGTGCTACCAAGGTGTCCCTCTGGTCCCTGGAGGCTGCGTGATGGGAACATCTCCCGGAGAAGAGGGATTGAGAAGGGATTTGCCTGGTGAGGCTTGGGCAGCTTCCTTTGCCTGGCCGTTCACTTAGCTAAGGGCAGATTATCTCCAGGTAGGTCATCCTCATTGTTTTGGACCTCTTTTTGGAAAGTAAAACGGCGGCTGCCATCCAGAGACACCAGCCCTGCTCAGTTATGGAAATGCTGAAGCCATGTGAGTTAAAATTTCTTTGAAACTTGCACTTCAAAGCAGGGTAAAAATACTGAGTGATTCAGTGTTTTGCATGTTTGCCTACCACTCCAAAGAATGGTTAGGAGCAGGTTGATAGATGGGTTTTTATAATTAACCAGTGTGTTTTTCCTTTCACCCCATTTGCTATTAGTTTCCTTAAAAATACACATGCATACCAGAGTGAAGCATTTTCCCATGTAAGACTACCAATGCTAGGTTGTGTAAGTTCTTAGGAAATTACTTGTTATCACTTGTTTGCTTTTTTTTTTTGATATTTAAAATATGTAGCATCTGAATTTTCCAGCAAAAGAAACTTAATCTTGGTCAATCGTTGTATAAGGATTATCCCAGGCCAGGAATAACATTTCTGAAGGAACCAGTCATGGAAACAAAGTTTCTCAGAACTGTTCTCAGAAGAACAAATTTCTTAGGAAAATCTAAAACTTGAAAAAAACCCAAAAGTGGTAACCAAGTGGCTAGGAATAGTGTTGGAACGGTGCATCAGTGGGCGTATGGAAATTTAATATGTTGCTGCTGTTGTTAATAGGATTCTTTGATTCCCTGGAAAAGGAACCGCCTCCCATGGAAGTAACAACAGTCAAACTATCAATTTGTATGAGTTGTGACAAATAAATTCACACACATCCTTCAGCCCTTGGACTTGGCATGAAAGTCCAGGGTGGTTTTCTCTTTAGATGGACTCCCCTTTGGTCCTGACCAGCACTGGGGATTGAAAGACAACCCTGGTGTTGCAACCACTTCCATCCACGATGGCTTCTGCTCCCACCCGGGGCAGGGAAAGGTGTCTATCCCCGGCCAACGTTGGTTGGTGTCTATCCCTGGTACCAAAAGCTGAAGGGCTTTTGTGCCTCCAGGCATCTCCCTTTCACTGCTGGCCTGAGCTTCAGCCAAAGCCTCTTTCCTTACCCAGAACCTCATGCAGAAAATATTGTGCTGACAGGGTCCTATCTGTCAGTTCTCCTGTTAAAGAGGAGGCTGGAGGTTTGTCTCTGCTGAGGCTTGTGCTGCAAGCCCTCCTATCAAACCTGCCAACAGAAGCATCCAGGAAAGAAGCTGGCCAAAAAATAACCACCCAACGTCAGCAGGTCCCATCCCACCTTGCAGCTGGTGCCCACAGCGTTCAGCCAGCAAAGGGAAAGGACACGGTTGTCCCCAGCTCTTCTCTGCTTTCCCCTTCGCGGCCGCTGGAAGCCATCTGCGGTCTTGCCCTGGTCTGGATCTGCTGGCCACGTTTCCCGAGATGCCTCCTCACCCCAACTTGGAAGATCCAGAGAAAGCTGGAAAAAAGGCAAGAAAGACAGGGGAAAAAGACAAAAAAACAGTGTTCCAGCCCTGCTGAGGACCACAGGTAGCACTGTTTGATGAAGAGTATTCACCAGCAGACCAACGATTTGTTGGGGAACTGGGTCAACCTGGAGTCCATCTGCTACAGGTCTTTTCTTTTCCCCTGTGTTTATCTGCAACACTTTCTCTGGGATCTGAGGTCCCGCTGCAGAGCTGAGCTCCCCAATGCACGTGGGGCACCTGGAGGAGCCGCTTCCCGTGCCAGCGGCCAAGGGCAATCCCCATCCCCTGCGTTTCAGGCCTGATCCTTGAAGGATCAGAGTGTCTCCACCACTTCAGGCTGTTGCCTTAATCTAAACTGTTAGTTCAAATTGCTTTCCATGAATTTAGAGTTTATGGAGATTAGGGGAAACAAAAAAAACCCTAACTTTCCTTCTGACCTCTTAACACCACCAAATGAATGCTGGGACATCAGCAAAGGAATATTTTTAAGGCAATAATGGGTTTCTAGTGACTGCACGTTTATGAGCCAAATGCCGCCCCCAGCGCTAATCGTCTCTCCATGTATGGAACAAATTCAGTCTGCCGTAGTCTTCTGGTTTTGGCTTTACATTGGCCTCGCCAACAGGACAGAACTTGCAAACAAGGCAAGAGAGCAGCGATCCAAATTCAAAAAAATAAAAAGATAGCACAGAGCTGAGGCTGCTGTGCTGGAGCCCAGCTCGCTCTGAACACGGGCTCTTGCTGAAATCCTGACCTTGTTTGCTCTTGGGCTGCCTAGACTGCTGCCTACCCTGTAGCCAAGATTAATTAATTCTCGTATTGATGTGTCAAGCAACTGCCTTGAAATCATAAAACAAGCAGAAAGCTGTCGGCATCCCATAAAATTTTAGGAGGAGACGGGGAAGCAGCATGCCGGGATTCACAGTGTGGCACACAGAGCTAGAGCAGTTATAATTTCAGATCTTGTTGTCTAAAAAGAGGCAGATCGTGTAGTTTGTTCTTCTCTGAGTTACCCTGGGCAGCAGCTAATGGAATTAAATGGAAATAAGGCATGGGCAAACAAAAGAATAACCAAGAAGGCCAGATCCAGGCTCTCTTGAGGTTTCATCACTTAGAGCAGGTAAAGAGGTAGACAACGGCGTCTGTTTTGTTGCAGACAGGTTTAGTTTGAGTGTTGAGTAATAGGTTTGGATTTCATTTCGGCCCTCAAAGCTCATCTTTGTCTCCTTCCTCGCCGCGCGTTGGCTCCGCTCTGCGGTTTCGGGGAGGCCAATCGTGCTCAGCTCCACCAGGTCCCTGCAAGCACCGAGCCAGGCCGCAAGAGCCCCACGCAACCTCCTTCCCCAGTGACTTTCTGCATCGAGCACCCGGGACAGGCCCTAAGCCACCTTGAACAGTTATGGCAGCGCTGCTGGAGCCATAAGATCTATTTTTGAGCTGTGTTTTGTGTTCGTTGGGGTGGTGAAGGGGAAATCTAAGCTGTTCTGCAAGTGCCCTGTCTCTCAACTCTGTCTCTGCGGCCATTTATTGCGCACCCCAAAGGGCAGGGATTTTTGCAGCCCTCCACTTGAGGATGCTCAGATGGCGCAAGGGAAAGATGCAGGGAGGTTTCCAAGCCAGAGCTAATCATTGCTCAGAGTGGGATTTGCAAAGGAACACGGCAGGACAGCTGGGAATGGGGCTCACCGCCTCCAATCCCATCACAGGGGGTGGTGAAATCCCTGGAGGGGACGTGCCCGAGGGCCTCCAGGATCCTGGGTTGGCCCATCCTGGGCATCCCCAGTTGCTGGGATGCGTTGGCATGACCAAAAAGTAGCTCCATGAGGGGAACAGGCTCAGGGACGTGGTTTAGCAGGATGGTGTTGAAGGGTTTATGGTTGGACTCGGTGATGTTAAAGGTTTTTTCCAACCATAATGATTTGTGATTCTAACATCGTTTTGCAACAGGCTGCAAATGGAGCTAACTCAATCTTCTATTTTCTTCCTACTTTTGCAGGTCTTTTCTCTTTAGATGATGACTTCTCATGAGGGAACTCTCTTTTGCCACATCTGTGTATTTTCTAGCACAATGAGACCCTGTCAGTAGCCTAAATTGAATCCAATGCCAACGTACACAGGAACCACAAACAAGAACTGCAGTGTTGCAACACCATCACACTGCAACCAGCCACCTCCGATGAAATAAACGACCAGAATAAATGCAGAGCAAACTGTGAGAATAAAAGGCATCTAGAGAAGCTTTGGACTTTCCTGTACCAAATGTCTTAAGGAAGATGCTCAACGGGAGAACTGAATCAGAAAGGGCACAAATAACTCCACGATTAGTTTCATTTCACAAATAACTCCAAGACTAGTTTCATTTTTTTGCCTCTTTTCACAGTGCACTTCCCACCTATCCCACTCCTGCTCCTCTGTCCCAGGCAAGAAGCCTGGAGCCCATGGGATTGCTCCAGAAGCTTTCCAAGTGAAGATTTCTTTCCCCTCTCGTTGCTTTAAGGTATTTCACATTGCCACTGGGCTGGTAAATTAGGGTGCCGAGGAAGGACCTACTGACACCCTTGCTGTAATCCGGATTCAAGTGACCTTAGGAGTCTTAGCCTGAGCCTTCGTGCTGTCTCTTGGTATGGAAGTTTTGCACAGCCTTGCACAGAGCGGGGAAAAGTCAATCCCAAATTAAGTGGTGTCTACACTAAATCACAGCTGTGCCCTGCGTATGGTCTTGTTGCTTGGAAAAAGCTGTCCTAGGAGAGATCTCCATCAGCTCCTCAGCTTTTCAGAGGTGCTAATGAGAGTAATGAGTCCATAGTATAATATCCCAGGACATGTGGGCTGCCTTGTCCTGCATCGGAGCCAGTCCCACCTCAGCAAGCAGGAAGAAAGAAGGGAGGTTTAGCCAGGACCAAAGGGCAGCACCATCAGGGACATGCTGAGACCCCTCCCATGGAGTTTCCTGCAACACCGAGATGCACATGTCAGATCTGGAACCATGTCATGCATTTCATCTATATAAGGTTTTCTTTGCCTCTCCTCACACTTCCATTTCTGTGTTTTGCTGCTTTGCAAGAAAGCTGAAGGGACTGAAATCAACCCTCCCCCCGCCAAAAAAGAGAGAGAAAAACTCCATGTCTTGCACTCCCTCTCCCCCAAATGTCCTGGTGGGGTGAAGCCTCCCTGCAGTCAGAAAGAGACTCATGTGGAAACTGCCACAAAGCTCAGCAAGAAGCCTGCAACCCGCCTGCGGTACCGCTCCAGCGCGGTGTTCTACAGATCTGTGTAAGATACTGAGATCTGATCCAGGAAGATCCTGGATTTCACCCCAGAGTCTTGCCCAGAGGCTACGTGGACGGGGCTGGCACATGCCACCCCATGGGCCAGCTCCAGCTCCGCTTCTCCAGAGACAGCCCTGGAGATCTGGGCAGAGACCTTCCCAACCTGCCTCCCTGGTGGAAAAGAGCCGGTCCCAGACACACATGGCAGATCCACAGGAAGGAGCCACAACCATCGCAGTAAGAGAGCGGTGTTCCCTGCGGAGCCCGGCATGCCGGGATCACCCCAGGGAAAGCACCCGCATCCCCCTGCAAGCCAGCCTGGAGGGGACGCGTTCCTGCAGGAGGAAATCAGGCACGGAAGCTGGACCATCCCAGCCGGCCCTGCACGCTCCCACCTCGACATGTGTACGGACAGGGCCCCCGCAGCACTTGGAACCAAGTCCTCCCTTTCTCCATGAGTCCTTGATGCCCACGGCAGGTGAGATGGGAGGTTGTTACCTACACCTTGTCCTCAAGGCCAGCTGCAAAATTACGGTCTAGCTCTTAGTGATGCTCCCCTCGGAAAGCTGAGAGTGAAAACGCACCCTGGCTCCTCACCTGCCGTACTTGCAGGTAGCTCTCTCATTAGCACAGGGAATCTGGGGGAAATGTCCCAGTTCAACATGGGTTGTCAGGTGTTACTAAAATCTACTCAAGGTGAAAATACTCCCAGTTTTAACCTTGCAGTTTTCCCAAGTTAAAGCCAATGTGTCTTTGATGCTCCCACGTCCAAGGGTTGTTGGCTCGGCTCAGTGGGACACCTCAGTCACACGCAGCTGAACGGTCCCAGGGGGTTTCTTGGTGCACACATCTCTCTTCTGCAGGGTTTTGGGTCTGTATCTCGTCACCTTCACAAGTTTTCAGCTTGTCAGGATGCTTATGGAAATCATGCAATATTTTAAATGCTACTTCATATTTTTTTACATCTTGTCAGTCAGCAAACAGTTCAGCCGGAATTTCCTTTTCTTTTTTTTCTGCATAAATGTTTAAGAATCCCCTGAAAGAGCCTTTAAAAATGTTCCATTTAAAAGACAATCTGGAGGTTAAAATTAAAAAATAAAATAAAATCAGCACTGCCCCCAGCTCTCTGTACCCCAGGCAGACAACGCTGGCTGCCTTTCTGTAGGTTTTATGCTGCATCACTGTTATATCTGGCTGTCCCTAATGGCAACAGCTACTGTGCTCTTAATGTTGCATTAAAAAACAAAAAAGAAAGAAAGCAAGCAAGCAGATGAGGACAGTTTGGGCTGAATTGTGGTTATTGTAATATTAGCAGAATATATAAAGCAGCTCTTTAAAGCCCAGATCAATGCGCTCACGTCAGTGTCCCGCGCAGCAGCAGCCAGAGCAACCAGGGAGTTTTAGGCAGAATTTGATTGGGAAACTTCTGGCTCGGCTCGAACGCCTTTGGAGGCCGAGCTGGACGGGCATCAAGTCTGCAGGAAGTGTTTACGCCGGTTCCTGCGGAGCGCAGCGGCCAAGTGTTACACAACTCTGCAGCTGTATAGGCCAAAGAGGAATTCGCTCCGCTCCAAACTATTTTCCAGTGGATCTGTTGGAGATTGGAGCTGCTGCTCTTTGGGATAAATCTATTCCTGCAATGACTTGAATCTCCTCGCAGGAGGAAAACCATTTCCCTGCAATTCTCCGTGTCCTAAAATATGCAGAGCAGAGGGAAATCGAGCCAGACAGAGCAAAATATCCCCATGGCTCACGCTGTGTGTGACCCTCATGGCCCTTCGGCGTGAAGGATGCTGCAGGGATGATCCACGGCTGCGCTGCTGCTCCACAGTAAATGACCATTTTGTGAGCAAAAGCAACAAGGTTAGATCATCTTGTTACTGGGAAGAAGGAAAAACTAATGCCAAGGAATAAAAAGCAAAATTTGCAAAGCAGCTCGTGCCAGCAAGTTCTTACTTTCCAGATCAAAGCAAACTTGGAGATTAACGGAGAATCCCTCCATACCCAACACCAACACGCACGCGGGTGCCGTGTCCGTGTTACAGCCTGTCCCTGCTGCAGTGTTGCTCCAGGAGATGGGAAGGTGGAGGTGGCAGGAAGAAAATCCGCATTCACCAAGTGGAAAACCAGGATGACATGTGCATTTCTGCCTTTGGATGGGAAAAGGAAAAAAAAATCAATATTAAAGAAAATGAAAAGAAAGAAAACCCCTGAGATGTGAGAGTGGCCTTGATCTCCTGTTTGGGTTCACCTGTCCTCATTCAAGAACTTTTTTTTATGAGTTTGCTACTTTGCTGGTTTGGGGATCAGCCCCTCCACAGAGCCTGGGACACTCCGGCTCCTTGTTGGCGCTTTCACCCTGCCTGAACCTCTTGAGAGAGTCGGGAGGTTTCGCCCGGCTCCGGGAGGCAGCCGCGATCCGGTTGCGCTCCCGCTGGGTCGGCCCTTTGGGAAGGGCCATGGAAAAATCCTGCCCTGAGCAGCAGTGCAATGGCTGGTTTGGGGATCAGCCCCTCCACAGAGCCTGGGACACTCCGGCTCCTTGTTGGCGCTTTCACCCTGCCTGAACCTCTTGAGAGAGTCGGGAGGTTTCGCCCGGCTCCGGGAGGCAGCCGCGATCCGGTTGCGCTCCCGCTGGGTCGGCCCTTTGGGAAGGGCCATGGAAAAATCCTGCCCTGAGCAGCAGTGCAATGAGTGGA
>NW_010583823.1:0-15623 GCF_000705375.1 Tinamus guttatus | reverse complement strand
CCCCCAGCCCCGAGCGCAGCTGAGGCGCCCGGTGCTTCCAAATGCAAACCTCCCCTCTTGGAGGAGGGAAGGAAGAAAAGGAGCAGGCGAGCAAGCAGGGAAATAAACAAACAAAACAGAAAACAAGCCCAGCACCTCCCAAAACACAAGCCCTATTTTGCTTCTGAAAATCTGCACTCTCATCCCGCACTTCCTGCTGGCTCCACCCGCCCGGACCGGCTTGGTTTCACAACACCCGTTTTGCAAAGCAGCCTCTCTCCTTTCCTGGGAGAGGGATTGGCGCGAGCCGGGATTCCCACCCGTGCCCGGAGCAGAGCCCCGGCGCCAGCACCGTCCCCCTCTGCGCTTACGGGGCTGTAACGCAGGGGCAGGACCGTTGGAAGGTGCTCCTGCAGCGATGGAAAATCAGCATATTTCACAGGGAATGAATATGAATTCATATTTCATATTTCAAGCAAAGAAACCATGACGGATTTACCAAGGCAACCTGGAGCGAGGGAAGGAGCTGCCCTCGCCTCTGTGCTCCTGATGCAGCCCTGGGCTCCGGATCCGCTTGTCCCTTCCCCGGTCCTGTGTCCTTCCTACCCCTTCTCGGTGCTGCAGAGCTTCCCTGCCCGCTCCAGCACTGCCCGAGCAGCTTTGCCAGCAAATGAAGCCCCCATGGCCACAAACAGCGAGCGATAAAACCCAGCTTTGAGAAACCTGATGTATTTTTTTTTAACTTTCTCCTTGGCACAACACACTGTTCCTCCCCAAATGGAGAGGCAAAATGCCCTGGAGAATCACAGATGGATGAAAACGCAGTAAGTGAGACAAGAAGCAGCTCCTGCGCAGGGCACAGCTGAACATAGATCTGCAAAGACCTGTCCAGCGATGACCAAGCTGTGAGCAACGAGATGCAGCTAAACAAACTGCTGACCAGCTTCATGGGAGAAGGAGAGGCTCCCTATGGCCTGCGGTCATCATCTCCCCACGGGGGAAAAAGCTCACGTGGGGAATCTGGCATTCCTTTACCAAAATGCAGCTGCGAGCAGTTTTTGCATAAAAGTGCGTGGCCCCACCATTGCCCAACTGCTGAGGCTTCCCCAGCAGCGCAGGTCCCATATCCTTGGGGTGACGATGGCCACTGCAATGTCACAAATGTTCTAGGCCGGGAGGCTCCCTGACCAGGACACGACGTGTCCGCCACGGGCTCCCTGCCCTGGGCACGTGTTGCAGGCTCAGTCCCGTGTCTGGATTTCGTGCTGTGGGGCTTTAGGAGGTCAGTTTAGGAAGCCCCGTTGGAAGGTGCCTGGGGAACCAAGCTACAGGAAGGCACATGCCCTTGGCGTGCTCAAACGCACCAGGTCAGCACTGCAATCACTTCCACTCCTTCCACCCACTTCTCCGTGGGAAAACAGGCAGACAAACATTGGGGATCTGCCAAGAAAGCCAATAGCTCTGGCAACCGTCCCGGAGCCCACGAGCTGGGCAAAGAGCTCCCGCCTCGTGATATCCAACCCCAAACAGCTCCGTGCCGGCTCCGGCCACCGCGGCCACCTCCCTGCCCAGCCCCAGCCCCGCTCGGGCTCCTCAGCGCCCAACGCGGCCCGTTGTGTCACCCGCCCTGCGCTGCCCCGGGGCATTTCCATGAGCCCCAAATCCGGCAGCTTCCAGGAGCGGAATTTCACCACGGGGCCTCACCCGGCAGAGCAGAGACGGGAAACGCTTCCCCTGGTGCCCTGTGAAAAACCTGGCGCTCCCCTTCGTTTCCTGTTTCCAAAGCAGAGATTTTTCCTGCTCCCGGTAAGCGGTGGGACATGGGGAGCGTGCGGTCCTTGGAGGCCGCCACTGGAAGTCCTACCTGTTTGCAAAGACTTTTCCCAGGTGGGATGAGGTTCCTAGATGTTTAGGTGCCTGAAAAAAAGTCTATTATGGGCACATAACAGAGGATTTTGCCTAATAAGTCTTCCTCTAAGACCAGAAACTACATTTGAAGCAAATCACATCTAATGAAGGGAGTGATAGGTTGGATTTTAAGGGCAGGGTGCTTGTTTTTCAGCAAAGGGAGGCCCTGATGCTGCCTGTAATTTCTCCATGTTATTGCACAGAAGAACCTGGTCATAAAGGTAGATCACCTAGGGCTGGAGAGCACTTCGAGATGCTCCACCTCCATCTCCATGGCCGTGCTCATGTTTTCCTGGGCTGGAAGACTTTTAAAGAACTCCATCTTCTTTTCAACGGATCTTGGGAATTTGGAGGGGAGCTGTTTGTGGATCTGCCATCAGAACAACACAGAAGTTTCTCAAGAATAAGGGCAAACCTGTCCATACAAAAATAGTCATTCCCCACCACTGCTGACCACTACTAACCACCCAGGCAAACCCCCAGATCACTGCCCAGCCAATCATTGCTCCAAATCATTTCCCTTCTCTCCCCTTGATACTCCTAAAAAGACCTTGGGGAGTTCTTACTCCATCACTTTGGGTTTTTAAGCCATAGGTGACGGGCTCAGCATGGGCTCATCCCTGGGGAAACGGGACTGGCTGCTTTTTAGTGCGTTTTGTGGGTGCACATCACAGCAGCTGAGGCACAGAAGCCATCGCCAGGCATTGCTGCATCACCCCCCACACCAATTTTTAGGCCTTCCTTTGTGGGCTTTTCTATTTCGGACCCTCTGCCTAATCACGTAAGCGGCTTTGCAGAGTAGCTAAAGCACTTGCAGCTTTCATTGACTTCCATGGGGCAACTGGCTCCTCTGGAAACAAAAGCCAGGATTGCGAGAACAGAGATGCCTTCAGCCTGGCTTGGTTTGGTGTGGTTTATTCCCCCTGGATATTCCCTGGACTTCAAATAGGGCCAGGCAGCAGCACAGTCTTAGCAAAGAGCTGGCAGCGCCTGGCTGGCACCTGGCACCAGCACCAGTTTATTCTGCTGGAGACCAGAGAAGAGAAATCTCTGATAAGAGCTGTTTGCTTACAACTCTCTTTAAACAAGAGTCTGAACTAGACAGCCGAAGCAGTTAGTGTGCTCTTGGCTTCCTGATAAACCGTGGGTGTTGGGTTTTGGAAAGCATGTCTCTATGACCTGAATGTCTCACTTGATGCTTGGTGGCATGGAAGTGAGCCCAAAGGTGAAAAGGTTTAATGAGTAATACTGCAAGCTGATTACTATGGCCCATATATAGGATGACCTGCATCTACTATCACTTAGTATGGTAATAACTAAGTACGGCATGTGGTTTAAATATCTCCCTAATGCTGAAGCTAAATGCATCTACAGTCCTAACCCTCTAATTGACTGATTCTAAATGTGATAGATTAGCTTTTCATCTTGTATACGTATCTAAGCAGGGGATGAGGGCGTATACCCTTAGATATATGTTTTCCTTTTTTTTTTCATTTCTACTGCCCTACAACAGCAATTAAAAGAAAAATGACTTGCATGCTCAGTTTTGCTACAGCCTGATCTTGTAACTCACCTTTGGAAATGGCCAAATCACCTGGTGAGAGTAATGGAGACGAGCTGCAGAGCCTGCCTTGTATTCGGATACCAAGCTTTGGAAAGGAGGTGTTGCCTGTGTGAGCTCTGCCTGATGACCCTAAAGCAGAGCCAGCCTCTTGCTGCCTGTGACCACAGCCCCATCAGTGACCAGAGCCAGCAGTGCCCGGCGGGCAAGGCCGGTACAGGGAGCAGGGAAGGGTCTTGGCACAAACAACATCGCAGGCTTCAATTGCCGATTCTCAAACAAGACGCTCATCTGGATATTGCCTTACTGAAATTTCCTGCTTCCAACAACCAGTCGCACCGGGTGCATTTTCCTACGGTCACCACTGCCCAGCCGAAGGTCCTGCACATTCGGCAGCCTCCGGTGGGACCTGCCCTGCCGGTGTCCTCCCCTGGGCTCCGCTCCTTGCTGTGCCCTCGGCCTGAGGACACGGGCAGGTGGAGGAGCGGGGCCGAGTCCTCAAGTGCTCTCGTGTGCGTCTTAGGGCGCAGCTCTGCCAGCCCAGCGCTAATCAGCTTAACGCGTTGAGGCTTTCACTGCAGGTCTGGGTAGCCCCAGGTGCTCATTGCTCATCCCTAGCGTCTGCCTAGGAGCAGGACCCTATGGAGCAGCCGTCCATGCTGAACTCCAGCCAGAGCAGCTCTTACTGGGGGTCTCCTAAGCCTCTTAGTACCAAGGAGTGCCTGGGTTACACAGATGTTGCACATGAAACCAAGAAACACCTACACGAAGTGATCACCAGAATTTGGCCAACATCACCGGGCTCCTCCTGCCCAGGTTCATGTCCCCTCCTGCAGGGAGGAGAGAGGATCTGTAGGCTCCTGCCATGCACCCTCTGCTTGGGCCTGGGTTAAACGGGAGAGAACAGGAGGTAGGTGACTTTTTGCCCAAGATGCTTTCATTGGAACAGAGGAGGTTAAAAATCCCTCTGTTGTTAGTATTGCTGCAGGTGCTTCACTTCCTCTGTGTTTAACCCAATAGAGAGGGCAAAACAAAGGCACAAAATACCTTTACAGTCAAGCTGGCTGCTCCGGACTTTGCAGATTCACCCTGGGGAAATGAGACCCTTTAGCCCTTTGCCCTGTTCCCTTCCAGTGCCCCTGGCAGCCACTGCCGTTTGGGGATTTTCCATCGCAGTTAAATTATCGTGCTCCACCAAAAGAGCTGACGCACAACCCCATTTCTGGTTACAACATCCTCACCAGATAGGCACTAGCAGAACCCCGCTCTGTCTGAGCAAGGGAAATGCCTCCAGTGGAGAGGAGACTCAGGGCCATGGCAAGTTATTGCAGCGCAAGGAAAATTAAAGGGGCCGGGGCAGCAGATTAGAGAAGGCACCCTGAGCTGGCAGGGGAAATTCTTGCTCATTAAAGGCAAAGACAACCTTCAATTGCCAGCGTGTAATTTAGACCCAGGCTCTGCAAGGTAATTTTCATGGGTCTGCACAGAGCCCCAGTGAAACTCTGTGGTGACGGCTGAAGATGGAAGGACTGGTCTGCTAAAGCCCAAGCCTGGGTGAGCAGGTTTAAAGATCACACTTGCATTTATTTCCTCCAGTAAAAACTTACTTTTAAGTTTCCGAGGTTAACATTTAGGAGGGAACATTATCCTGTGACAAACGTCTCGCTCGTCCAGTTTCCTTGAGCAGTTGGAAACAGTTTTTTTTTTTTTCCAGTGCCTGGGAAGCAACAGAAGCAGCAAGCTGAATAAAGCAAACACCCTGTCTTCCCCCTGGAAAAAGGATTAGTGACAAGTGAGAAAAGGCCCGAGAAGCTGCAAAAGGAAAGGTTGCCTCAAGGAGAGCAGCATGTCCAGATCCGTCTATCAGAGCAATATTTAAGCTCAAGCTTGACAGCGTTCACAGAGCTTAAAAGCAGCAGTGACTCAGCTCCAGACTGAATACCTGCTCATCCCTGACTCCCAGCCTCCCTGCCTCAGGTCAGGAGGTTTGAGCTACCAGTGATGCTCTGTTCACTCCAAGGAGATGTCAGTCCCAGCACCGTCTTGGTGGCGTCCGCAAACCCGGTGACCCAGCTCCTGGCGTGGACAAGACCTGGGAATATTAAGCCTCAGCTCGGAAGAAGTCTGTAGTTAGCACCAAACTCTCATAAAGCTTCTTAAGACCCTCTTCCCTCCTTCCCTGCATTTGGGGAAAGAAAGCAGGAGTTTTGAGCAAAAGGTGTCTTGGGGCAGTCAATCAGCTATGACTAGGGGACGGGTGATAACTAGAAGGTCTGCAGGTGTTCTGTGCTGAAGTCTCGAAATAAATTAAGATATATAAAATTGTCTCCCAATTCCAGTTCAACCAGAGCCCAGCTTGGCTGGTGTCCAGGAATGGCTTTATTGGCAGCCCTTGCATTTTTCTTCCACTTGGCCTACGTGGTCGCTAGCGGGGTGGTGTTGCTACCGTTGCAGTGGTTTTGAAGGTCTGTTTCTAGAACCGAGCAATGCAAAGGGGAAGCACGTTGTGCTTAAGAAGAAACACATTTCTGCTTCACACTGGTGAAGACAAACTGCGACTGTGACCCCAGTCCGTGCGAGACATTCGAAAAATAAAAAACAGATGAAGAATAAAACGCTCTTTTTTAAGGAGCGGGGGAAGGGAGCGCTGGAGAGGCTGAGTCACCGTTTCTGAGCAAACCTCAACTCGCTGCAAAAATCTCTCATCTCCACTTTAATAATTTAATTGGAGTGGGAGAGCTGACCTGACACCACATGCAAGTTAGAACTATTTCAGGCCTAAAACCTTCACCCTCTAACGTGAGACCTGTGGGAGCCCACACAGGGACGTCTCTGTCTGACCCAGGCTTGCACCCTCTCTTCTTCTTTGGATGAAAGGGTTCAGTTTTGTTCCTTGGCATTTTTTCCCAGTAGTCTTTTGCCACAAGAGCTTTGAGCTGCCACCATCTCTACAACCTGTGTTCCCAGACTCCCTCCCTGCAGCAATGGCAGCTCCCGTCTGATGGAAGATGAATTTCCTCAAGGGGAAGAGTGAAGATGGAAGTTCCTCAAGGGAAACTTTCTTACATGTCTCCACTAGTTGCCTACAAGCGGCCTTAGGCACTTCTGAAAAATACCCTTGTGACCCTTGCTCTGGGTCACAAGCTAGTGTTGCTACCCCATTTCTCAGAGGACTTTCTCCTGTCCCCCCTCTTCCTAGTGTTTAATACAAGACAGGAGAAGACCAAAAGTTTGCCTTGCTCCCACAGCTTCTGGTCACAGATGGACATCACTGAACCTAGACACTAGCTATCCTAGAGTCCTTTCCATGGCCAGAAGATGCCCAGGCAGCCAAACACCAACATTGCCTCTTGTTTTCCATGTTTTTTGGCATCCTCCTCCTCTTGGAGGCTCAACTCCATCAGCAGGATGTTTCCAGCCAGCAGTGGCCACACGCAAGGCCACGTTGTGCATCGTGGATGCAGTGGGAAGGCAGGACAGGCAGTGGAGCAAGAAGAGAATGGGAGCATAGGCCACAGAAGGCAAAAGGTGACACACTTGTGCAAGGACTGATGCACAAGTTTGGAAATGCTGCTGAGCAAGCCCTAAGTCCAGCAAGTCTGCAGTGTGCAATTCCTTCCCATCCTTCCTCTTCTCTTTCTCGACCTCTGAATCTCGGATATGCTCCTTGCCCTGGCATATGGGCTTTTGACAGGAAACCCATCTACATTTTGGAAAGCAAGGGAGCACACTGCAGTGGCTACAAATAAAGCATAGGAAGAGACAGAAAAAGATACGTAAAAGCTATGCTATCACTCGCCTTGGTATTTGCCATTTTTCTCCAAGGCCTGGCTTCACATCAATTCATGGATCTCAGCTTTCATCTAAAAAAAATGTAATTACACAACATTTGAACTCCTACTGACGTGGAGAAGTGCAAGTCAGAACCTAGAAAATTCAGAATCCAGATGTTAAAAAAAAAAAGAAAATCTCTGACATTTATTATTTTGTAAAACTTCTTTTCTGACTGAGCTGGGGTTTTTGGAAGACTTGACTCATCATTTTTGAATGCTGGGGTTTGGCAGCCCTGGGTATATTTAGTAATACAACCCCTGACTTGCAGCTTCCAATGAGAATCCTAACGGCATGATAAGACAGATTTTTATCTTATTCATGCAATTCCCAAATATCAGGAAATTTGCTTAGTAACAAGAGCTGTACAAGTGTGAAACAGTCTCCCTGGGAGGAGCAGAAACCTTGGTCATGGCTCGAGCAGCTGAACAGCAGTGGGGACGGCTCCTGCCTTCCTGGCTAGGGCACGGAGCAGATGATCCCAGGCACATTTTCCCCTTCATTTCTTCTGGCTCATCCCCAGCCACAGGAGCTTCTCTCACATCCAAGTGGAGAAACAGTAACTGCTGCGGGAGGAGCACGCAGATTAAAGGGCAAATGCTCTTGCAAAGCATCTAAGACTTCGCAAGGAGCATGGAACCTGTGCCAGTTGCTGAGAATCCATTCAAATCATCTTTATCCAGCAGTTAGAATTGCATTTTTTTACCTCAATAACCCTTAGGCACTTGGAGTCTTGTCAGATGTTTTTTTTTCCTTGCCTATCAAGCAGCAGCATTAAAAATGGTGTCTTTGGCAGCGCAGCCTGCCTGGATGCGGGATGATTTTAATCTATTCATTCTAGACCATCTGCTTCTTGCCCTCAACTTTCAAAGGTCTTGAATGAGACGTAGGCCATTGAATTTTATAGCTAAATTTCATGAACCTCTTTGAAAATGAAAGGATTGTACAGAACACAACTTTCAAGACATCAAAGGAACCTTCCCTTTTCATGCAAGCACCAAAAGCAGTGCAAAGGGAACTAATTACAATTTGCTCTATTGCTAGTTTTGACACTGGAGCAAATACAAGCATTTTATGCTGTAAACCTTACAAACCAGTGGCTGCCAGCTTAATATATTCTAAATACCAGGTCCAAATTAATAGACAAAACCATCTTACATCCATCCCAGGCAAGTGATGACGCCAAAAGAGCTGGCGGACTAGCTCAAGGAAAAGCTTTTTTTTTTTTTTTGGATCCTTGCTTTGCTTTAAAAATCAGCATTTCTTTACATACTCAATAGCAGTGCAAACACTAATTCAGTTTTATCAAAACGACAAAGCTCGATGCTTTCTAAGGAGCTGATCTTCATCCATGCTGCCAACATAGTCGAAATGGCAGTTCCTTACAAAAAGTATGGGCAAGTTCAGGGAACGTGGCCAAACGTGGCTGACTCAAGATCTGCTGACTCGAGCTGCTGAAATCATTACGCAGACGTGTGAGTTCCAGGCAGGCGGCGGAGGGGAAGAGCTACTATAAATTATGAAGCAAGATCCAGGTGAAGTTGCAACAATCAAGGAGATTATTTCCTAGCAGAATATTAGGCTTCTAGTCCAAGCGCAGAGCTGCAGACACCTACCTTCCAATGATGGCAATGGCCAGAGAGAGTGACCTTGGCACCACTTGGAATCAATGAAAAATGAGGAATCTCCCTTTGATATTTCATCCCTGACAACTCAGGGAGACAAAGCAGACTTTGGCTGACCAGGGCAGGAGTTCTTTCTGCTCTCTAGCATGGGCTTAGGCATCACTTTGTATCTTCCAGTGATCTGCAAGTTTTCTGATTCACAATTCGTAAAAATCCAAATGGAGCACCTAAAGAAGCGCCTGCTTCCATTCCCTAAGCAGGATATGGATTGGATATTGGATATAAGCAGGATATTCTCATTCAGGTATGGATTAGTAGAGGAATGACCTGCTACATCAGTCAAGGGCAAACATGCCACATTCTTCACGCTGTCAGTGGTGTAAGCAATGGTGTTGAGATCCTGGGGCCACTGAGATGGGATCACGTGTTTTAATGCTAAAGGCAGCACAGTGGCACTAGCTTCTCCAGCACAAACCATCCCAAAGGTCTCCAGAGTCCTGAGGAACAACACAACTAGTGAAACCCTCGGATGATACCAACAAGTTGGCAAAAAGGGGCATCACTTACCGATCTCTGCAGTGGGAGAGGCCAGAAGCTGTCAGCAGAAGCGATAGCCCGTTGCCTACAGAGATGTCACTGCTCCGGCTCTCAGAGGCCAGGCTTGTCACGCTTGGCCCTCCTCAGGAGAGCACTGCTGTGGTCCATAGCGCGCAGTGACCGCATGAGGAGCTGCCCTGGGTCGTGGCTGCAGCAAGCGGGGGACATCACACGTGGCATCCGCGGGGACAGAGTGCCACAGTGACCCGAGGAAGCAGTTCAAGCTTGTCTGCGCTCCTGCTTCGGAGGTCACTTTTCTGGATGTCCCTTCTGGCCCCCACTGATGCATCCTGCCCTTCCTCCTCTCTTGTCTCACTCTGGAGGAGGTGGGATGACCTGCAGAGCAGCGAAGCGGGGAGAGGCTTGCTGGAAGGGAGGCAGCCAGGGGAAATCCAAGGAAGGGAGGAGACTGGAGAAACTGCTTACAGGAAACAGGGGATGCAGGAAGGACCCCTCACTTGGCTGCATCTCACCCTTCTGTCAAGCTAAAGCCAGTGACTAGAGCTACAAAAACACGATCGGCTGTGCAAGAGGTCTGAAACCCTCCTCCTTCCCTTGGAAACTGATACCTGCCCAAGAAAGGTGTTCTAACCCTGACACACAGGGTCACGCACGCAAGGGCATGGCACGAGCTCCAGAGAAAGCCTTTTATTTCCTGAAGGCCTAGGAAAGCACATGACTTAGTGTCTGGTTTCTATAAACTGCATTAAAAACTGTCTCAGGCTGCCTGGGACAGATGCTTGAGGCTACAACTGATAAGAAGTGCCATGTGAGTAATAAGCTCTTAAAGCCAAACCAAACTAAGTGACTCGGTTTCTTAGATAAGGTTTATTCTTCTCATGGGAGAAAGTTGTCCTCGTGTGTTGTTATTGGTTGGCAATTCTGTTTTCAAGCTGCTTGCCAGCTCTGTGGTTCCTATCACAACAATGCTACAAATAATTTAAGCAATACTACTTTGGATCAAAATTTTAATGAGGCACTAAACCCACAAAAGGGGCTTTGTATAGCATAATTAAATAGAATGGGCCTAAATAAACAATAAGGTTTTACAAGTTATATTATAGTTGAAAACAGCTGGGAGGCAAAGAAAGGAGCATTGAAGATGCATGATGTAAAAAGGCATTTCACAGAATGCAAACACTAAAACGTTTCATATCGCACGAACAGCAAAACACAACAGGTATGTGACTTCCCTTCGATCTGGAAAAATCTGTGCAGGACACATGGCATTTGTTGGTTTTTTTTTTCCTTCTGCTAGTCAGCACAATGAAATAGTTCACATGGAAACCCAAACCAGTGACAAAGAGCCATTCGACCTCTGGAAAGAAATAAATACTTGAGGAACAGGTAAAGTCGCAAGGAACATCTGGTTCAGTGAGGCCATGGGATGCTGGATCATGGCTCCAAAACGCTGGGCAGTGCTGGGATTCCACAAAACAGTCTTGCAAACGATCAGTATTACAACAAATCTGTTTGGCTCAGAGCTGCAAGACACTTGTTTCATGCTCACGCTGACTCCTCGAATCCACTGCAAGCTGCAAGCAATGACATTCAGGCTGAGCCAACTAGCTCAACATTCATCTCTCTGTCTGCATCAGCTATTTACAAAATCATGTTTGTTCCAGCCCTGTCAATATTTGATCCAAGAGCTGTGCAAATCCTACAAACACAGGAAGGTTTCAATTTCACATTAAGGTTAACGTTGACAGTGGTGCTCCTGCATAATGTAAAGTCAGTGCACTGTTACTCCTTGAGAATGAAATTCCTGGTAAACCTGGTTTTCATTTCATTTCCCCCCAGTCCTGCCAGCAGCACGTCCTCAGAGTCATGGCTATTGCGGCAATTCGGGGCCTGTGAATGAAAAGTTTCTAAATTCATCCTGGTTTATCATCGGAAGGATTCCTTCTTCAATGGGAGTCAGAATGGGCTCCTCTTTTATAAAATCTGGATCAAAGTTGCTCACGTCATCTTTGGATTTCTGTCAAGCAGAAAAGACAAAGGAAAGAGATATCAAAAGCCTGCATCAGCCGCTTGGTACTCACTCTGCAACTTTATCCTGGATCTTTATTGCAATGAAGAGTTACCTTCAAAACCTGGGTTGAACTTACTGCCAGCTTTCCCTCGGGCTGGCCTGGGAGAATCTGTACGCCCCCATTGAGCCTCTCACAGGATAAAGCCTTTTAAAGCCTCCACAGGCTTTCTGCAGACAAATTCCTCTCCAACCTCTGAAGGGTGATCTGCCTGGACGTGGCAGCCCCGGGCCCATGAGTCAGTTCTGCTGCTCAAACGCCAGCCCAGACCCCACCATTCGAGGTCGTTACCAGCAGTGTCCCCGGTGAGCGTCTCCACACCGTCCTGCCTTGCTGCAGAGCATCTCAGCCGGCTTCCTTGGGGACACGCTCCCATTAAACTTGCCCAGCAGCGAATTCCCGGGAAGACAAACTTTGCCTGCGGGTGCTGGATTCCTCACTGTGTGGTATGAGTGGGACTGTTTACGGTGCACACACACAACCCGGGTGTGCGGCACATTGGGACCAAGCGTGTGTTTTTCCAGCATGCAGGAGGAGATGCTTCACTGACACCAAAGTCTAACGCTCCCAGCTCCTGCCAAGTTCATGGGGAAATGAGGGAGGTCCCTTTGATTCGAATCAAGGAAAAAACTCAAGAGCCTGAGTGTGAGCTGTGGGAGCTGCGCTGGGTGCCTAATCCTGCACTGAGCTAATCCTGCACCCACTGAGCTCCAGGAGGCAGGACTGGGTCGCCCACCACCACTGAGAGCTTGCAGAGCAGCCACGGTATGAGGCAAAGCCACCCGGGCCTTTCCCACCGAGAATGTCAGAGACAGGAAGACCACAGAGATGAGCTAGGAAAGGCTCTCCATGGGGAAAAGGATGCGGTCAGAGCACAGAGCATCCTCCGATGCACAGTGCCCCTGGGAACGGGGCAGTGCTGCGTCCTCTGCAGCACTGGCTGCTTTTTGGACCACTTGGCTGCAGTGGCCTGAGCAGGAAACATAGTCCTGGGAGCTGTGCACATACAGACGAACCAAAAAGAGCCAGTTGCTGACTAGATGGGTGGAGTGAGCAGAATAAATATTGCTTACCATGCTTAATATTCAAGGCAAAGGGTAGTCAGGTGCCTCATTGCCTGCAGCTCCTTTTGCAAACCTGCACCATTGGATACGGAGCTGCCTTTGAAAACCCAGCACGGAGGGAGAGAGCCACCTGCACCACATCACACGGGCAGCCCGCAGCCTCGCCAGGACCACAGACTTCACCGCCTGGGTGCCAGGCCACAGCTTTAGAGCCAAGGCTGCCCTTCCTCCACGTCCCTTCCCGCCTCCTGGGAATAACCGTGCTGAGGGAACCCAGCAGAAGCAGCGGGGCCCCCCTCCTTGCCACGTACGATGCGGGGCCTGAACGGAGGCTCCATCTGCCGCTGGTTGAGCAGGTCCCAGTCGAGCTCTTTGAAGTAGGGGTGCCGCAGGATCGCGCCCTCGCCGCCCAGCGCCACGCTGCCCAGCCGCATGTTGGGGTTCTTCGTCATGAACTGCAAGACAAAAAGGGCTTGGGTTTCCTCCCATCCGGCAGGGCAGGGGAGGAGGACCCATTAGCCGGCGCACAAAAGCTTGTCCTCAGCTTTCCTGTTGAACCCACTTGCTGGCCAGACTTCTCAATTTCGCTGTGCTGGAACCGCATGCAAGGAACTTGACTCATTCTCTAGAGGAGGAAGCCTGGCCGGATTTCTCCCTGGTGCCTTTTATTTTGTCAGATGCTCAGTTAACACAATAACAGAGGAAAGTCGAAGTGCATCGTTTGCAACATTATAAATGTTGCGCGGTGCTTTGGGAGGGCTATTTGTTTACGCCTTAATTTCTCAGGAATATTAGTTCCCTCTCAAACGCTGCTCGCCAGCCAGCCAGGCTCTGGAGCCGAGCGAGTCTCGCGCTGTGTTTTTCCTAAACCTCAGCCTGTGGAAGGGAAGCCAGAATCCTGTGCCTGCCTCCTGCCACCGCAGCGAGCAGCGAAGGAGCAAGGCACTGGCTCCTGGAGCAGGAGTCCCTCCAGGTGACTCTCCTCTGTTTGGAGAAACTCTGCGAGAGCATTTGTTCTGGTAACGCTTCCGCTCCGCTGCTAGAGAAAGGAAAGCTCCTGCTTCAGCCAAAGGCCCTGGGGTTGCTAGAGAGAGAGCAGAAAAGCCACAGATCATCACCTTGGTGCAGGAGGGCCTCGGCGGGCGCCCCTGGGGCCTGGCAAGAGCGATTCAACGGGCGCTGCAGGCATTTCTAAGGGGCACAGGGCTCGGTGCAGGAGGAGGGGGATCCTCTCCCCAGGCAGCAGAACTTGGCTGTTTGTTAATTATAGCCCTTCAAACACCAAGAAAAAAAACTCCACACTTTGTTAATTTAGGATTATAGCTCTTCAAACACCCAGAAAAAAAAACTCTAAACTTTATTAATTTAGGATTATAGCCTTTTAAACACCAAGAAAAAAACTTCAAACTTCTTCTCCCTCCCCTCCAGTATTCCTAATTCATTAGAGAAATCAGGTGATGTTGAAACTGGGAAAATAGCAGCTTTTATTTGCTGAATGAAACAGCAGCAGAAAGCAAGCTCTGCTCCAGAGGAGGTGTCCAGACGATTTCCTCGGAGATGAAAGAGATTGTGTTGAGCAAAGAGCCAAGCCAGCCAAACCAGACAATCGGTCAGTGTTTCGGGCACGGCCAAGGCTGCTCCGTCTCAGCAATATGGACACTAAAATGAGGGGAGGTGCAGGGAGAAACCAACTTGATTCTGACTGCAGGAGCTTTTTCAGCAGTTAGACTTTTCCTTAGGAGAAGGGGATAAAAGGCCTAGTCATTCCTAAGATGATGGGGAGAAGAAAAGGGAAGGTCGCTAGGTTTATTTTAGGAAGTTCTCAACCACTTCTGTTGTACAGAGGGGGCTTCAGAGGCAAAGCAGAGGAGGCAACTGCAGCAAGGAGGCCTCACAGGACCGCAGACTCTGCTGACACTGGCCCAAAAGCTCAGCTCTCCCCTGGCCTCTCTCAGGATTTGCACTGCCACTGGATTCCCATAGAAAGTGCTGCAGAGTGAATCCAGATCCACAAGAGCAGCCACCAAGACAGGAGAAAAGCCAACATGGGATCTCTGGCCGAGATCTTCACGTGCTCTCTCTGACCCATCAGTCACGCAGAATCTCCAGAGCTGGCCCAAAGGACTAAGACACTTTCCTGTGTCTCCTGACACTCTTCAACCTGCAGAACGCAAACAGAGCTTCTTTCCCAAGAGACTCTGCCCAGAGATTTCTCTGAGATTCTGATCCCCAGACAACCACTCGGTTTCCAAACCAGAAATGGGCCAAGCCAAATACCACTCAGAGATCAAACAAGCCTTTACAAGTCTTATATGAACCTCTTTGGTTTGTAAAACAGGCCAGAAATGTTCTGGTAAGACAGTCTTTCTCTAGAAATGAGGGCAGCAGCCTGCCTGGCTACTGTGTCCCTACAGATGGGTATCTGAACCTCACCTCAATTCTCCTTTGCATTGCTGGAACACTTAGAAAGGTTGAACAAGATCAGAGCTCCTTGGTGCTGGGAGTGGTAGACACCAAAACAGTCTAAGAACACAAGACAAGAAGAAGAGAGAAAGAACTGGGAACAAGCTCCTGTCTCCTGACCTCCTTTACACCAGGAAACCTCTGCTAAATGCAGGGAAAAAACCAACCTCTGGAAATGGTTGGTAACATACCCTGTTCAGGTACCTGTTCATGCTCAAGCCATATAAGACTAAAAATCCAAATCAGACTGCTCATTCCCTAGACCAGTCCAGAGCCCTGGGAAATAAGAGCATGTTCACATTCCTCTTTGCTTGTTTTGTTTAACATGATGCCAAAGTTGCACCAAGAGAAGGCACCCAAAGCAGCTGACAGAGCCAACCTAAATGCAGTGTTTGTTCAGGACAGAGAGGATTAGCCAAGGTCGTCCCTCAAGGTGGGCTGTTTCGGGCTCTCAACAGCCAGTCAGAACAAAATGACTGCTCCAGTTCTATCAGTTGGCTCTCATTTGTGCATTGGACTTGCTCTTTGAGAAACCTCAGTTGCCACCAGGCACTGGGTAACCCCA
>NW_010583822.1:26338-41780 GCF_000705375.1 Tinamus guttatus | reverse complement strand
CCTCGCCCGCCCCGCCGCCTGTCATGGCGGGCGCTGGGCGGTGTCGCGGACACGCTGCTGTGGTCATGAGGCGGGCTGAAGCCTCGGATCTCTCTGTGCTATGAGGCTGAAGCTCCGGGAGGGCAGGAGTCGGTGCCTGCTGCTGTGCTAGGTGCTGCTGCACGCAATGAGGGTGGTCTGATGGGGCTGCGGGGTTGCAGAAGGCTTCCCTGGTGCTGCTGCAAGGTGATTAAGTCAAGATCCTGTTGCATTGATGTGGTAATTTTGTAAGCGGCAGAGAAGAGTGGTGGTTTTACTTCTCTGGAATATTATGAGTGAAAAAGTGATGTTGCTGGTGCCAGTATAATACTTGTACAGCAAAAGAGGAGTCTGGAAGTTTCCACAGCTAGAAGATTCCTCTTGGGAATGGGCAGCCAGGGAAGCTCATGCCCCTGCCGTGGAGATAGCAGATCTTGCCCAGGATTTGCAAGAGGTTCTTAGGAACATTGGCTGTGTGGATTTCACAGCATACCTTCTTCCATATTCCTACAGTTACACACGTTTGGTAAAGCAACTGAAAGAACATTGCTCTTGTTGACTACTTCGTAGAAGAAGAGGGATGAAGGGATTGTGATGGTATCGGAAAATTCTGTGCTGGAATTAATTTCTGAGTAGAGCAGTAGGATTAAATAGCTAAAGAAAACACAGAAGTAGGCCATTCCATACCAGTGCAACCCTGAAACAAATTTAAGGGAATGATCAGCTCAAGATACATATTTTTAAAGTTAGCTTATTAAAATGCCGTATAATGCAGATGAGGATATAGTTGGGTATAAAGTCTGTAAAACATTGGAAAACCATCTTTATGTAGCAGAACTAAACATACACGGGGTAGTTGGGCCAAAGGAACTTTGGAATTAACCAAGGAAAAAATGAGCAGAAAATAATATACTTTATAATGAAGATACTTCCATTAATGTTGTAAAGCAATGTCATGCTTACTTGCCTTCATGACCATCTGAAACTGGGTAGTCTGAACAGGGGGTGCTGTTATATGCAACAACACTATTTTCACACTGAACTCTCAAAACTTTTTTGTTTATGTGGATATTTATCCTCCATTCCAGCAACAGGCACTACAATTTTTTTTTTAATTGCTGTCTTTCCTTTGGGAATATCAATGTTTTACCTGTTTTATAAAAGATCATGGGGTGTTTTTTTCTTTAATATCTCATAAAATTGAAATATGACTTTTTTTAAAAAAAGACAATACAACTTTGATATTTTCTTTAGATTTTTTCTTAGGAAATGAGTTATTTTGTTTATTCTTCAATAAGGAAATATTTTCTAAGCATCAAAAAGATGAGGTGACTTATGCTGGGAAAGCTGTTGCCCTTTAGTACCTCTGCACAAGAAATATTACAGGTTATTTTACCTTTTTGTGTGCTCCTTAATTCCATAATGTGTGTTCTTTGAAAAACAGAGAGTTCTAAACTCTATAAATATCCTTAAAGATTGGCTAATAAAATTATTTTAAATTAATCTTCATTAATTGTTTCTGAGGTAGATAAGGCATTTGCTACTCTTTATTCATACCAAGTATATTCTGGAAAGGACAAACTAAATTATCTTTCTTATACACCACCAACATAAATCAGTTCCACATTATCATCAGTTAAACTAGTACAGCCTTATTAATGGCACTGGAATGTTCAGATGGAAGTTTTCAGAAAAAGAAAAATCACCAGCAGGGCCCCAGGGGTAAAACTATGTGGATATGTAAAGCCCCTTGCGTCAGCGAACCATGCAATCAATGCAGGGAATACGGGAATCACACGCAGTACCAGGAGCATAGAGGAAGGAAGAACAGGTTTCTTGGTGTCAAGAGCAAAGGAGAGTAAACAAATGCAGACACGGCCTCTTTTCTGAGGAAAGAATGAGTTCCTGACATAAGAAGTGGAGAAAGCCACCAAATACTAGACATGGAAGTTACACAGGTCCTTCATTCAGAGAGAATATTAAGATCATATCGCTTCTTTTCTATAAACTTTATGTGAGCATCCACTAGTGAAGATGCAGAATGTATTTGGTCTACCAAGTGCACAAGTAACTAATGGAAGACAAGTAATATGAAGATACTGAATGTTTTTCAGTGATTGCAAGTTGTATAAACCTCTATGCTCATTCAACATTAGGTTTAGTTTCCTGTGTTCTTGAGAAATGGGTAATTCGGATCTTTGCCAGACCTGAATAGCTATAATAGGCTATAAAAATATGAGAGGAAAACAATAGACATAGGGACTGCTGCTAAAGGTATAAATTTAAACTAATACTTCACCCCACCCCAAAAACCCACCCCATGCAGAGACAGTAACAATTAGAGGAGATAAGCTATAAAAGTTATGTCACGGAAAAATAATAATAGAAGATGGGAACTTCTACTATGTGTATCTAGCTTTTCCATTTAAGTATGAAGACTTAAAAATTTATAGTCTGCATATTTCCTAATACTGAAGTAATTTCAATCAATTTCTTTTTTTCCAGACCACTCTTTCTTTCTTAGAGGCATTATGAAAAACCAAGATTTCTCCAAATGAGGATCTGCTACTTCTCAAAACTACGAGTCAGTTTCTCAGCATTCGCACGATGAAAAACCATAGGTAAATCTTCATATCACAAATGCAAATACCTTATCTCTATCTTTCCATTATAAATCTTGTGTTTATTACAAATGCAAGTCATTTTTGAATTACTTGTTTTTTTTTTTTTTTTCCTGTGGTGATGCTATAAGACTAGATAAAGGGTCCCGTAAGGCACTAATATTTTATTTTTATCTTATAAAAACCAATATTAAAAAAACCCAATCTTATTAAAACCAATAATTTTATTTTTATCTTGCTCAAATTGTGATAGTCTCAACTTTTTGAGAGTGATATGTGGTTGTTACTAAACATGCTTGACAAAATACATTGTGTCTTGTTATTATCAATATTAATAAGAAAAATAAACCTGTAACAAACCAACAAATTAATTCGGTATCATGAAGCACCAAATACTAATTTATAGAGTGAAGTACAAGGTAAAATATAAAGATGCAGACTCCATGACCTCGCTGGGCAACCTGTTCTGGTGTTCCATGAGGTCATGGAGTCTGCATCTTTGGAGATATCTCCTATGTTTCAGTTTGTGCCCCTTGTTTCTCATCCTGTGGTTGGGCACCACTGAGAAGAGTTTGGCTCCATCTTCTTTATACCTTCTCATCAAGTATTTCTGTACATTGATAAGATCCCCCTAAACCTTCTATAGCCCACCCAGTCTTTCCTAAACAAATGGCCTATTAAAAATACTTGTTTAGGATTAACCTACAGTGCCCTTTAAAAACATTTGTGCACTGCGTATAAAGATAATGCTGAAAATGTTTGAAAGTAAGTCTGTGTCTTTTCATTGGAATAAAGATATCTTGGTGGGGAAAAAAAAAAGCAATCCTGAAAGGTAGGAATTCTCAATTTCAAATGCCATGAATGCAAAAATCTAAATATGGCAGATGAATTATGGTTATGTTTAACTACCTCACAGATAACCCTTGTAGCAGGAATATCCCGCTTGTAAACTTCTGCAGTTTCAAAAAACATTCCATACTGTTTCAGCAGCCAAAAATCAGTTCTCCCTTATGGATTCTTTCAAACCTTCCACTTCCTCTGCAGCTGCCACAGTGCAACTGTGGACAATGCATTGACAATACACAAATTTTCTGTGGAGAAAGGTCTATAGCCTTTTCAGTGGTTCTTCAGGCAGCCTAAAGCAATGAGATGTTCTGTTAGGTTTGTTTGTCTTGGCAAGAATGAGAACAACCTTGTTCTTGAAAAATCTACATTTAGTTCCTCAACTATAAACAATTTTCATCAGATCTTTCATCTGCAGTATATGTCTTTGTTTGGCAAACAATTCTCATTGTTTCTTATTATACATGCCAAATTGTTTCTGTTTTGCATGAGCTATGATGACTTAAAGGACTGAAGTTTTATGTAGCAGAAAGGGTTTTTTTTTTTTTCTATCTTAATTTAGTGGTACTGTTACTGCCTGGGTTGGTCCATAATTTCTTTGCATTTTTCATAGTCTGTTATTACAGAAAACAGGAATGAAGTAGCTCAAGCAAAACTTCTTGCTGTTAGCGCCATACCGGACCGGTAGAACAGTCCATATGCAGTCAAGTTAGGGAATTTCTACCTTCTGGAATAAAGCTCAGAGCAGGATAATCATAATGAAATAATCATTTAAAATATGCAGAATGAAGGTGCTTTCCATTCTTATTGCAGTTTAAAAGGTCAATAAAGAGCTCTGGGAAGGTGTCTCGGCTCTTCAGCTGCCATGTCTAAAAGAAAATTGAGACAAGCAAAAAATTCAGAACACTGTAAATAAGATTAATGTCAAGAAAAGCAACCACCTTTCATATTATCCCTAGCTCTCACATACCCATGTTGAAGTGAGATTAAAATTTAGATGCTAGGAAGTAGAATAGCTCTTTCTAAAACAACATTGGATTGGCCCAGGTGGCCACAACCTGCATCATTTTTCTTAGACTGATCTTTCAAAGTGCTTCATAACTGCCTCTTAGTCTCAGAGAGGTTGAATATCCTTCTTAGCTTTTTCCAATGCAGACCAGATGTTGCATTGTGATAATTTTCTCATGGGCCTTTTCCATTTTGACTCTCCATCAGCTAGGGATCCAAAGAGATATTACTTGAAAAACAGGAACTATAAAAGAGCCAGGAACTTATAAATTAAAACATAAACATTAATTTGTTTCCCGAGATACAGATGTCTTTTGTCAATTCAAGCCTTGATCTCACCATCAGTTAAAGGCAACGGTTGTTCTGTGGAAGCATGCACTGGAAATTAGCCAGTGGGTATTAACTTTTGATTCTGATTGAATGGGAAAAAAATTGTAACAGAAACCCAGAATTAAAAGTTCTGACAAGAACGGTTGACATAATTTGAAATTTTTCACGATACTAATCAAAAAGGTACGTTACCCCAAAGAAGTATAGTATTGTGAAGCCTTTCAGGTTAGGGTCAGAAGATTTTTAAGTTGTCTTTGGTCTTTCTGCTTGACTTTCTGATCTGCTTCTGTCCAGAGACCAAAATCTGTCTCAGGGCAACTGAATCCTATGTTGGTGGCTGGTACAAGGGGTTACTTCAAAGTGTTCCCAGTTCAGCTCTGGAGAAGAGGCCAGGTCTGGGAGAGGTAGGGAAATAAGGCAGACAGCACAGGTGCAGAGTTGGATAACAAACTGATAACACAGGTTGAAATTTTGAATAAATAACTGCATATTTAAACTAATTGATAAAATACTACAACAACATCAGTATCGCCCTTGAATAAATTCTGTAGCACTGTGTCCTTACAGAAGCAAATTAGAAAGACAAAATGCTTCCTGTTAATAAAACAAGAATTTTGGTACGAAGAAGTTTCTCTGGTGAGTTTATAAAGAGGTAGAACAAAAGCTTTCTTCACTTTTGATTAAAAGCAAGAATGCACTGGTGGTCTGTAGGGAAGCTAAATTAAAGTGAGAGCAGGGTAAAGAAACAAAAGTCTTGAGGTCTATGCCAAGAAGCGCTTGTCTTTTAAAGAGGATAAATCAACCAGCTTCCATATGTGTGGTCAAATTCTGGTTCTCCTGTAAATTTACTAGCTTCATTATTTTTGTTGCCTGGGAAGAGAGGGAAAAGTAAAGTACTCTGACGTGATTAACCACCCCATTTAACAGAATTCTGAAGACGTAACAATTTTTAAGAATACATAAGATACTCTTTTTTATATATATTTTGCTTGAGAATTTAAGTTAAAATCCTTTCTTGTCTTCCAGTTAATCAATTCCAGTATGCCCCGAAGGCAGGTAATCTTTTCAATATCTCACTGTATGGCACTGAGCCATATTATAGTCCCTTTTCTCAGTGCTCGGGAGCTCTATATGGAATGTTAGTTTTAAATTATATTTTCCTTAATTTAAGTTCAAGATCGCAGTGCAAGATGGAGTGACTTCTTGCTTTTTTTTCCAAAATGTTGGAGATACTTTAGCTGACAAGTCTCTATTCTGTATCTGTGGTTTCATTGTATTTTTGTTAAATATTAAGACATTTGATCCATACTCCTGTTAAGACTTTTCACCATGTAGAGGTGTAAACTTACGAGAGGAACAACAGGCCTTTCACTCCTTCCCACAGTAGCAGCAGTCAGTATGCACATGCTTCTCTCTTTTGTGACATGCCCATGCATCCTCCCTCTTCCATTCTTTCTCCATTTTTGCCCACTTACATGTTGAAAAAGAAATCTACAGTGCATTACACATATTTATCCTCTAACAAAAGGCTGATAAATAAGCTGGTACTTCAACTGACCACCTATTTAAGGGATACATTTTAAATAAGTTACTTCATCCAAAGGCATGATTTGGAATCTTGTCAAAACAGAAGTCTGTTCAGAAGTTTTGACTGATACTTTGAAACTTCTGGGAAAGATGTTTAAGAAAGAAGTCACTTTATTAGTCTTCCTTTCCAAGAGGGTGATAATACTACCAAATTAATAATTTGGTATTCTTTTTTGTATGACAGGAAACAAGCATTAAACAGAAATGGCAATCAGTTGCTTGAAACAACTTCCAAACCACCTAGCTGCCAAAATCTACAGTGTCGAAAACCAAATATAAAATAGGAGTACTCTGCCAAAATTACATACCAAAGTTGGAATTGAAGTATCATTACCGAGGCATAGAAATAATAGATCACTTTCATATATTATGAACCTAAGAGCTCAGAGGTCAAGTACATACATTTAGTTATATATTAACATAACACATCAAGCCTTGTTTTCTAGTGGCTTAAATTTCCATAAAGCTATCAAAATGCAACTTTTTTATATTGAATGTTTGTGGTTTTTTATATTAAATAACTTGATACATCAATACTATCTCTTCAAATTTTGATAGCAATAAAAAAGTGATGTGCAAAGATTAAAAAAAGTAGAAAGGCTTGATACAATCAAAGAAAACGTTCACAAAAATGTGCACAATAAAATAGAGAGTTAAGGACAAAGATTTACTATTATCTTTTTTAACGCAACTTTCATGTGCGTTCATTTTTTAAGGAATTGTTTTGTTCATCCTTAAATAGTAACAATTTATTCACCAGTCACAGCTCTTCATTCCCTTTCACGTCAATTTTACATACCTACATAACTCATCTGTCAGTGGAATCACTGCAAATCTACACTTTGATTTTACAATTCTGCTCTTATTTTCTTCTTAAAGGCTGTAAGTGTAACAAGAGATACATCTTGCTCTGGAACTTTTAGCAAGTAAGCATCTGTTTATGATACACTGTAGCTGAACATTTTACAATACCTATTGACTGGGACA
Organism: Tinamus guttatus; assembly: GCF_000705375.1. Next base: position 34,386 of record NW_010583822.1, on the reverse strand, counting down.
TGTGCAACATTTTGCTCTTCAGCGTCTTGTAGTCCCAAGATGCAGCCAGATTTTCAGTTTTGTCTCCTCTTTTTTAGGCATAAACAAACAATAATAATTCTATTGCACTCCTAATACTGGAAGCATCCCTGAATGTTGCAGTGGCCTTACACTTCTCCCTAGACATCCACCTTTACCAGTGCTGTCAACAGGGCATCTGAATAGGTAGACCTTTTCTGTGACACAGTGTATCTCCTGCTGTATTAGGTAATTTTCCTTGCTTGAGATGCCTTCCTTCAGCTAAACACACCAAATACATCCCCACCAAAATTATGAGGGAGGAGAAAGGTTTTCAGACACATTAGCCCTTCTTTAGGTATCTTGAATGTCTGACAGATGATCTGCTTTCTCTAAAGGAGATACTGCCTGAAATTTCCAATCTCGCCTTGTCTGTGCCCTTCTGATGTCAAATTCATAACATTACCAAATAAATACTGGAGATTTTGGCTTTTTTTAGAGCCTTTCCCCTGGAATAAAGAAAAGAACAAAGGACTATCATTACTATGAGAGTTCATTTGCTGGAGTAGGTATTCTGAACGATGATTATCCCCTCTGGACATTGCCTAAGTTGTTGCTCTTGTTTGGAAAACTCTTGTTTTCCAAAACTCTCATATTACAATTTTACAAACTCATTTTTCTTCTCTTAGGCCACAACAAACTAATATCTGCCTGTACTTATCTCAATGAATTGCTCCTGCTTCATCCTTTAAGTGCAGGGAGTTGTAAGTAGGTGTTCCTACTTCATATACTGTTCCCTGGAGAGGTGAACTAGGATCTGCTCTTCCCTTTCAGTCCCTTGAGGAAGGGACACCTTACACTGGTTAGTGGCCTCATTCCACACTGGAAAGTGGAAGGTTTTTATAGCACAGTCTGGTTCCAAGAGAATATCTTTCAGATAACAATTTCAGTCCAATATATTCGTGAAGTCGTAATATTTCCTTCCTTAAAGGGCAGACTGAGGTCAAAGCTGAGAATATGCATTTTTCTCTAAGTTTCTGCCCTAAGTCAGACAACTCATCAAAGATGCTTATCCCCTAATATGCAGAATCCTATGTCAAGAAAGGCTTTAGTTTCCTAATAGAAACAACAGGAGCCATTCAGGAACTCTCAAACATTAACAAATATATTTTTAAATTGCAGGCATTTCTGTGAAGTTCCTTATAATCTGCCAGTAAAGTTCATTTATAGTTTTATTCATTCATTTACTAACAACAGTGACTTATTTAGATCTGTTTATGTTATGAACTAGTTGTGTTTATGAAATTCTCAGACTACTCCGGGATGAAAATCTAAATTTTTAGTTTTAGCTCAATAGGAAACAAACAGTTGCTTCAAACTACACTGTGAAGTGGAAGACAGTACTGTTACAGGGAATTTTTAAGTATCTCCAAAGTGAAACTTTCATCCAGATTCCTCTTGATACAGAGCAGGGAATTATTTATGTGCTTTGTGATGTTCAGAGAGGTTTCGATCAAAAAGTTTGTCCTTTATTTATTTATTTATTTATTTATGAATCAGAGACCTGTAGGAATGATCCATTGTATTCTCCCCTCACCCAGAAGGATCGATGTCATGCCCTATGCACATGCCAAATGCCTGCTTGCTCTTATCACCTCCAAGCAAGCCAGTCACAACAAAATTTCCATGGACCACTATATTCACAGAAAAAAAAAAAAAAAGGTGGTACATTTACAACTAAAGTTGTAGGATGTCTTTGATTTAAAGACCAGATTGGACTTAAGTGCATAGTTGCCTCCTGCTTAAATTTCATGTAGATGTACGTTGTAAATTCAGTGAGAAGCAGCTTTTTTTCTACTGTCCCAACTCAAAATTCCTCCTGGGGTGATTGAAAACCTTAAAATAAAGTTTGTATTCTCATATTTAGTGTATCTGTTTCTTAAGAGGTTGTGTTACTCAAAACAGCAATTCTTTCTGCATAGAGGATAAGTCTCTTAACTTACAAGATTAAAAAAAATGAGGTATAAATGTTTTAAAATTAGAATTGGCATTTCTGCCAAATTTCCTTAGATTTCAATACACTTTATGACACATGTTTATTTCTTTCAGTGTGTCAAAATGTATGCTAAACAAGCAATGCCCTCTGCTGTCATTTCAAAATTTGATTAGTTTTTTGGTTTTTTGCTTTTTTTTGGTCAAAAACTTGTTTTCACATTTCTTTTAAGTATCCTAATGTTTATCCTAGCAAACATATTGGCTTTTCCATTTTGCTGTACTGAAACTAAGTATATCTTTAAGGATGTTTCCAAAGTTTCCAGATTCCATTTCCATTCATACTTTGCCGTTCTTTCTGTTTGAACAAATTTCTCAAAGAATGTTCTTCTGCCCTTTTATGAATGACCTAGTATTTTGTCATCTAAATACTCACTTTTATAATATAAATGTTACAGTAAACCAGTCCGGGAATTCAAGGCAGGGTTTGGGTTTGCAGTGCTTTGGCAGATTGAGACTTCAAACAGTTTCAGTCTGTTTTACATCTCTCTCTAGTTACTACTTCTTACTTGTGGAAAGCAACTTCAAAAAACATATGTAGATTTCTTCATAAAAATGATGCTTCCATATTTCCCACCAATATGAAGACTTTCTAGTTTATTGCAAAGATTGTCAGAATATCCTCAGGTTTACTGAGTATTTCAAATCTGACATTGTGCTAAAGTAGTCCTTGATTGGTCGTCCACAAGATGGAGCTTCTACAGCAGAGATCTTCTCTATTCAAATTTAAGATCCTGAATCAAGAGCTACAGATGACAGCACAGTTCACAGGAACAGCATTTTATGCCATACTTTTAAATTCTGTCACAGGAACAGTTCTCACAAAAGAACCACCCTTTCCATTGCTCTTCAGTAAGAACAATCTTCCTTCATTACATCAGAACAACAGTAAGTGATGTTACCTTGCTCTTAGCCCTGGCCTTGTGCTGGCCTACAACTTGCCACTCAGAAGTAATAAGAACATTAAAAAGTGTCCAGCATCTTTCAGATAAGCTACAGAAGTAGCTTATTTTACTTCTACCTTAACTTTTGTGGAATAATACACAGACCAAAATGCCAAGACCTATGAAGTGAATGTTTTTCTGAGACATTTCCTAAGTCAGTGCATAGTGTAATAAACAACTTGCTAAAGCAAACTGCCACTTTCCTGGTAAAATGTTCCTGTTAATATGGTAACACCTGAGCAAGAGTTGGAGGAAGTGGATACATTGGTGAACAGAGATGAAATCAAATAGGTACCAGTGCTGAGAGAACTTCACGACAGATTTCCTTCACATGTGTGACATGAAGGAGGGAACCAATCAGAAGCACAGTTTATCATGCATTAAAAAAAATACATTTTTTAAAAAAGATTATTCGAAAGATAGATTTCCAGCTATTGTATGTCCACTGTGAGTTGGATGCTGGCCCAGTATTCAAGTCTCCCAAGGCCTGCCGTGCAGAAGTACCAGGAAGTCACACTCCCATTCAAACAGAGAAGTTATCCTGTAAGAATTGTGATTTCTTAATATTTTATACTTGGGAACTTCACAACTCATTCTACTTTCCCATATTTTTACCCACTGCCATGTTTGTGACAGTAGGTATTTTCCGAGGATGTGAGAAAAAGTGGAAATTTAAATAATGAAAAGAATGTTAGTAGAACTATTGTAAATCACCTGAGAGAAATGAAATAATACAAAAGAGTCTGCTGCCTTTGGGAGCTCTCTGTATACAATCTACTGCATCTGAAATTCCAGAGACATTTTGCCTAACGTGCTTTTCAAAGCCTTCCCTAAATGAGTTTCCCAGGTAATCATTTCCATTGCTAATCTACTCTTGTAGCTTGAAATAATTTCCTAACGCCTGTCTTAAATCTCTAAGTCCATTATATTTTGCCCGACATCCCCTGAACATGGAGAACAATTTATTCCTTTTCTCTTTGCTGAGACTTTTTTTTTGAATATAATTATCTCTTTTTCCAAAACTTTTACTTAAGCTAACCAACCCCAATTCTTTCAATCTCTCCTCTCAGATCATATTTTCTAGGTCTCTGATCATTCTTGAAGTTGAGATTATGACAGGTATTACGCTAAGACAAAGGAAAATTGACTGCTATACAAAAAATACTATGAAGCTAGGTCGCAGAGGAGAAATGACTTTGGTATGAAGATTGTCTACTTCATTTTTTTCCCAAATATGTCTTTTCTTATGTCTTGTGACCAATGTGCTTCATAGACCCCAGTATATGTAGCAGGCATTGCACTCTTAGGTGATAAAAATGTTTAGATCTGGGGGAAAAAAGCTATTATGGAAGGTAACTTAGGCCTGTAATGGAAAGGATAGCCTTGCTAAGATGGTATCTTCAGGATAACTGATGTGTGTGATACGGGGGAAATTTAGGCAGAAGCTTAGATAATTTTTAGCAATATGAACAAACTACTGTATCACAAAGTGCACTTAAAGCAAATATATTGGTTTCATAATCACTTTATTGTTCTGCATTCACTCTCTCTTGGAAAGCAATACACTTTTGTAATGTATACGTACAGAAATTTCTATGAATCAGCTAAAATATCAAAACTGGAAACAATCATGTGTATTTGGAAAGATACTGTGTTCTTTACAACCAGATAAATCAGTCATTCTCACAATCAGATTCACCTGTATAACAGAAGAATGTTATTTACTGGTATTCCCCAGAGAAATCTATCACATTTTTTTCTTCCAGATAAGTTTATAAAATCAGAATGTGCCTTATTTATCCATGTTACCTGGACAACCAGGGCTGTGTCTGCAACTGTGGGTTCAGTGGTATGGAAAGATTTCACTCAGAAGTTAACTGGGCTTCTTTGTGTAAACTGAGCAAACTTTTTTTTCCCCCACAGAAGAAAGACAGGAGAGAGTAAATGCTGAGAAGAGAAGGCTGATAGAAGCAAAGAAAATTAAAACCCTTTTTCTTGCTGAGGACTGACCAGGTTTTTCAGGTAGTTTTGGTGAGTATGCCACATTAAACATATATAAAATCATGTTCAAAAATGATGACCATATAATATAATATAATGAAGTCACTGATGTTTTCTTTTTGAATTGCTAAATCAGGCAGTTTGTGATGTCAGTTATGCAGATGAACTGTTAACAGGAAGGATTCTTCAGGTACTGAGTGGGTTTATATTTTATTTTTTTTAGTAGTATAGTTCATCATCTCTGTATAGATCATGAGAGCCCTAAAAATGCACCTGTCTCTCCTTATATCAAAATCCCAAATAAAACTATTCAATTGTTTATGTCCTATATGAACATTTTTCATACATTTCCATTTTGCTTTTAAAAATATTTTTTACTTGGAAGATACTAGCTGCCAAATCATAACAACAAGAGGGCCAAAACAGCCTTGTGTATGACTGTGTATCATGTTGAAACTTAGGAGAATATTATTGCTGTGTACTAGAAAATTCAGTACAGTCTTACTTGTGAGCTCCCAAGCCTGCATGGAAGAAGGTTCTCCTGCAGCACAGATTTGTAGAGGGGAACTTGCTTTCTTCTGGTCTGTAGGTGCCTCCAGCACTCTGCACATAGAAGGATCACCTCAATGTTTATTTTCACAGAAGCAGATCATTCTAAACGGTCTATGTACTTAAAATAGTATCTACAGGAAGTAGTTACAGTGAAGCCCGCCAGATCTGTTTAATTTTCTGTCACTTAATGCTGAGAAACAGTGAAAACAGTTCATGTGTTCTGTAGAGCAAGGCTCTGACCAAAAGGCTTTTGAGCACTGCAGAAAAAAACAGCACCTACTTTGAAAAGTTCTTCAGTTACTTTTTTATCCCTCAGCTGCAAAAAACATAGCTGACAAAAGTAGCAGCCTCACTATTCATTTGGGTGAAACCACAGCATGCCCAGAAGTGTTACAAGGGCAACCTTTCTGTGTTTGTGAACACAAGATTTTTTACATTCTCAGTCTCCTGGACCACTGTAAAACTTTTGGCTCCACAGTGCAAAGTTGTTATTAACCTGCCCCTGTACCCAAAAAAATAGGAGTAAGTGGCCTATGAGAAAAGTGGCTTAAATCACCCCTACTTTGAAGAAATCAGTATGTCATGATTGATAGCTGTTCTTGCCCTTTCCAAGCCCTCATGACTGCAGAGCCTGCCATGTCACAAAGCCAAATGCAAAGTGCTTCCTTTTTAGTCTCTGAGACCATCATCAAAAGTAGATCTTTTCAGGTGTTTGACAATTCTCTGACTTTTAAACTGCACCTTGACTAACAGTGTCCTCTACATGCCTATGGACAAGGCTTAACTGGCCTTAGCACTTACTTTCCTCTTGGGAAACTCAGAGTAAATTAAGGCAATATCTATACTATGGCACCCCAGATATGTCCCAGCTGTGTTCTGACTCTGTCTCGGGATGAGGCCGAAGATCCATTTCTGTAAGCTGGTTTCCAAAGAAAGGAAATCTCAACATGCCATTGAGAAGGGAGACACCAGCTGCTCCTACAGGACCTCTATACTGTACAACAGAGAGCACGTGCCTGGCCATGGACTATACATAGCTACAGTGACTACACAGGCTTAATATCCACAGAAGGAATAAAACATCAAGTGGCAGATGAATAAAGAAGTCCTTTTAATTGCCAGTAATCTTGTTCTCTATGTTGCCACTACGTAACTAAAAATATCTGCAACTTAGCTGGGCTATCACCTTAAGATTCCCACAGAAGATAGCTCCGACATTGCCATAACCTTGAAATCATCCCTGGGCAAAGAGGTGGTTCACTGGCTCCTCTCTAACTAGTGCTTGGCTTCATAATTGCCCTATTAAACTAAGTCAACATACTTAAACACCCAAATGATGGAGTCACGTACAGTAGTCATTATTACACGACACTCCATTGCACAGCCTCTCCATCATGAGTAACCCTCAGCATTTGTGCACCATTTTTTTCCCTCAGTTTCTTACCCAAACTAAAAATGTGTTTGAACTCCATAAATGCCAGTAATGACTCTTGTTACAGATTTTCTATTGAAGGCATTTAGGTTATCCATAGATAAACTGTAATGCAGACCTTCTTAACGGGAATACAAAGGAGATTGTCAAGGGACAAGCTGTCTGGATATTCAGCAAAACGTCTGCTCCCAGTTCTTCAAGCACGTAACTCTCAGCAGGACGTGTCCCACGTGTAACTGAAGGCTGCGGGGCCAAACGGATCAGTGCAGCTGGCGGTCGCTTTGACCCAAGACAGAAATTACAGAGCAAACCAGGATCAAAGTAGATCAGCAGAGAACACTGGGGAATTTTAAAAAGCGGCCCGTGCTACTCTGTATTGCAGAGAGTTTATTTACATAGAGGATATTCACAGAGTGTGTATTATACTTTCTAAATATTCTCATCAGCCACAAACTTGCTCATCTTCAAAAGAATATTGCAACAAAAAAGGATTTTAAAATGTATTTTGAGGTCTGGATTTCAAAGCCAGTGAGTGATTCTGAAGAGCTGTCCCAGAGAATGAAGCTGGAAAGGACACACCTAATGGATGAAAAACGTTTGAGAACGTTTTTCCCTCTGCTTTAGGTTAGCACACTTTATGATAAGTGTGCTATCACTTTATGATAAGTGTGCTAACGACACAGCAAAAGCTGCAGGCATTCACTTTGTTGAAATCTGATGTGGTATCAGAAAGTGGCTTTTTTTAACCCTTTTATAAAGAAACACAGAGGAGCTAAGCGCGCGGTTCAGGTGAGGCCCTGCTTGTGCCTGGGGAGCTGGGCCAGGTTAGCACACTTTATGATAAGTGTGCTATCACTTTATGATAAGTGTGCTAACGACACAGCAAAAGCTGCAGGCATTCACTTTGTTGAAATCTGATGTGGTATCAGAAAGTGGCTTTTTTTAACCCTTTTATAAAGAAACACAGAGGAGCTAAGCGCGCGGTTCAGGTGAGGCCCTGCTTGTGCCTGGGGAGCTGGGCCTGGGCCCAGGGGAGGCAGCGGCCGGGCAGGCGCCCGAGCCCGGCGGAG
>NW_010583822.1:0-25730 GCF_000705375.1 Tinamus guttatus | reverse complement strand
CGGGCCGCCCCCCTGCCCCTGCCTGCTGCAGGGGAAGTTTCTTTGTTCCCTGCGCCGGGCCAGTTTGGGCCTTCCGCGAGGGGAAGCGGCTGGTTATTTATTTATATATGCGTGCACGTAGATAGGTTTTTGGCGATGCAAAGATGACTTTGGATTGAGGCACAAGGCCATAGGTGATGAGAACAAAACAAGGCACCGATCCCAATTAAAGCTAGAAGAGAGAGCTGTTTATTATTGTTATTATTATCATTATTTTTCCACCCATCCCTCTGGCGGGCGTCTCCAGAAGACAGCCCTGCATTCTAAGCGGTCGCAGTGGTCTCTCCCTTTCTGGCCAGAAACGTAAGACTTTTTTTTTTTTTTTTTAAGTGTATGTGTGTGCAGCTTCCTTTGTTGTCCTCGCGCAGTGACATCACTGTCTGGTTGCGCTTTTCGCATCACGCTTAAGCCAGGGACCTCACGCGCTTTGCCCCTGAACTGGGCTTTGTGTCTGGTCATGTTTCAGCCTACACTTTGCTCTCTTATTTTTAGCTGTAACTCACCCTCAGTAAGGAACTTTGCTAATGCAGTAGGTCCTGTTTCCTTTGGTTGTGCGGCATAGCAGAAAGGAAACATTTTCCCATTGTTTTGTTTCTTTTTGTTTTCTGTCTCTGAAAGAATGTATTAATTTGCAGCTTGTGACTAATTGGGAAGGTTTAAAAAAAGTAGGTATTTTCTTTTCTGTATCAACGTGAGCAAAACTGTAACTGTGATGCCGTTAATAGCAAAAAGCTTGCTCCTGACCTCTATTTGGTGATGGCCACAGGGAGAAGGAAGCTGAACTTGTGGTTGCACTTGTCGGCTCCTTGTCACCTCTACCCTGTAGGTAGAAACATACATTGCTTTAAACAAGTGGTCTGAAGTAGGTGATTGCATGGCCATAAAAATCGGGGGGAAAATCTAAGAAATAAAGGAACATAAACGATACAACTGTATTCAAGTTTCAGAAATACTATATTCTGGAAGAGTAAAATGCATTCAGGGAAATCTATAAAAATGGCAGATTCGCATGTAAATCCTGGAAGGTGACTTGAGAGTGCTTTATTTTCTGGGAGAGGAGTCATTTAGTAGTTGCAGAACTGACACGTGATTAAAAAAATTGCAGGAAGTTGTTACCTGGGTGGACTTGTAATCTACAAGTGCTGTAACAAGTTCAGGAATCACAGCTCTGATAGGAGTTTCTTTAAGCATCAGAGAGAATCTCTGTATGTAGCAGTCGCTGACGCTGCAGTGAAACGACGGTGGTGTTTCTTGACAGTGCAAAGCTGTTTGTTTTGTATATGTGCAAAAGATTAATATTAGAATGAATTTGTTCACAGGAGGATTTTTTCCTAAATTCTGAATTATGTCTGTTTAACTTCAGAGAACAAAAAATACTTTGTGTCAGATTATTATTATTTTTTTTCTTTCTTTTTTCTTTTCTTTAACGGACGCATAGTGTGAGCAAAGTCTAACTGATCCATCCTGTTTAGGAATGTATTATATTTTTGTTAGATAAGTGTATGAAGTGTGGCTGTGTGTGCTATTTGTCGCCTATTCATCTGTGATTCCTAATGGTGGGTTGTTGTTTTTGTTTTGTTTCTTGTGTGTGTTTTCTTTTTCTTTTTTTTTCTTTTTATTTATTTATTTATTTTTTTATTGGAAATAACCTGTAGGAGTCTTGAATCAAGTGCATGCACTCTGCGGGCCTTCCACGGTTGCTTTCAGTGGTGGATAAATTGTCTTAGTCTCAGCCTCTAGGACTTGTTTTTTATTTTTTTATTTTTTTCAAATTAAAAAAAAAAACTTCTTGGATATAAGTGAAGGTGTTTGACTGACAAAACAGTAGGCTGTAAAATAATTGGCCTTACAGATGTCTGTTATTGAGTAAATACATTCATCTTAAGCCTGCTCCACCTATAAAGCTGTGCATCAGTAGGTGACCAGCATGTAAGAGTTCGGCTGCCCGGAAACCCCTTTACTGATCTTAGCAATCCCTAAATTTTAGGGCTAAGGAGGGCAAACCTTGTTGTCTTTAATGTGGCATTTGGTGCAATTTTCCTGCCTAGTTAAAATTCAAAGCTGTGCTTCCCACAACTGTCAGACCACGATGCTTTGTGATAAGAAGTCAACCCTACCGACAGGATTGTGTAGTTCACATGCTTTGAGGTCAAGGGAAATATGCTACGCTAAAGAGTTTTATAATTTTGAATTGTTTTAGACAGGCCAAACCCTAAAGCTGAAGAGTTCTTTATGTTCTGCCATGATAGCAATAGTGCTGCTGCTGTTTTAACTTTCAAGTGACAGCTTCAAGTCAGTGTTATGAATGGGATTTCAGGCACTTCTTCCTTATGTGTGATAATTGCTTCTTTTGTAGTGTTTTAACCAGAATTGGAGTCTATATATGGAAAGTGTATATGGAAGCCCAAGGAAGGAAAGCAAAGAAAAGGCTAAAAAGAGTTTGAAAGTTTGTTGGGGGCATCTAGTATCCTGCACAAGAAACTGCAATACTAAGAGTTTAAAATATAGCTCCTGAGATTTCAGCCATAAAATGGACACATCTTAGAAGTCAAAATCTGTTATATTTGCTTCTTTGGGTTTGCAGCAGTGATGTGCCAACTTTCTGAATGGACCTTGAAGGTGTGAACTGAGGGCAGGAGGCCGGTTTGGTAAAGAAACATTTTCATCATGGATCTGCCTTAGGAAGTCTTTAAGAAATGGTAGTCTTGTATATGAGTCCCTTATTCAAGCCCAGTTTGCTTTCTGTTTCCAGTCTCTCCCCTACCATCACTTCAGAAACTTTGTTTTGCAATCCAGGCCTCTGCAGTAAACAAAGTCAATGAAAGTGTTGCAGGTATTTATTTAGGTCCCTGTGGGAAAAGATAGTTTCTTTCTGAAGTCTCTCTGCTCCAATACATGAAATACATTGTCACAAAAATTGTCAGAGAAAGGAAGGAAAAGACAGGGATATGTACATATCTTCAAGACTTTCACTGACTTTGTTTACTGCAGGGGCCTGGATTGTAAAACATCTAGAGAAAATGGTCCAGCGAAGCATCACCCATTTTCTAGTGCATCAAGGTCAAGAGCTTACATGGGAAATGATTAAAAGACAAAAGTAAAAGAGCATGTGTGGGGGGGAGTGATTTCAAGTGTACAGCAGTGTTTTCTGAGAGTTTTTTTGTTGTTGTTCTTGTTTAAGTGCCTCCATTTCAGGAACTGAAACTACAACTGTTGTGCTGAGCAAACACAACTCTATCCCTAACTGGTGAATCTGCGATGAGGAAAGCGTTAGTTTTGTTTTCGTTTTGCCTCAAGTCCTCAAAACTGAGTATACTTTATTTTTCTTTTCTGTCTATGACTTCTTTGCCATCTCTTGGCAATGTGCCTTCTGCTGCTTTTCCAGACAAGTTCACTGCTTTCTCCAGTTTCTCATACTTCCAGTAGTTCTTCTAAAATACTTTATTTTTGCCGAACAGATATAACACTTGTCCTATTGTTCCTATAGTTCCTTATCACTTGCAGAAAATATTTTCATAGTTTTTAAAATTTGGGTTCTTTTACAGTAAAGTACCGAATTCCTAGGGGAAAAATAGATGCAAAAAATACAACTGTGGACAAAATATTTTGGAATATCTTAAAAAGAAAAATCCAAACTTGTAAAACACTTGCTAAAAGCATGAGAAGTAAGTGACAGTCCCTGATATTGATTCTGAATGCTTAAAAATATCTTTGAAATTGTGATATGGAATATAGGCTAATGCCCTTTGCCCTTTAACTAAAGGGTTTCTAAAGCTTACGGTGGTACTCTGTACCACCACCCTCTAAGCAAAATATTTTAGTAGACCTAGGGCCTTTTTATTTGGAAGGATGCATTAAAAACCTTTAGACGTGGAAACACCTTTGTGCAGACCGTAGGCCTGTGAAATGAGACGGGGAGCTTGCACAGGAGAGCTTCAGACAGGGCTGCGCTCCCATAATCTCCAAGCTGCTGGGGAGGGCAGGTTTTGAAAGCAGAGTCTGGGGTGATTCTTGTCCCCTCTTAAATTGAGGCTGCCCTAACAGCCCCCTTGGGCCGTCTCTGGTATCTGAGCTGGCGCAGCTGCCTGGGCCAGGCTGCACCCTTGGTGCCCCAGCAGGACGTCTCGCTGGGTCCTCTGAGCACAGCGCTGAGGATCTGGCCCTGGAGTGTCACATGTCCGAGATGCTGAAAAACTCCTCACTTGAACAGTCAGAAGTTTTCTGAAACACTCTGCTAGTTTTCTGCTTGAAACTTGCCATTGTGGGTGCATATATTGAATTTATTCTGCTCTGCAGAACGACAAAGCTGTCACCCTACACTCCTCATGACTTCAGTCATAACACAAGTAATACAAGTAATTCTGATGTTGTCTTCTAAAAGGTATGCTAATTAATTAGCATCATTAAAAATCACATACCACAATAGCTCTGGCATAGGAATTGTGCCTATTCATAGAAGTACCTATACAGAAAGCTACTGGGCTTGTGCCTGGTGACCGTGTGCGTTGCTCAGGGATGAGCGCTGCAGGGTGTCGGAGGTGGCACTGAGTGCTTGCGTGAAGTCTAAGCTGTTGGTGTGTGTTGGGAATAGCATAACAGGAGGAAAGATGTGCGGGGAAGGAAAAAATATGTACAGAATGCTAGCCATCTTTTTTTTAATAATAAATAAATAAATAAGGCAACCCCAATAAGCTTTATGCAAGAGAAAGGAGTGTGTTTAAAAACTTCACGTACAGGCCTTTTCTGCCCTGGTTCTGCAGGCCTTGCTGGTGCTGGTGAATCAGTTGCATTTGTGGACCTGAAGTGAGACACCGATCCTCTGCGGGCACAGGCTCTTGGGGTGTGTGGTGGAGAGTGTCACTAGCCGGTGTGTTCGGGCGGTGTTGACCCAGGTGGAGATGAGCCTCAAAGAGGAGTGACAGAGGAGCTGAAGTTTGGTGCTTGTGGCATGGATGAGAAGTGGTAGAGTAAGCCAGTGTTGTTTTGTGTTTATCTCAAGAATATGATCCTAAAGCTGTCTTATATAACTTGTTTTCAAAAATGCACAAGTGTTGTAACAACATCCTCTAATAATATCCCTAACTGAAAGACCAAATGCTACATGATATAAAGTAACTCCTGGTAAACTGTTAGGATACAATTTAGCTGTATTTAGAAAATAGGGAAGCCCTCTATGCCTTGTGTACTTATAGGCAGGCATATATGTGCGTAAGTGATGCTGTTATAATAAATTCTTTGTGCAGAGTGTTATTAAACTGACATTTCTGTGGTTTAATGCCTCTATAGGGATATACATTTTATTTATCCAGGCAGTAGTAAAACATACATACTATGAATTTGTTGCAAGGGCTCTCAAGGATATTTGGATAGTGAACAATGTGCCACAACACTTCTTATTCCTGCCATGTCCAGACACCTCGGAGAGTCGTCTGGAGCGTTTGGTTGCTGCTAATCAATGCTAAGCAGAGCGTTTCCTGGGGGTGCTGAGTATGACTTCCTCTCTAGATAACAGTGATTAAAAACTGTGCACCTGTATTTCCAGTCTTAGTGCATACTGGTTTCAGCATAGGCCAGCAGGCTAACTGGTGCCTGCTCCCATTTTGCTAGGGGAACATCAAGGAGGAAGGGAATAGAGGAAATCTGAAAAGTAAAGGATACCGTATGGTGTCACAAAGTTAGATAAGTTTTTTTTCAGCATAGTAATATTGGAAAATATCCTTTCAGGATTTGTTGTAAAGAATATTTTTGAATGTTGGCTGGATATTCTAATTATTTGCTATCTCCAAAGTAGACTTTAACTCTATTTTCAATTATATTTGATTCAAATACATGTGAATTGGGCCTGATTTGGAGCAAATGTGGTGCGTATGCTAGGGTTTGAGTTCTCTGTTTAAATTCCCTCTATTATGAACATTAAAGCTGGTTTCTAGACTTGCAGTTGTTGAGTCAGCAAACAGTAAAGATCTGTCCCTGACTGTGCTGGACGGAGGGTTTTGCAACAGCAATTTTGAAAAGGCAGAGGAATGTGTATAATGTTGTCTGAGAGAATCCTGCTCCCTCTTTTGCGTGCAATTCTGAAAGAAATATCTAAGTTGGATCAAGATATTACCCGAGGCCCATTCCTGTGGGTTTGTGTTCACCACTTTTATTAAAGGAAGAAGCACGGCTTAATGAATGCTTCTGTAAGCCCTCTTAATGTTGCTGGTCACACTGGTTGCAAAATGTAAGGTCAAGAAACTAAAAATAATAGTATGTAACTTGTGACAGACAGGTATCTTGTGTGTAAGTAGTTTTTTTTGTTTTGTTTTGTTTGTTTGTCCGTAATAGTTCATCCTCACAGACACACATACAGAAAATAAAAATATATTTTGAAGAGTTAGCGATCTGTGGAACAGGCTAAGGCAAATCAGCCATTGCTTCTCAGGGAGCTAATGAAACTGTGGTCCTGTGAGACCAAAGAATTACAAAACGAGCAGGTTTTTAGGCATGTCATAGCTGAATTAGAATAAAACCTGTTTGGGGCAAACAGCTTCAGAGTCACTGCTCTGTGGCTCTGGGAACTGCCAGGCTGGCTCAGTCTGGTGTTAGACTGCAAGAAAAACTTGCCCCAATGTTACCAAACTCCTGCACATGGAAGGTAGAATGTGGCTGTGTAGAGGATCCTGAATTTCTTACCCTTCTGCCAGCCCTTGGGCACAGCTGCCACAGGCAGAACGTAGCAGCAACCTGTGGCTTTTTGCTGGCTACAGCTGCACTGTGGTTTCAAGAGCTGCTTGATTAGCCCTAGGATGAGCTGTGGTTCTGTTTTATTTGGTCTTCAGTTTAGTTTCTAACTTTTGGCAAATCACTTAACTGTGCTCCAGTTTCCATGTCTGTAAAATGAGGAGCAATAAAGCTTATCTTTACTGCAGACATGCTTAGTAATTTAATTCGTGTTTGTAAAGTGTTCTGTGGTAATTTGATTTTAATAAAATAATATTCCTCTGTTATAAAATGAATCTCGGCAGGAATTTATGACAAGTCTGCTGCTGTAGCAGGAGAGCTTTATTGTAAGAATCTGTTTAAGGCACTAGATAATAGTCCCTCTAAAATCTGTTTGGAATCTGATAATTTTATATTTATTTGGCAGCCTGTGTTCAAGATGCTGGATTAGCAGGGCAAAAAAGAGGCCTTGGAGATGCAGTGAGAAATCCTTCCTAATCAGGATAATAAATCTTCATTACCATAGGAGATGCTGGGAGTCTTTCAGGCAAGCCAGTCAAAACAAACAGCGCTGCCCTCCCCAAAATCCTGGGCCAGCTGGTTTTCAGGAAGCCCTTGTGTTTCCTCTATTCCCCACCAGCTCGTTTCTGTGCTCAGCAGACGTTCCTGGCTGCACTTCTGGGCTTAGGTTTCAGAAACAGGGAAAATACACCCATTTTAGCCTTTGAAAAAAATAATGGCCAGTGGAAGGGAGTAAAGCGAATCAACCATGACTGCTCTGTGAACTAGTGAAATAATTTCTGGGAGACCAGAGTGTTATAAAGAGCAGTTGTTTTATTTACCAGCCCTCCACAGGAATCTCTGTAGGCTGCTCTGTTTCCCAACAACGAAGCAGCAAGTTGCAGCGCCACAAAAGCCGCTCGGCCGCAAGCCCCGAGCAGCGACGTGGACAAACAACAGATGCAAGCGGCAACTGGGGGAGAAGAGCCTTCCTTTGAGCCATGCTTGCGTCAGCCAAATCACAACCAGCTGGGTTTTTACCCAGGACATTTCTGCTGATGCACCAGAATGCTTATGTATGCCCCCTGCTTAGTACACACACACGCGTGAAATCTGGTCTCTGTCTTTGGCTGCTGGTTTAGTCTAGGAGTGATGCAGATCTGAACTGCCTGGCGGGAGGACTAAAGGTGTGGGATGAACGAGGGAAGCTGTGACTCAGGGATTCAGTTCCTCCCCTAGCCCCAGCCTGCCATGGAGAAGGTGCAGACTATTATCCCTGCAGCTGTGGAACCTGTTTCCCTTGAGCTTATGTTTTGGACACTGAAAAAGCCATCACCTCCTCTCTCTAGCTTCTTCCTCATTCAGAGCAGAGTGTGTTTCTAGAGGAATGGGTCAGGAGCAGCCCTCCTACTTAGTTCACTGAACTTTTGGCCAAATATCCTGGTGGCCACAACCTACTGCTCAGTCAAAGATGGATCTCAGCTGGCCGACAGTGCTGAGTTCTTTCAGAACTTGGGCCTGTAGTTAACCCATGTGCCATTAGAGCTTGGGCTGCTAATAAAGGTCTTGGAAGCATCAAGGAAATGCCTGTTTTATGACTAATGAAGTTTAATAAAGGCACATGAGTGTTCAGGGGTAAGAGGAAAAATAATTCAGTGTCATTTTGGATAAGAACGAGGAATCGTCTATCCTACAGCTATGACTAAAACCACTGATTTTGCTTGATATTGTCAGGTTCCAATTTTTGTCATGGCCAAACTGCTTGAAAAAGGGCAGACTGGGGTCTGCCCTATTTCTGGGTCATGACCCAGAAGTAGCTATATTTAAAGTAGACATCTACTCTGACAGCAGTTCTGTAGAGGCTCTAAGGTTTCCCTATAGCCCTCATCACTCTCACTTTATACGGCTCTCCTGATGATATGTACCCTCAGTCTAGCCAGAAGGAAACAATATGCAATATTTATATGGCTCTATTTATTGGTGGAAGCTGCATCTTGGTAGTTAAGGATACAGATCTCTCATGATTTGGTGTGCAAATGCTGCAGCATTGGCTGGGGCTCAGTGCTCTTGCCCTTTCTCTTTCAGAACTGCGGGAGACATATCCAGGAGCTCAGAGTGCATCACATCCCCTTATTCCAGGATCTGTGGGGCGGGATGATGCATGGCCACTCCAAGTCAGATGCGGAGGCATCCTCCCATTCATCATTGTAATTAAACCCAGGCGCAGGGTTTGTTCTGTGCACTGAATGTTAATCACGGCGTTTTATTAATGCACTTGTTGAAATCTGTATTTCAGACATAGTAAAACTTCGCAAGATAGATTAAGGCCAATATTTATTTTGCCTGAATTCATTTTCTTTAAAGTTCAGGAAGAGAAGTGATTGCTCTCAGTGTTTGAACAAACGAGTGTAAAAATTGCTTGACTACACAGGTGTTAAACTGTTGAACTGGTTAGGGCTGTACTGTTGCTTGACAGAAGGTTGTGTGCAATTGAAACTTCATTAAGAAAAGTGCACGCTGGCAAAGTAATGATTTAGTTAAAACACAGGAATGGAGATCTTAACACTTGTAAACTCCAGCTTATGCTTTATAACAATACTATTGAATTGTCAGTCCCAGTTCCTGATGTTTTGTAGTAAAAAAAAATCCCGTTGCATTGGTAGTGTTAGTCTAAGGTCTATGCAGAGCCACCAAAACTCTTCTGGCTTAGGCCAAGCCCTGCAGCTCGCTGCACCCCAGGGGCCAAGTACCCCCTGACCGCCGGGCCAAAGCCCCATGAGAGGCTCGGCCACCTTGTCCTCCCCTGGAGGTGCCGCTGGAGCAGTTAATCCCCTGGAAGGGATTTGAGGGAGAGCTGGACTTCTGCTTTTTATGTTTGATGCTGCTTTTTAGAAAATACTTCCACCTAGCCACCTATAAGTTTCTTTTGCTGTAGGTCTGAATTTAGACAAACCTACTGGAATTTCTGAAGTTAAGCTGCATTTCATTATTTGGCTGTGTGACTAAACTATTGAAAATAAGTTCAACAGAGAATGTCTGTTCCCTTCTAAGTGTGTAGAAGATTTTTTTTGATTTGTATATGATGGATACAGCTGTTCAGAGAAAGTGTTAAATGTACAATTAATTTTAGTAGTTCTATTAAAAAAATCAGAATGTTTTTAAAAGAAAAAAAACTACCCACTTGCACGCACACAGTCTTCATGCTTGCTTCAAGTCATCTTGTTTTCCTTTTTCTGGGCCGTATCCTTTCCTTTCCCTCCTGCCTTTTCGCACCTCACAGAAGCAGCGAGATGCCCTAGATTTGGAGCTTCCTGGGGAAAAGTTCACGTCATCCTATATATAGTTTCTCCTGAAGCGTCTTTATGCTGTTAAAATTGTCACCTACTCTGAGGTGATAAAGTAAGGAGAAAAAAGCTGTAGTTTTATGCTGGGGATGGGAATAGCGGGTGTTTTATCCTTTATCTTTTTTGGCTATTAAGACTTTCTTATGCACCTGCTGTTATCTAAATTCTGCTGAAGGTTAAGAGTTTTGATCTCCCAGCTGTAATATAAAGAAATTACACCTATTTCTTTCAGCTTGGCGTCTCCTTAGTGTGTTGAGGCTGAGGAACAACAAATTACCTCTTCATTAAAGAGTGCCTTGGATCAAGTCTCCATGCTGGCAGGAACTTCTGCAGCGGGCTGTGACTGTGGACCGAGTGCCCCGAGGTCAATTCGCGCCTCTGCTGAGCGAGATCCCTGCAGCTTTTTCTTTCTCTTTTGGAGGTTCCTCCAAGAACTAGTGCTGGTGTTGCAGTATTTCTACTGCAAAGCAAAAACTGGGAATACGATAGTAACAACTGCGTAACAGATGCTACCAAACAAGTTGTTAGTGTTGACAGATCAGACAAATGCTTTCATCTCGGGATAAACTGTGGCAGCATCGTAGCGGGAGGGAGGTTTGTCTGTCCCTTTGTCAGCGTAAGATTTTTTTTTTTTTTTTTAGGTGTAAGGGACGCTTGTCTGATTCAGCACATCAGTAACTTGAGCTGTCGGGGCTTCTGCAGCGTCTCCGGGTAGAGAGGGGTGTTCTCTGCGCCGCTCAGGAAAGTGCTGCTGTCCAAGGAAACCAAATACACCCGTCTGGGGGCCTGCACTGGGACTGGGCCAGTTAAAGACATCAGAGCCCCTAGGTTACTGTGTATACACCTCAAGCATGTAGGGAAGTTACAGTTTGTGTTTGTTCAAAGTGTTTAATGCTGGATTTTCTTCTACTGCTTAAAGTTTACAGCTTTGACAGGCTGTACTCATGAGTGAAATTCTATGGATATAGAAAGAAAGGCTCTAGAGGTGGCCATATACTCAGTAGAGTCTGAAACCAAGCTAAAATACAGTATGGTGCAACGCACCTTCCGTTTGTCCTCATTTCTGAGTCCAGGAATGCTGATCTATTTGCTGCTGCTGAATGGGCTGTGATAGCTGCACTCATTGCAGTCCGTATATTCCATTTTAGCTTTGACATCTCTGGAAAAATCTCGTGGTGCTGGATGTCAGACACGTTGTTGTCACAGAGCACTACAGGATCTTTGGTTTCTCCATGTTGTGGTTAAGAATATACTTGGGCTTCACTACATAGCAGAGCACGCACAGAATTAATGCCTATTATTAGCTGGGATGATAAGGATGGTAAGTGCATTTGGGAATGGTCCGCATAGGAAATGCAATTTGAACATGCTCTTTCTGACTTTGGTGGGGCAGTGATTGCAAATTAAGGAATCAGGCCGCTTCTGGATAGAAACATTTCCAATACAGACGAAGCCTCAAATTCTTTCTTTTTTTTTTTTCTCTCTTTTTCCTTAATAGTGATCTTATTAGAGAGAAAAAAAAAGAAGAAAAAAGGATCCCCCCAAAACATAACGGAAAAAATATAAATCTGCCTGCCACAACCACCATTAAAGAAGCTTCATTTTGGTTACCTTCATCCATACATATGTGTAGAGTGCCATTTTTGGGTGCTTTTATTAAAATGACCTCCTGGAGGTCTGAAGTGTCCAGCTCTTGTTGGTGTGTGATTTCCTAATTCTGAACTAGTCAACGTAGCCACCTGGTTTTAGATGTTATGAGTCTTTCATCTGGTTTGGTGTTTCTCAGGTTGCTGATTTCATGTTGAAGTTAATCTCAGTTAGTGCAAACTGAGGAGTGAAGTCCTGTTTTGAGAAAGGAGCCTGAGAAGGAGACGTGGCTGCTGTCACCGGGCAGCGGCTCCAGCTCGCGCAGGCCCTGCAGCACCTCCCACCTCCTTGCTCAGCATCTTCCTGGCTAGTTTTTCTGTGTTCGTAATTAGCAACACTCAACTCAGGCAGTAAATACTGCCTTACAGCTCTCGTATCTCAAGAGCTAAGCTGCACACCAGATCTTTTCTTTTATTTGTTTGTTTTAATTCTAGCTGCAGGATGATTACCATGTTCCAGTAGTGAAGTGGCTGCCGATCAGTGCAGACTGTAACAATCCCCTGTATGCTTTTTCACTTAGGCCCTTATATTTTGCCTGCCCCAGGCCTAACCCTGCTCTGTGGCATGGCTGCCTTGTGCAGCATAAACAGGTTTGTAAAACTGGACATTTCTATATGTGGTAAAATTTCCTGCAAGCATCCAGGCAGTGGAGCATGCTTTGGAAAGATCTCCGCGGAGGATGTTGAGCAGCAGCAGGCCATGGGGAACCGGGTGAGATTCAGCCACGTTACCTCCAGGCTGCTACTGCCTTCCTGCCGCGGGGAGATGCACAGGGGTAACGACTTTGCGTCCTTTTGAACGGGTGCAGTGCTGAACACAAGCATGCCAAAAGCCTGTAGACCTTTACATACCGTATGGCAGCTGAAATATAAACATAATCCTTTAAAATACCTTTCTATTGCATTTTATAGCAGAGAAGTCATTAATGAGTTTCAATATACAATATTACATTATAGAACCAGTAAAGGAGAACAACTGGAGGAGACGTAATGAGAAATTGCAAGAACAAAACCCAGGGATTTCCGTAAACAGCCCGTGTGGTGCAAGTCCATGCTTGTAACGAGATCCTAAAATCTCCCCCTTAGCAGTTGTCCTCATGGGTGAAGTTTTGTCCAAGAACTTTGTTTTTCTTTTAAAGCTCTTCTTTTGTTAGATCTTAAGCTGCCAGGTGGACTCATTTGTGACATTTACAGTAGTTTCAAAATGTGCTCAGATTTAGTGCGTGTCGCCTCCTGCATTCTGGTTACATGAGCTCGGAGCTAAATATGCCAGGCATTATAGCCAGGGTGTTTCTCCTGCTTCTGAGATGGTATTAGCTTGGATAACAGCCATGTTCAGTTCAACATCTGAAATTCTGTGTAGTAAATGTGTGAATATCCTCTGGACTGTTTCCTGGTGGATGTGAACAAGGGAATATGTGGATGGTTACACCTGTGTTCAGTGTTTCCTAAAGATAATATACTATTTTTTCCAGAAGTTGATCAAGTTATGCCCTTACTACTGATACTAAGGGTCTCTCTAGCTCATCAGAGAACCAAGGCTCAAGAAGGTTTTTTAGCAGCCTAGGTCATGTCTAACTTGCACCTGATACTCCTGCACCAAACAGTCCTGTTGTTTTTCCTTTCCTGATGTTTACTCTCCTGTTTTATTTAAGATCAATCCTATACCCCTTTCAGGCTTTGTTTTTCTGGGCCAACGTTTCTATTTTTATTTTGTTTGTGGAGATAAAACTCAATAAACTTGCTTTTTCTTGGAAAAAAAAGTTGTATGAATAGTCAGTGAAACAAAGCAAAGAATATTTTACGTCATTGACTGACTGCCCAGCATGTGCCCAGCATATTGCAGCATTAAGGCCTGATGAGTTTTGTCATGATGACTGACAGTGGCAATCACAAATAATAATTTACTTCAAATCTGCAGACCTCGCAGCAAAGAGCGGTCAGGAGGCGAGCGCCTTTCCAGGCACTAGCAGTTGTTACCGTCTCTTGTTTGGGACCTAGTCAGGAGCACAGTGTTATGTGAACTGGTAATTGAAATCAGGACCAGCGCTATAATTCATTTGAAGTCTATTTTCTCTACAAAATGTTGGCCAAACAAAGAAAATTCCTTTTCTTTCAAAGAATCTGTTTTTTAACGCACCTGACCGTGCCGCCGAGGTGCGGATGGAAGTGAAGGTCGTTGTGGAGCCTCTGAGGCTCGAGGAGCGGCGCTGCTCGCGGGCCCTTCCCAGCCTGCTGCCCGCAGCCGCGTTGCTGGAATTTGGTGCCGCCGAGTCCGTGTGGCTGCTGTCGGAGCTGGTCCTCCCGGAGCTGCACAGCGTGCAGCAAGGGGGTGAAGTCGCATCCCCGTCTCTCCCATATGTTTTTCTTGTTGCATTTCAATACCCCAGCGAAAGATACAGCCCCAGACCTCTCCCTCTTTACTGTCCAAAACGCAACAAGCTCTGCACCCGTAGGAGTGGCCCATGTTCAGGCTCTCAAGCAAGTTTTTAGGCCCCCCTCGGACTGAAAGCAGATGTTGTGCAAGCTCTGCGGTGATGTTCAAAGGGATCTGTGGCTGGAAGTGTGTCAAGCAAGCGTTACTGTCAGCGTTCAGCCTAGCAAAGGAGCTTTGGAAAGTAACAAAACTATTTCTGTAGTAACTGCAGTAACTGACCGATAATTATTTCTGCTTATGAAGGGTTAGTATCCAAGCAAGAAGTTTCCCCTTCCTTTTCTCCTTGTCTTTGAGCCTCATCTGCGAGGGGAGATTATCGAGCATTATCACAATGTGCTACCATGATGACTGCGATGTGAACAGGGGTGTTCTAAACTAAATGATGTAAACGAAACCATAAAGGAAAAAACAACAGATTTTCTTGATAACTGTTTTGCTGTGGCTGCGTGTATTTTTCTGACCCTGAAACACACTGAATACCTCCACATATCCTACCTCGGAGCTTTCTGTCTGTGGCTTACTGTTGCTCCATCACAGTATTGCATCATGACTGAGGTATGTGCAGTCTGTGTTTGTATTGTGTTTGGGTAAGCTAGCAAAGTTCATTTTGTGCAGATTTTGTTCTGGATTTCAGGGGCAGTGTCACACAGCCCTCACTGCGTGCGTGTGGGCAACCTGCACTGTTGTCAGGCTCAGCAGCTCTTGGGTAGGGCTGGTTCAGAGCAGAGCAGCCCGGTGTCCTCAAACCTCGCAGGCTGTATGCAGAAAAAGAACGTGTCTGGCTTCCTCTTGAGCAGTTTCCTGTTCTTGGGTGACGCTGCTGCCACCGCGCGAGCCCTGGTTTGGGGCAGGACCTCGGCGCGTGCCCCTATCCCGCTGCAGTCGCTGGCGCCAGCGTGTGCTGCGCGCTTGGTTAACACCTCCCGCTCTGGAAGTGCCTTTGCTCAGGCGAACGACGTTATTTCTGGGGTGAAGCAGTGCAGACGAGAGGGGCAGGAGAGGGTCTCAGGAAATGGCAGTGGCTTAAAATAGCGGCTAGGCCGGCAGCTGCTGGTGCAGCTCCCGGCGGGTGTCCCGCGTGCGCAGCTTGACCTGACCACGCCGGCCACTGGTGCGTTTCCCACAGGCTTAAACGAAAGAAACAACCCCAGACGCTCACCTGGGCACTGAGCTGTCTGCATTGCATTTATAACTTCAGAATAAACAGGGAAGAATACGCTGCGCGAGTGCTGCGCTCGTGCAGCCGGCTCCTGCGAGGGCTGTTTCTTGGCGCAGGCGCCGCGCGCGCTGGCGGCGGCCTGGGTCCCGGAGCCGAAAGTGCAGAGTCACTGCCTGCGAGGAGGAGCCGTGCCCTTGTGTTCGCTGCTGATACTGCACGGGGAAGGAGAGCTGTGCAGAGCTGCCGTGTGCCGTCGTAGCTACCTTGCTGTTAGATACAGCACTGCTGCCTTCTTTTTTCTTTTTTTCTTTTTCTCTTTTTTCATTTTCTAACACAGTTAGCAACAATCATCATCATGGGGGCCGTTCCTTTAAGGTTAAGAAGTGACCATCTGAGATGAGCCGGTGCCTGAAACTGGGCCTGTGACTATATGCTATTGCTCTTTGGATCAGAAAAATAATGGAAAGAATTGCTGATGTTCGACAACGCTGAACAAACAGAGGAACTGCCTTTCTGTGTGTGTTACCGCTGGCAAAAGCGGGATGTGGAAGGGAATAGGGGAACATGGCCCGTGAGAGGAGGCCGTACCCTCGCGCATGGCGCTCGGACCGGGCATCGTGGTCGCTGCCCACCGCAAACATAGCAGCCCGCGGGGCTGTTGGTGCTAACTGCTTCGAGTCCTGGTAACTGTGAGGTTTACCGAGCGCAGCTCCTTCCCCTGCAATGCTGAAGAAGTGGTTATAGCACAGGGGCCTCGTAGCAAAGCCAGGACACAGCACGGCCCAGCAGCGGCTCCGAGGGCTTTGCCCTACGTTTAGGGGCCCTAATGTAGCCATATTCACATACCTGGGGGTAGTGCAGAAACAGGCTTTAAAAAGCCTAAGTTGAGTTTTGAGTCATATACTTGGATCATAGGGGCCTCCCCTGGGTGTTAAAAATTCAGATGTGATTAAGAAAATAAAAAGGTCTGAGTCCAGCTCTAGCATCAAGCTGTGGCAGCTTCCTGCTTGAGCAGGCGATTTAAATTCAAAGTGTGTTAAGCAGGGCAGTCCTTCTCTCTCCTCTGTCCTTGGCTGTGCAGAAGTTCGCGCTGTCTGTCAAAGTCCCCCAGCTTAAACTGTGCTCTGCTCTCTGCCAAGTTTTGCCTGAATTGCTCTTTCCTATGTTGTCCCTTCTATTCTTTTTCCATAGAAACCACCATTTGTCTCCTTTCAAGCCTCTTTTTGATGGAGGGTCGCACAGGAGAGTATTTTATTTTGCTGCTGAGGCTGATACCGCAGCCACTGTTATCGACACGATCAACAGCAGCTGCAGCCCTGCCGCTTCCCCGACCCGCGTTGCTGCTTAGGGCAGGCCCAGCTGGCACCTCCCCGAAGACCTTACGCAAGGTTCTTGTTTCAGCTCCGACTGCTGGTGTCTGTTTAAGTCCTGTTTTAGCAGCTCGATGTGTTGGGACTTGGATTTGGTGTTTTGGGTACGTGTCGGGACTCGTTTGGGGCAGGGCTGCTGTCCCGGGAGGCTCTCCGGGTTGCTGAGCAGCGTCCGGGGAGCCCTCCAGGCCTGTGCAGCGCCCCAGTCCGTGTCTCGTGCGAGCTCGCCGTGTCACTGTGGACAAGGGGGTAAACAGCGCGGCTGGAAGAACCTTCCTTGCTGAGGTCAGAAAGAAATATGTTCATTTATCTGTAAAACCGTATGCTTAGGCCACTAGTTCAGGCTAGAATGTAAGATGCCAAAAAACATCTAGAGAGATGTTGTTTTGCACTTGATTTCATTGATTTTTTGATACCTTGCTTGCTGTTTACTTTTCCTAAGATGCATTCCTAGTTTAATCTGTGAATCTTCATAATATTCGTTCTTTTGCTATATGTTCTTACTAGCTTGAAGCAGTGCTTTGATTACAATTTAAATGTGCACAAACACGCTGCGCATTTGCAGCGTTAAGTGCAGCCTGTGTTTATACGTCCGCAGCTCTCAGCAGGCTGGTTCTGTGCCTGTAGCTTAGGTCCATTTCATGTTTTCCTCTCTGTTTTGGCCTTTTGGCTGCAGCTGCTCCTCCATTTACCTCATTAGGGCCAATTTCTGTAATTTTGCTACCTTGTCCCTGCAGTACCCGGAAAGGCTCTTCTCAGAATTTCCTTCAAGCTGACCTTGTTCTTGTTAAAAGACTTGCTGGCACTTTCGCGTTAAAGTCAGGACTTTGGAACAGGCTTGAGCCCCCCACTCGCCCTGGGTGCTGTTGGGTTACTTGGGGTGCTCAGCACTAGTATTTAACTATACATCTCCTTGATTTATATTCCAAGCAAATTGCACTGGCCGATGGATTACACTTTGTAGAAATATGAATGTGCAATCCAAGCAACAAGTGAACGATTTTCCATTTTTCCATAGCGAGCAGTGCCTGGTCCGGCAGCATTTTCCTCATAGGTGCCAGTGCTTCCCTCGTCCCTGGGAGAGCAGGGATTTCTCTCAACTGTTTACGGGTCCTTCCCCTGCCTGTACAAAGTAACTGCACAAGCGGTCGCCCTGCTGGCCGCTGGGTTGTCTGGCAGGAATCGCAGCCTGATGCCAGAGGCCGCTCGGTTCCGGGGTTCGGGAGCGCTGGTGACTGCGGGTTTGCGGGAAGAGCAGCTCCCTGGTGCGTGGCGGGGCTGGACGTGGTGGCGCTGCCGGAGGAAGAGCCACGTAGGTGCAAGGTACCCGGGGGCCATGAGGTCCCGGAGCCAGAGAAAACCTGCTGGGTAGGCTGGGGGTGTAAGAATGCCCCGATTGCATCAGGAAATTGTGCTTCTAGGGATTAATTACTACTTTTTAATTACTACTTTTCCCCTGCATCTCTGGCGCTTATGTTTGTGTTGATGGTTAATCAGATTTCAGAGCAGTGGGTTGCTAAGGCCGGGTGTTTGTGCTGGCCAAAAGGAGAAGGACGTCGCAGCCGTTCCCGGCGGCTGCGGAGCTGCTTGGGTTGGTGCGGCGGCACCGGCAGGAGGCAGGGAAAGGAAGCCCCGTGGGAGAGCAGCCGCGTGGGGCTCTGCCAGGGCCTCCCTCCCGGCCGGGGGCTGCGGCCAGGGCTCGCTCTTGCCTTGGTGCTGACCGCGTTTCTCTGCCGTTTCGGTGGATTAACCGCAGAAACACGGGGGGCTGTTGGACAGTTCCAGTAACCGTTCAAATACAGCCGCCCCCCCAAGTGCAGAGCCACTGTGGCCCCACGGGGCTCCCCGCCGGCAGCTGCGTCCCAGGTGGTGCAAGCGGCTGGGCAGAGACGTGCGGAGCCCTCCTCGCCTCTGCAAACCCTTCCACGTGCAGAGTCTGTACTAACCCTTGCGGACGAGAGCGCTGGTAGAGCACGTGCAAAACTAGACGTGTTTGAAGTGAAGAGCAGGTTGTTGCTTCTGAGCAGGCTGTTCGTCTAGCTCTGGCCCAGTAAAATACTAGTGCACACAGTTACTTCTGGAAAAATTAGTTTTAGGTAATTGTGATACTAACTAAAAGGGAGAACTGAGATAGGAAATGTATTATGTTGTGGCTTTCCTTGGTCCTTCAGCGCTCTCAGACTTATCAATAAATAGCTCAAAGGAAAATAGAAGGTGGATGTTAAAATCCTCACAAACTGCTCTTCAGCTGCCACCTGAGCCCAGGAGCTCTCCCCGGTCCCTCTCGGGAGAGGCGCAGGACGGGGCTCCTGAGCACGAGCGCTCGGCCCGCGCCTACCTGGGAGCAGCAGTATAAAAGATGAGGTAACAATTTCATTACATTGTGTTTTGTAGCAGCCTGTGTTCAGCTTTAGAAATGACCCATCCTCATCCGCACGACAAGAAACGCTCTTTCTAGCTGGCAAGTAATACCCTAAGGATTACTAAAGCAAGCTGTGGTGACTTGGAAAGCGCCGTGGAACGGCGAGCGGTGTAGCGCGATGTGTCCTGGGAGAGGATGCTGTTTCAGAGTGTGAGTTACCATGTGGGTGGAGTGGAGTCTTTCCACCAGAATCAAAATGGCATCTACAGAGAAGGGCCCTGGACCCCTGTCCCACCTGGCCGCTTAACGAGGGTAACGAGGCCAGGAGCGAAGGTGCCACCCCAAAGGCAGCAGTCTCGGTCACGGGCCGAGCCGGGCAGCGGCCAGGAGCCCCTTCTCATTTTGCTTTTTATGAACTCAGTGAGAAACACTTATTTTTTATGACGTCAGGCAAGAAACAAACAAAAACTGTGATTTCTACAGCACTGTAAGTAAACGAACTGGTGTAGACTTGCATGAGATTTTTTCCCTTACAGTTTAGGAAAAAACACAGAAGCAAACGGTGGGCATGCGCTGAGGAGCAGCACTCATTGGCTACAGGCTCCCAGCTGATTGGTTCTCCTCCAGGTGTTCGGTTGCTAGGCGTCGGTCCAGTTCCCCACAAACTCCACTTTCCTATATATTCTTACTAAGGCCCCAACATCTCTAGGTGTGTATTTTTAAAGTATCATTTAGAATTAAAATTTACTTTGCATTTTAAATAATATTTACCCTCCTGAATATATTTGGTTCCTTGTGACAATTAGTTTCTCCTTTTGGAGGGCAGACTGGTGGATCTCTGGACGGGGGATGAATTATTTGTCTTCCCTTTTAGCCTCCTGCAACCTTTCTGAAAGGACTCGGGCACGTGAGAGCAGCTGCTTGAAAACAACCAAACATCCAGCCCCCTGGTAACACACTGCTGATAGGGAGCAGAGGGATCTTGAAATAATCTTTATCCAAGGATTAAGAGTTCCTGATCTACCACTGACCTGTTTTCAGAGCAGTAGAAATGCATTACACTTGCCAGAACAGGATGAAAACGCTGTCAAAGGCAAGCGGGGCCGTTTGCAGCAGCGCAGGGAGCCGGGAGGGACCCTGGGGCTGAGCAGAAACTGCCTCCCAGTAGAGACCTGGCAGGAGGGAGCTGGCACCTGCCTGCAGGGGAGGCGCCTGCGCTTGTTAAGAAACATAGAGAAATGTCTAATTTTTTCACTAACATAAATAAGCATCCAGGTCCTCTGTTTTCCCCCCCAAAAGGAGGAGTCAGCGTGAGATGGAGACACAAACCCAGCTGTCGTCCTCCAGGCTGTTATTCCAGGGTAAACATTAGGAAAGAATCATTTCTGGGCACGGAGAGCCAGGGAGTCCTGTCTGGCAGCGCCTTGGAGCGAGCGGAGGGCTGAGCAGCCCCAGCGCTGGCTGGGATGTTCATCATGATTAAATTCTTATGGGAAAAAATAATTAATTGATTACAGCTAATTGAGTGCCAGAGAGTGATTTTTATTTCATTGGCTGACATTAATATGCGGTTTTGGTTATTTCTTCTTGGCTTCTTCTAAGTTATTTTGCATGAAATTCATCTTAGCTTGAAATGCCTGACATCTTTATCAAATGATAAATAACAGGGACTTTGGCAGAGATTCAGTATTTCATAATTATGGCTGCAAAGCCGTTTTCCATGAGAGCGAAGCGAGCAAGGGGAGCACCAACCCCACGCTGCCTGTGCCGGGGCGGCCGCTCTGCAGGACAAGGCGGTCGGGCTGGTGAGAACGGAGCAGAGACGGCTTCCTCCCTGCATGCTCCTCAATAAGCAGTTGGAAAAGCTTTCCCAGCCTCACAGAGCTGTGAACAGGCCTTTTCTTAACAGCTGCTGGAGTAAAAGTGGCTTGACAAGGTGGTCGCTGGTGTAAGCGGTAGCCGGACTGGCTGCGGCGCGTGCGGTCACCTTTTCTGTTTCAGCAGAGTGTTCTTAAGCACAGGGCGAGCAGCCCTGGCTGGGCAGGCGTTTCACGGTAACGGGGCTGGGATTAGCAGCACCATGAGGCACTGCCCGACGCTCTGGGCGCTTCTCAGAGCCGCTCGGAGCCGCCGCGTCATCCCCGCACCTCTGTTAGTCACGGCTGGGAGCAGCAGGACAAGACAGGCCGGGGCTCTTCCTTGTGTGGACAGGCTGAGTGTGGCGAGCTCCGGCATTTGGGACGGGGCAGTAACTCCCTTGGCCAGGACTCCCTGGCTGACAGGTCACCCTCGGCTCCCGCGGCAACTCCTTATCCGTATGATGACTAGTGACTACTCCAGAGAAATTAAGTGTAACCTACTCCCAGTGCAGTAAAATTAAGGGGAGAAAAACTATGGATTTTTAGCCTGCAGCAGAATTGCAAGGGGCAGCGTTGAAAGTGCCAAACTCGTATCTTGATTTTTAGCGTTACTTATAGACCAGCAAAGCTGTTACTGGGAGCGAGCCCCTGCTCCTCGGGGCTGCGCCCTGTCCCCCGGCCTCCCAGGGCTCTGGTAACTGCTGTGGGCAGCTGCAGCCCCAGCTCAGCGCAGACACAGGGGTGTCCCCAGCAGGACTCCCTCCTGCGCATGCACTGAACCTCCTGCAGGGAATCGGTGCTCACACCAGCGGACTCCTGCCCACACGCTGCTGGAGCAGCGGCCCGGCAGGCAGAGCAGGGGCAGAGAGGCAGTTTTGCTCCCACTCTTGACTGTATGCACAGACCCTCTCCTGGAGGCGCCTGCTCCTGTTCCCTCTGGTTGCTCCTGGCGGCAGCAGATTCCTGGGTCCGTCTCGGGCTGGCTGGGAGGCGGCTCCATCCCTGTGCTCGGTGCCGGCGCGGGGAGGCCGCGCGCGCCCTGCGCCACGTCAGCGCTCCCTGCGGCGCCGGCAGCCGCGTCCTCCGCAACGGGACCCTGTCCTGCTCCCAGACAGGTTGACCAGTGTTCCCGTGCCCCTGAGCCACCGGCCGTGCTTTCAGGACATCCCTAAAAGAACACACTTCCAGCTTAGGAGGCTTTCCTCCCGTTAACGGGAGCTGTACGGTGACGAGCCCATACCATCCTAATAGCTGCTCTTCAAATTAGTATTTATTCCCCAAAAGGTGCTTCAAATGTATGTAAAATAAATACAGCATTAATATAAATGTTAGCTTGAATAGCTGATGTAAAGTTAAATAATGTTCAAAAGAAGTGTTGAGAGTGCAGCACAGGAAAGTGCACACATCTAAGTTCTGTGTTTTTTTCTTTGGAAAATAATGTATTCTAAATGTATATTGGTTGATATCCAACTTGGGAGAACTTGTACAATTACATTAATGGGTGAGAACAAGTGTAAAACTTGAAGTACTAATTTGAGCAAGTCTTTGCATATTGTCTAGGTTACATTTTTATGCATGCAAAATTAAATCTAGAATTCTGGATTGCAGCTTGGGTAACCTGGAATAGTTCTCACACACATACGTATATACTTGTGTGTGTGTGTGTGTGTACACACATGCACCCTTTTATTTACCACTAAAACATTTTTCTCTAAAGCACTACATACATACACTGTCCTTATCTTTGTAAATAATTGCTCCAAGCGTAAACCAAAACTTTTCTAACACAAATACTTTGGCTCCTTCCCGAGCCCTGGAACCGCTCGTCTCCCTGCGCCTTGGCCAGCCCCGCAGTGTTCTTGGTCTGCCTGGTCTCTCGTAGCATTTGTGCCCGCACGGAGTCTGAGCGCGACTCTGCAGAGAACAGCCAAGAGACCCCTGCCCGTCTTCCCACCTGGCCTTGCTCTTCTTGCCCTTTCTCCATACAATTACATTCCACAATTTGCAAAGCAGGATTGGGAAACCATACAAAGGATCATAGGATTAAGTGAGGAAAGAGTTAAATGTGTTGCCTATAAATACTCGGAAAGCAAGTTTTTCACCTGCACTGTTTTCATTTTAGGAGCAGGTGCCTGTTCCTGTTTATCATCCAACCCCCAGCCAGACTCGGCTCGCGACGCAGCTCACGGAGGAGGAGCAGATCCGAATCGCGCAGAGGATAGGCCTTATTCAGCACCTGCCTAAAGGAGTCTACGATCCTGGGAGGGACGGCTCTGAGAAGAAGATCAGAGAGTAAGTTAGAGATTTAATTGAACTCACAGGGGACGTGACAGCCCCAATCATGTGAAATAATCTGTTCCTTTGCCTTATTTTCAGAGGGTAGAACTTGAGGTGTCCTTCTGATGACCCGACTATGCAGAGGGCACTTTCCCTTCTCCTTTGCATTTGTGTTTGTTACAAATCCAAGTCACTTTCCTCACCTCTGCCCTACCGCTCATCTCCTTTCAGGCTTCTCCCCCCTTTACTGCCTCTTCACAGGGGAAATATAATTCCAAGCCCCAGCTACCTCCTCCCCTGTGGCAGAGCTGTCCCTCTGCTTGTGGGTCCCTGCTACCGTGGGGACATAGGGGAGCACCGGGAAAAGCAGTGCTGGAGGCGGCAGGCACGGGGCTAGGAAATCCTCCTGGTGGTTTGCCACAAAGATCCTGAGGATAAACATTGCTCCTCTTCGACACTTCCAGTGAGGTGACAGTGCTGTAAACGTTCTGCATTTGTTTCCCCCTAGATGTGTCATTTGTATGATGGACTTTGTTTATGGGGACCCCATCCGATTCCTGCCGTGCATGCACATCTACCACCTGGACTGTATAGATGACTGGTTGATGAGATCCTTTACCTGTCCTTCCTGCATGGAGCCGGTGGATGCAGCGCTGCTTTCATCCTATGAGACTAACTGAGCCAGGGTTTCTCCACTGAACCTTCGAGGAGACCATCCACTTTCCTGGGTTTGATCCTTTTGTCATTCAGCCCAAAGAGCCAGGAATTAGGAATTAAAATCATGCACAAAATATACATTTCCTAAATAAAAATAAATAAAAATTATTACTGAATGGCTGCAAATATTGGGGAAAAAACATAATACTTTAGAGACTATAGAAAAAATAGGTTGTTATTTTTAATGTAAAGCCTTGACCCACCATTGTCCTTTAATGTTTGTTCTTACACCCATATATAGGAATTGTGTAAAGTGTTACAGCAACTGTAAATGTTTAAACTGCGTGTATCCAATTTTATTAGCAGCAAGATAAGAGTATTTTTTTCCTAAATAAAGTAACTGGTTTTGTTATGATTCTTTTCACAAGTCCTGGCATTTGGGTCAAGGCTTTATTAAAATCTACATTTTATAACACTGGCACAAAGAAATAGTTTTAAGCTTGTTTGCACAGTTCTTTTTTTTCTTTTTTTTTCCATTGGAGATGGAATTCATTGCCTTAGGTCTTTTTAATAGTGTGTTATTATTGTTGGGCTGGCTCTGTGCTTGAAAACCAGTTTATTTATAACTTGTTAAAAGTGCTATATTTTGTTTGCAGTTAGGAATATGCAGAATTCAAAGTGATCTCCTAGCTTGTAAGCAAACTGAGATGCATTATCCCTTTTCTGCAAGTGATGGTAAACATGGAGGTATGAAACAAATCCTACACTAAAATTATGGCTTCAAGGTTTTTATAACTTGCTTGGGTTTTGATGAAATAATGATCCTTAAATTTTAGAATGTCACTTTTAACTTGATCAAGTTTAAAGTGGGCCAGATTGATAATAACTGCTTATCACGATTGGAAAAAAATATTTGGAACAAATGTAGCACTAGTGTTGATAACTATTTGACTTTTTTGCTCCCTAAAAATGGTTGGTTTTGATCACAGCAAAAGGATACTGCATCTCTCCTTCCTGTAGTTCTTAGGTTATCGGAAGTTAAGAATAAACATACTGTATCTCAGTCTCCTGTAGTATATGTATCTCTTAAGCCCTGCTGGCTGACACATCAGTCCACCAAGCAGCTATGAAATCAGATATGAGAAAAATATATTTTATTTTCTGCACATAAAGGGAAAGTTTATATAAATACAGAATTTCTTAGTAGCAAGTGAGTGGGGAAATAGTACTGCTACAGCCAGAATGACACAATTATCTAATTTCTGCAGCAAAAAAAGTATGTGCTTGTTAAGAGACGGTCTAGCAAAGATCGTAGTTGCAAAGTCCTCTTATCCAAAGTCCTCTTATCCACTCCGCATGTTTATTTGGTTTCCTTAACACACCCTGCTGTGACTTTGAGACGTTCAGCGCAGCAGCGCTACAGGGAGAGTCCTGGTCTTGCAAGGTGAGAGGCAATCTCAAGCTCATCACAACGAATCAGGGATCAGTCTTGATTGTTCTGCGTGTGTAGTTCGAGTGCTTGGTACAAGAAGTTGCGCTGCAAGAACCAAGTACTTGGACGACTCCGTGTTCTTACCCATACCAGAGGAATTATGCCGGTCATGGATCATTTTTGGAGGGTTGGTCAGCAGAATGTAGAATCAACACGTCGGATTATTTATTACTCCTGCTGCTCCCAGGAGCAACCAGGTTAAAGCAGTCAACAGTTTGAGATTCACAGAAATTGCTCATGTTTATCTGGACACGTTTTTGCTTAATTCATACCTACTTATTTACACTGAGCAAAATTTGAGAAGGCAGACCTGAAGTTGTGCAATATTTTTCAGTGGAAAATCATCGTTCCTTTTCATCATTCCATGTGTGTTCTCTTGTGTCCTT
>NW_010583817.1:320366-336823 GCF_000705375.1 Tinamus guttatus | reverse complement strand
AAACTGCGAACAGGCAGCCACAGCCACATAAGGCAGGGTTTCATTAGTTCAGTTGCATTAGAAGCTAATTAGAACCATCACCCTTTGCTGAAAAAATACCCATCAGTTGCATTAGAAGCTAATTAGAACCTTTGCTGAAAAAATACCCTTGAAGTAGAAATATTTGCTCAGCTTTCCTTAATCAAAACTTTCTTTTCATGTTCCTCTTTATATGCTGATTCCTGCTTGCAAAAGAGCTGGAAGTACTGGAAGACTGGGAGGGAAAAATCATCTTGCAATATTTACTATTGGATCAGAACCAAAAATCCACTGGAAATCTCATGATTTCCAGCAGAATTTACAGGCCAAGAAAATCTGGAGAAGATGCAAATAAGCATCCAGATGTCTGGATAAGCCTCTGAACTAAAAATCTTTGGTGGTTTGTTTATCCTTAACACAGAGAATAAAACCTTAGTATTTATTGATATTAGTGAGCTCCCTAAAGCTCATGATGTTTACAAGGCAAAGAAGTAGACATGTTGCTTGCTTTGATAAGCTTATATGCCTGTAGGCTTGTCTGTCCTGAACAAGAGTTGGGTAACTCAATTCAGGGATTTAGTGCAAAACTCTTTAGGAAGTTAAAAACAAGTATTCATGGAAGGGGTGATTTTTAAGTAGAAATGTGAAGCTGGGGCAGGAGTGTGTTTGGTGGAGGTATGTATGGCTCTCAGAGCTGCATGACTTGAGAGAGGTTGAAGTGGGAAGAAAAGTGGGAAGAGAGACATTCAGGAGACACCAGGGTCCTACACTGCTTCTCTTTCCTTCATGCAGCAGTGTGCAGAGAGAGCTGCTGGCCACGTGTGGCTTGATCCCTCTGCTTTCGTGTGCTTATGGTCTGTGGTGGAGAAAGGAAGAGGACTGCTAAGTTTCTTGACTGCTCAAAGCACATGATAAGGGCCTAATCCATTAAGAGCCTTTTGATGAAGAATTTTTCTTTTCCAATTAGACCTGATCCTGATGGTAGCAGGATCCAATCCTTAAGAGAAATGTGGTTTAGGCCACAAAACAATATTATATGTTAACTGTTGGCAGGGGTTGATGTATACATACTGAGCCTTAGGTTAAGAATCTGGTGTCCTAACCCTCCCTCAGGCAAAACTGACCATGAAATCACAGAATAGAGTTACCTGAGGTAGATATCCAGGATGGAAGCCTTATTTATACTTTTTTAAAATTGCTTGCCATAAATTCACTGCAAAATATTTCAGATGCCTGAAGAACAAGCAATGTGATGTGGCCTTGCCATTTCAGATGTTTTCGTTGTTTGCTCTCTGCATCTTTATTAAGGGTACTCTGTCAAGGTTGCTGCATTAAACACTGATCTACCTTGACAGCAGGAGCAGGGCATGCATATTGAAGGGCAGGTGTCTACCCCTTACCCACAGGCTTCCACTCTCACACATTATTAACTATTGCTTAGGCTCGGAAGACGTGGAGGAGTCTTTCTTTGACAGCAGACTGGCAGTACTGAACACAGACAAATGTCTGAGATGTCATAAAATTACTGTGCAAACTAAAATACAGGGAAAGGAATTCTGGAGTTCTGAATTTTGGAACTGGAAATCTGCCAAACTAGGAGCCACATCAAACAACCTTGACACTCTCCTGTCAGCATACCGCCTGCTCATTCAGATTTACTAGGCAGGAGCTACTTACCATTTCACAGCAGTTCTCAGCCTCAAGTCTATTTACCTGCGGGAAAATTACCCGAAGGGCATTTTTATAGCATTTTTATAGCACTTGAAGCTTCAGCTCTGCCTAGTCACGAGCTCCCTTTCTCTATTCTTGGAGGCACTTCCCACAGTGATTCTTTCAGGTAATTGCTGCTTTTTGATAAGGTCTACACTTCTAAACTTCCAGGGATTCCTTGAAATTTCCTCAAGAAAAGTGGCAGACTCTGAAGTTCTTGAGGGCTTCTTGGAAGCAATCCAAACACAAAATATTGGTCTCAGCACTGGGAAATGGGCAGCCAAGGTCTCTGCTTGGCTTTAGCTCATGAAGACTAATAGAAGAGGGTCTGAACCATTTGGTAGACTCAGAAGTCAGTGGCCTTTTGAAGATGTTTCAAAGCACAAATAACTCCTATGGCTCTGATCATCTGTTTCTTTTACTTGTTTTGAATGTAGCTAAAGACACTGAGAAGGAAGCAAAGGATGGAGAAGGGTCCTGTGGGACATTACCTAGAGAAACAGGGATTTATCAGTGTGGCTTCTGCCTCTAGTACACGTACAGTTTGCTTGCCATCTCTCTGCTCTTACGCAGCCTTCGTGTTGTCCATCTTCTTAAGTGGACAACCCCTTCCCAGCCTGGTTTCACCTGGATGCTCCCATCTTGCAAACTTTTTAAGTAGGAAACCTATGATTTATGGAATCTCCCAGTAACTCTTCATTCCTCCTGAGTAGAAGCACTGCTCCCCTGACCTTTCTCCATGGCTTTTCTGACATGTTTCTGTGGGGTCCTCACTGTCTCCTAGCGAAGGGCCTTTGTTGGGGTGTCCTGCTGCTCTCCCCTTTTCTGCTCTTCCTCAAATCCCCACACTGTTTCTCCCTCCCTCTCCCTCCCAACTGCAGAGCGTGTCATGAGAAACGCTAACACGCCGCTGCGAGCGGTTAAGGAGCCATCGCCTCCAGGTTACACGTGGCAGCGCAGCCGGCGAGCAGGCTGCCGTGCGGCGCTGCCAGCTGCCACGGCGCGCGCGGGCCGGGCGGCGCGGGGACGGGCGCCCATGCGGAGGCCGCAGCTCCCATGAAACGCCCCGGTGAGGCATCTTGCAGCTCTGTAAGGACTGTGCGTTTCCTTGGCTCTGGACAGCACAGAGATCTCAAGCTATCTCCTCATTACATGCTTGAATTTCTCTTGAAGGTCTGATAGTTTTCATTTACGAGGTTTTACTTTGGAAGAGCTTTGCTTTTCCTTTTTTTTCCCCCCCCCCTTTTTTTTTTTCCTTACGAATACTGTTGAATTCACTGGCTAAGGACAAGTAAGACAAGATTGAATCTTAACTACCCGATCACACTCCCACCTGCCTGCCCAGAGACTGCACCAGTTGGTAGGCTTAGTTCCCAGGCTTGTTTTAGACCAGCTTACCTGATAGCATTTGCTGTCTAGCATCTCTCACCAAGGAGATGCACAGCCCGGCGCCTCGCCTGGAGCTTCCTTGATTATGTGTGTGCATGCGTGTGTGCCAGAGAAGGAGAGGAGGGGAAGGCTTGGTCCCTCTCAGCTCAGTCACATACATTATACATCTTTTCCCCCCATTTCACCAAGGGGCTTAAATGCAAGATAGACAGTTGCAACTTCTTCCCTAGGGCTGAACTCTTTCATATTTTAGCATGAAATGTTGACCTGCATAGTAACAAATCATGGCTGCCTGGTCCTCCTGTATCAAATGCTATGTGTCTCACCAAAAATGATGTGCGTCACACAAGCAATTGTTCTCTAAATTCTCTTTAAACTTTGACTTTTTTTCTGTAAAAATTTTGGCACTGTTTTAGCTGTTTCTGTGGTGAGAACCCCTGCTGCCTTGCATGCTCTTTGTGGTCTTCCATTGCCTTTGCCTGCCATGTTCACCCTCTCTCTTTGGGTGATAGCCCTTCTGGACCCACTGCCACGCTGGCTGAGCATCTGTGCAGCACCAGGCACACCGGGTAGAAGCAAAATTGTAAGAACATAAGAGCACCCAAACCACATCCAGCCCATTGTGGTCTCTCCAACAGTTTTCACTAGTTGTTAAGATACTACAAATACTGAACAGCAGAGCAAGCTGCCCTTCATCTTCCTCCTCCCCTTCGCTGCTGTGTGGAGCACCTTCTCACCTCAGTTCTCCCTGAATCTAAGTTACTAACCAGAAGGCACACTGAACTACCCCACTAGCCTGGGCAGAACCCACTGCTCTCTTTCTAAAGAGCCCTGTTGAGGCTCATCTTTGTGGACAGTGATGCTGAAGATGACCTATCCAATGCCCACACCTCAGGCCCTGCTCCTGCGCCTGTCACCTCTCAATCTGGCCATGCAAAGCCCAGAAGCTCATGAAGGTCTCTCAGCTAGTTTCAGCCCTAATAGACTCTTCTGTCTAGTTTGCACTTTTTTTTTTCTTTTTGACTTCCAAGATCAACTCAAGAAAGAGCCCATGGAAATAGTCACTACCTCAGATATTCTTAGGTCTCACTCAGGAAAGGCATGGGAATCTTTCCAGAATATTACATCACCCTCATAAATGACTCATGCTGCACGTCTGCACTTTCTGTTACTGGTGAGGAGACAGCTGGACTGGGGAGCTGTGGTCAGTCTTGACTTTCCATGGGGCGAAACGGAGATGGGGCCAGCTCATGGCGTTACACCAGAAGCTTCAGCAGCATGTGCTGATGTCCTAAGGGGTGTCTGCATGAGGTATCCTGTCTAAAGATGTTGAATGAACATAAAAAATTGGTCAGATATTTGTCATCATGTTCTATGGCACACCACCCGTTTGAGCCAGTGAGACTATAGAAATGTCTTTTCAAGTCTGCTGCATTGTTCATTCCAGCGAATTGTGCCAATTTAATTCACTCATAAGCTCATAATATCAGAAAAAGAGGTCTGTGATTTCTTTTCTTCTTGGCAGTCCTGTGGTCTTTTCTTTTTGCAGTGTTGTTGGTTTGTCCTTCCTGAAATTTTATTTTCATAAGCTGTTCTCCTTTTGGGTGCATTGCTCCCTTCTTCTATTTGAAGCTTTGTGATATTTGTTTTCTGGTTTTGAGTAAATGAAGTCCTAATTGACAAGATGTGAAATAACTCAGTGACATGAGTCAGTTGCTTTTAAATGTGGCTACCTTCAGAAGAGGGAAGACAACCTTTATGGAAAAATCCAAATGTTTACATGTCCAATCCAAATGGGTGGAAAGGGAAGCAAATTAAGCTGAGCCAGTCGCTAGGCTCAGTATTGACATCAGCTAATGGGAAAAACAAAATAGGAATACGGAAATGGCCAGTACATTAGGACACCTTCTTGCTACACACATGCAAGTGGTGGAGGTGGATCCTCCTGCTTCTAATTCATATAATTAATTCACAAATTTACCCATTCATGATTGTTCTGATCATGTGAGTGTCTGTGGCCTGGACACTGTATGGCACAACACAGTTCAGCCATGTCACTAACATCTGCCATGCAAACCTCACTTCAAAGCACTTTACTGACTGAAATAATACCTAAAAATGGGGAAAAAATAGCGAAATCTATGGTTAAAATTTGGGTCTTGACCAATTCTTTAGAATAACCAGAATGGCAATAGGAAAAGTGAGGGAAAGCTGTTTGAAATGATCTGTGTCAAATAGAAATGGAATTTTGTATTGATTAAAAGGGACAAAAGAGAAGGAAGGGGTGGTGGACTCAGGCTTGGTATATGAAAAGAACTCAGGAGAACCAGGACAGAAGGTGTCTCTGTGAGAAGAGAAAATAAAGACAGTTTTGAAATGAGGAAAGTTACAGGACCATTTGAGGAAGGGAGGGAAAGCATCATGCATATTTTCCAGCTTTTTTTTTTTCCAAATAATTTTACCTCGATTGCTTTTCAAACATTAAGTTGAAGGTCCAATGAAGGCAGGAATTCTCGCTAGATTTTCATTGCTTTCTGCTTCCAGACCTCAAGATCAGGCTCTCGCAGTAATATAGAACATCTGTTCCTGGCCCTAAACCCCCGTTCCAGCCAAACAAAATAGCAGTTCAGAGCATCCCTGAACCTGGGGGAAATTTGGCCCTCGTCCTTGGCTGCTCAGCGCAGCCCTCCTGGAACAGGGCGCAAACACAGAATAAAAGTTAAATGAGTGTCTTGGAACACCAGGAAAGCTTGGGCTCAGACTAAGTAACAGGCTGAAGAAAGGTTTATGTCAATTCTTATTATGCTCAGACAGATAAATCTATCAGACTGTGGCATTTCCACTGACAGCACTTCTGAGGGTGCAGTTGCCTTGAACCAATATGGGCAACTTGCACTCTTGAAAAGCCCAGGGGAAGAACTGATTTAGGATTCTGGAAATCAGTAGCTCGCTCTAGAAACTTCTGCGCAGTGTTCTTAAAAAGGCAGTGATGTTAGGATCATCATAATGAATGAAATCATAATGAATGTAAATTTACTTGCATGTTTAAAGAATGTTTCTGCAAGCTCTTCAGACTAACTTTTTGGGTTTACAGTCTACTCAGAACAGGAAGACTTCTGATGAGGAATACATGGTACCAATCATTTGCACAATTAATAGCAGATGGTTTCATGCAGATGTTTTAGGTTTCTATTCAACTGTGGTCATTTTTTACCTTTTTAGATTTTGCAATCACACAGCTTTTTCTTCATGCAGTAAGAGTTGCAGAAAGTTGAAATGGAAACACAGAGGTTAACGGACCTGCTAGAGAATATACAAAGAGCTTAAAGAAAGTACAGAAATTAATCTGTGTTTTCTGATTCCCAGAACGATGCTCTTATCCTGCAACCAGGATATTTTGCTTTTACACACTCAGTGGAAGTGCTCATATTCTTTAAAAAAGCATGGCTAAATACTTCAGTGGTGTGTTGCTTAAGACTAGTTAACAACATTGTCATTGATAGACTACATAAACATTATCTGTGTCCTTCACTGGGTAGAGTAGTTCCTCCTGCAAAAACCTGGGCTATTATTCTGTAACAATACTGATGTTGTAGTAATTACTACAAATGTACAGACATCTGCATTAATGTTAGCAGCTTCTATCGCATTTCTCATATATTTAGTCAGTTCTACACTTGAACACTTCCTTGAATGTAGTGTCAGGAACAGTTGGCTTCTGAGCAAATTTAAATATCAATACCTATTTCATAGCTCCCAGGAACAACTGCTGTGTGCGGTTCAGTCACAGGCGATGATTAGTCACAGGAGATAGCAACTATTACATGAATACTGAGCCATGCTACTTTAAAACTAAAAACCACCAAAAAATGACTCACACACTGACTGGGAAACCTTCATGAGAACATCATTAAATGCTCTCCAGCGCGGCGTGT
The DNA here is from genome assembly GCF_000705375.1 of Tinamus guttatus. Next base: position 329,771 of record NW_010583817.1, on the reverse strand, counting down.
ACCCAAAGCATAGACTGTGCGAGCTGCGTTGTGTGGGTCATTTTTCCTCAGTGAGTGTTAAGTGCAAAATGTGGCAGTGGGAAGAAATTGCAGTTCATCAACTACTTTCCCAGGGTAAAACAAAGATTCAAAAGTATACATGATATAATTAAAAATTACTTTAAAAATAATCATTACCTTTGCCGGTTCCCATACTATTTGGCACTGTAGCCCTGGCTGAGCACCATCTGAGCACGTTAGGGTCTGCACAAGGGGCTTGCTAGGGCACCATACCCTCCTGAGGCAAAATAGCAAAGGGAAAGCATTTCCTTTCCCCTTCACATCGTCCCTAGTGCACCATGTGGCTTTGCTCTTCCCATTCAGTGCTAATAGCTACATTTGTCTTGCCATTAACTGGGTCTTTGCTGAACAACAACCAGGCCGGACATCTCCTGTCAGCCAGGAGGTGAATGTGATATCCGAGGCTGATGGACATCTGCAGGACACTTTCTGCAGACTATTTGGGAGAATAATGCGGTGTCAGAAAAGGGAAGAAATCGTTAAGCTTGTACTGCGGTGTTGAATCTGTCTGCATGTTGAGTCAGTGACCATTGCATTATACGGCGCAGATTAAACAAATCCCCAGCAGGGGCAATCCAGCAGTCTCTCTGTGCTCTCATTTTGGGTTCATGTCACACAAGCTGATCCTAATGCTATATGGATTTGTTTACAGAGCCCCATTACTCACCTGAAACAGTAATAAAAGCCTGAGCAATGTTGTTTCCTGTGCGAGGGGAGCTCGTCTTGTTAAGCTCTTTAGCTGCTCAGGCTTCCACCAGTTCAGCAGTGCAGCTTGAGTTCTGGCTTCCCTGGTGCTGAACGCTCAGGAGCGACAGCTAAGCCGAAGACATGACGATGAGTAAAGACAGTGACACTTGTCCTCGCTTGTGATCCTCCTGTGAGCCCAGTGCTGTGGTTAAGAGGTTACTTGCAGCAGGCATGCCCAAAAGAGCTGCCTCTGGGTGAGGAGAAGTCATCCTTGGCTTTCCAGTTGTTGAAGACCACTGATTCAAAGCTACAGTCTTCTTCACTATAAACAGATGTTAGAAAAATTCATTGAGGCATTTGCTACTGCAGATTATTTCATCAAACTCAGTGACATTTTGCAGCTAGAATGCTCCCCCATTAGCACATTTAGTTGTATCACTTTTGCAATTAGCTGTGTATTTATAGCACTAAAAAAGACTGGTAAAAACCTTCAAGCGGGTTCCTGTTCGCTAAGCAGCAGTTTTCTTAACTGTTCTCTTGAGCAATTTGGTGACTGCTTTGGATAAACTACAAAGAACAAATGGCCTTGACTTTTAAGAAATGTCCATAGAAATTGTAAAGAGTATATGAAATTTGGGTATAAAAATGCCTTCTGAGTTAACTGGGATTTGGCACTCTCTCATTTTCCTTCAAAACTCAGAGTCTTAGATTTCACTGAGGAGCAGATTGATTTTCACAGAATGGCAGGGATCTCTGGAGATCATCTAGTTCCTACTTGAAGCAAGTTGGTACTAGTTGAAAGTATTAACCTGTGTCTGCACTTAGTATGATCCTGCAGTGGAGGAGAACTCAAGAGCCTTGAAAACTTCACAGATACTTCAATGAGGCACTAAAAATAGCCATGAATAGTTGGCTCATATTCACTTCTAAAGAGTACAACCCAATAATCTTAGTAGCCCTCCAAGGACTTCTGCACGTTCTGTGTCCTCCCCATAAGGATGTTTGAGTGTATGTTGGTAAAGCATTCAGCCAGCTGCTGGAAGCTGCCCTGTGTAACCCAGCAGAAGCCAATTCCTACAAGAGCAGCCTGGAAAACTCTTGTAGGGATGAAGCACCTTTCCCCCGGAGTCCTAGCATCATTTAAATGACAGAGTGAATGCACTATACGACTACTATTTCAGTCATTGATATCAAATGAGAGATTGTGTTGTTTTATGGCATAACCTTTTATTATATTCTGTTATTTCCCTCCATTGTTATTAGCTTGGCTTTTCTTTCCCAGACTTCTTCTGGCTTCTTCCTCTCAGAAGAGGAGATTCTTCTTTAAAGTGGCTGCTTTTCTATTGCCATGTTTAACCTTTCAAACCTGGCTCCCTCCCACACAAATGCAACGTCAGGTGAACGATGATTTCCCTTGTTGTGTCTCAGTGGCCGTGCAGACCGTATGCCGAACATGCCCTCACCGTGCTCTCCTGTCCTGTACTGGTGAAGTACTTGGATGACTTGGAAAAAAAAATCTACTAATGCAGTCCCTTGAGTTTATAGAAAAGTCTAACTTTGGAGCCCTGGATTAGATATTTACAAGTGGCCAGTGGCATGCTGAGTCATTCTGTGGTTGCAGTCATTCATTGTGGAGACCCGCGTAGGGGCTACTTGTCCTGGATCTAGCTGGTGGCAGGAGCTGCTGCATGGCACCCTCAGCATTGGTAAGAAGGCAACCAAGAAATGCTGCTTTTTGACAGCCTTACAGCATATGTCACTTACTAATGTAAATGAAGAACAAAATGGAGCGGTCTGTGATGAAATATTTAAGTTCTTCACATCTCAGGTTTTTCATCTCTGTACATCAGAGCTACGACACACTATCTGATTTTGGCTTTGTAGTGCCAGATAGTTGCAGTATTTTGTCTCTGCTTGTACTACCTCTTCAGCCTCCAGCTATGCGCTGTCTGCCAGCTGGGGCTCCCTGCGCAGGGGAAACTCATGCCCAGTGCTGAATCCCAGCACTCTCGTAAGGCAGCCCACTCGTAACCAGAAGCCTGAATTAATCAGTCTGAATCCTTCAGATTAGCAAGGAGTGACAGCGAGCCGCAGAATGAACTCTAGCAGAAGATCTGAAACCGAAGTTGGACTTTTGCTTGATCATAGAAGAATGTTAACATGTTTAACACAGAAAAAATATGTAACAAAAGTGGAAAAATGGCATCCCTACTTAGAGGTTATGTGGAGGCTGCTTGGGCTCTGTGAAATATTGAGTATTAAGGTTAGGATTTTCAGAGGGATATAAGGCAGCCAAATCCCACTGGATGTGAGATGGTTTCTTGCCTTTTCTGACATTAACAGCAGCAGTGCAGACTAATCACCGTGTCCCATCTGTGGATCAGGGGCCCAACACAGCTTAGCAAATTCCTGCAGCCTAAGGATCAGCCACAGGCACTTGTAGAGGATGGGCAAGTGCCCCTCGAGCCTGTCATTTGGCCACCTGAAAGGTCTCCTTGCCTGAGCACTGACATAATGAAGCGGTGACGTTGCAGTCATTGATGCATTTCCCATGGCTGGGGGCTCTGAGACCTCAGCCGGCTGGTGGTAGAGGTGAGTGGCCTGAGCACTTCACCCTGCTCCTGCCCTTGTCTGAGGGACCCCAAGGAGCAGGGTCCCGTGGGACAGTGTGCATGGGAAGCACGAGAATCTAGGAGTGCAGACAGGAAAAAGGAACAGAGCCTAAAGGCTACCAGTGCGGGTCTTTTCTGCACCGCTAACCAGGAAGGGAGCCCACTGTGACAAATGGACAGCCGAAAAATGAAATGTCATTTTGGCAGGCTGTTCTGTTACAAAAACATGTCTGGGCAGGTAAAACAGAGACGTGTGGCAGCGTTATCTTACATTAAAAATGATCCAGGTTTCACCTTCAAGATACAGTATTTTATGGCATGTAATTTGCAGTGGTTCTATGATTTTTCAAACCAAGTTGCTTTTTTACGTTTACATAAACATGAATTTAAAAGCAAAGAATAATTCTACTTAGAGCTAATTCATTCTTGGAGCTTTTTTATCAGGAGCTGCAGTCTCCATTATCTGAGTTTTCTATTAGTTGCTGGAAGGTGTTCATTTCTCACAGAAACTATCCAATGAAAATATGAATAACACATAATAGAAACTGGAGAGGAAAGAAGTCTCTGACCTTCCCTTCAAATAGAATCTCATAACTGAAAAAAAGCAAACTCCAGGAGCAATTTCAAGTCTACTCTACTGCTTTTGTAATGTTTTCTTAGGATTGAGCTTGTTTCTGTCTTGCACCAAAGCTTATTTTTCTGTCACCACACACAGGCCCTTTGGCAGCTCTTCAGGGATCCCTAAATGAGGCTGTTCCCTAGTGTTGAAGTTAGAACGTGGCTGGGGGCATTGGAGAACTACCAGGGAGAGGAGCTTCCTGGAGCTAGGAATGGGGAGCATTAATGCACCGGGACGACGAGTGCACGTATTTATTTACTGAGGACAGTGTGTATTTCTGCAGTTTTTTTTGCAGAAGGCATTAGTAGAGCCTGAACATACACTCTGGCTCATACGATGATAAGCTATGTAGATATAACAGCCGATGAAGTGTGTAGGGGAGTGTCTCATATTTCAGTTTAGACTCTTCACTTCCCTTGTGACCAAGAGGGAATTTTCAAAAATAGAAAAAGGCTTGTGTTTAGCTATCAAAATGTCATTTCCTCTGGGCTTTTATATCCTCTACGTCCTTCCCCATTAACACTAGGTAAGTGTGTTAAGAAGATAAAAATTGGCTTCCAACTTTATGGACAATTGATTGGAGAAAAAGACAGTGCTGAGGGTAGCTGGCTCAAGCCTGTATAAGACCAATTAGAAATTATTTACTAGAGACTCAATAAAGTGTGCCAGAATAGCCCATTAAAACTGTGGAGGCGAGAGCCTCCGGGGAGATTTCCCTGAACTATTCTTTGCCAGTCCAGCTGTGGCTGCTGCTAGCGTGGGGAGTAAACATAGCGTAGATCAACATGCAGTTCTCTTCTGTTTGCAGCAGATTTAAGGATGATATTTATAGGCATCAGTCATCTCTGATCTCTTTTGATCCATTCTTTCCAACTGAATAAGCTGTGCTTTAAAAAAAAAAAAAAAAAAACCTTCATCTTTTCTGTGGCAGAATTAGAGAGAAACACCAATATACTGACTTCCAAAACACTTCTCACGCCTTTAATGTTTATTTTAACTTTTTTTTTAAATCTTGGGGTCTGATGCAGAACCAGGCATGGGCAAGAAAAGTAACAGAAGATCTTGTTCCACCTCTATTTATGGGTAACACGTCTCTAGCACCAGGCTCCGAGGTTATCACGAATGTTCCCATCTAAAACATTAAGTCCCTCTCTGAGCCCAGCTAATGTAAATACATTAGTATAAAACATGCTCGCCCTCTCTCAAATGCATATTCATAATGTAGCAGCAGCTCCTGACAAAGATAATACCGTATGTGGAGAGCAGTGTTATTAGCTCTGAGTGACAAATGGATTTCTAATCTAATGTATGTACGGCACGAATAGATCACAAGAGCTTTGAAGTCAAATGCATTCTTAGTAGCTGAGCCACTTTTGTTATAGTGCAGCATTAAAGCAGGGAGCTACCAAGTCCCCTGCTGCTGGATGACACTCAGCAGCTGATAAATAGGAGGCAAGGGCGCCTTGCTAACATTAGAAATGCTCCTTGATTTTAAAATAGCAACCTGTACTACAGGCAGCCGTGGAGACACAAGCGTGCTCTGCCTGACAGGTGGAGCTGTGTTTCTGTGGCTCCCTCTGTACTCCGTTCCCTCTCCATCTATAAAGCTTGCGAGACTATATTATCTGAGCAAGCCCATGACTGAATTTTTGTAACAAATGATGCTTTTAATAAGACTGGGGCCCACAGTAGAGGGTCTTCTCCAGCCCATCCAGAGAGTGCTCTTGTACCTGTTCTGCACACCTGTGAGCCCACTTGCCCTCCTGTGTCTATTGTTGTCATGAAGCTGGAGTGTGAAGGCAAGGAGGTTCATGCAGGATATACGCAGGGAGCAAAGGAGGACATGCTCGTGTAGCAGCTTGATGGGACCTGGCATGGGATGAGTGACTTCGCAGTCCCAGAAAGCTTCCCTGGCAGAAAAGCTCTTTACACCTGTGGAGTGCCATTGGTGACTGGCACCAAAACATAATGCAACTGATGTTGCTTTACATAAAAAATAAATAATCAGCAAATATTTGGTTGCTTTCCTCCCTATCTCTGTTTAAGCCCTTAATCCCGCTCGAGCAGCCAGTAATGAGCATCACAAATAACACCAGGATTTAAGCACCCGCATCACCCCTGCCATGTAAATAGTGCAGCCTGCACTTATGAAATCATTGCCCTATCAGTCCTTAACAATTCAAATATGGTTCATAGCTATTGTCTGCAACATTTTAAGAAGAATCAGTTTGATGTGAGTCTTGTTCAGGACAGGAACATGTTTTTGCCCTTCTGAGTTGAAGCCTAATTGAGAGTAAACGCTGTGTGTTTATATCGGCACATGTAGCAGTAATAACTCAGGGAAATGTATTCGTAGGCTGCAGTATCCTCCGCAGTGTAGCTGCTTCATCCACATTAAACAATACCACATGAAATCCATTGGAAACATCATGTTAGCCAGACCTGAACTTACCTAGCTGTTATGCCTCATTAATTTGGTGTTTACTTAAATGGACTGTTCTGTTCCTTAAATAAGTAGTCTGGCATTTTTTAAAAAACAACCTGATCACATCATGATGCTTGCACAGCTCTTCCTGCTTGCCGCTCTGTCCCTCTTTTGTCTCTCATTTGAATGTAGCGGTACCTTACAAATACACCTCGCTGGAAAGGTGTTTAGTCTCTGAACCAAGACATAGAACGTAGAATCACAGAACCATTCTGGCTGGAAAAAGACCTTCAAGATCATTGAGTCCAACTCTAAGCCCCTCAACACCAGGCCTGCTAAACCATGTCCCTAAGCGCCTCATCTACACGTTTCTTGAACCCTGCCAGGGATGGGGACTCCACCACTTCCCTGGACAGCCTGTTCCGGAGCTTGACTGCTCTTTCTGTGCAGAAATTCTTCCTCATATCTAACCTGAACTTCCCCTGGTGCAGCTTGAGGCCATTTCCTCTTGTCCTGTCGCTCGTTATTGTGGAGAAGAGATCGACCCCCGCCTCAATGCAGCCTCCTTCCAGGCAGTCGTAGAGAGCCATCAGGTCTCCCCCAAGGCTCCTCTGCTCCAGACTAAACAACCCAGCTCCCTCAGCTGCTCCTCGTAAGGTCTGAGCTCCAGCCCCTCCAGCAGCTTCGCTGCCCTTCTCCAGACACGCTCCAGGGCCTCCATGTCTTTCTTGTAGTGAAGGGCCCATAGCTGAGCCCAGTATTGGAGGTGCAACTGCACCAGCACTGAGTACAGGGGGACAATCACGTCCCCGGTCCTGCTGGCTACGCTGTTCCTGATACAGGCCAGGCTGCTGATGGCCTTTTGGCCACCTGGGCACGCTGCTGGCTCATGTTCAGTAACCCGTGAGGGTTTACAAGGGTTTCGTGAACAAAATGCAGGTTGTTACGTGTTTGAGTTTAGCACTGTGAAGTTAGCTCCTGCAGGAGGAAAAGATGTTCAAACTGTGTCTAGATGTAGATCCACAGAAAGGGTGTGATAAGCATTTGTGTTTCCATCTGCAAATTTTAAAATAGGATTTTAAAATTCAAGACAAAAAGGAACTGTAAAAATGCAGCAAAATGATGACACCAGGAGCTATCGTACAGCCATCGCCCATGCATACTGCTCCATGCTGCATTTTAATTCAAAGTTATTTTTATTTCACAAGAGTTTTCAAGATGCTAAAGAGCCACCACCGCTCTGTGAGTGCAAGTGGGGAACGTGTGTCAAATGTGGTGCAACAAAAATAATCTTTTTTAATGGCTGTATGTTGGAAATGAGTGGTCAGTCCACGGCTAAGATATGGTGCAATAGAGCCATGGAGGATATTCAAGGAGAGGCAGTGTTTTCTTTTCTCTCACAGGCAATTCTCTGCTCGCAGAAATAACACTCCAGAGCAGCAGCTATAGCAACAGGAGGATTGCACTGGGTAGAGGTCAGGGAGTATAAGCTGTTTTTCACTGCTGGTTTTCACATGCCATCTTCACAACTGGCTATTAATTGTGGTGCTGGACGCCCTTTCTTGTGATGATATTTCATCTGTTGCTACAGCAGCGATGAATAATTAAAGCTGTCAGCAAAACCTGAAGTACCTATATACCTTTGAGAATAGCTTCAAAATAATTTGATGCCCCATTTGTCTCCAGAAAATTATTAACAAAAGAAGTTATTGACAGGGCAGAGAAGAGCATGCATGGAGGCCATGTGCCTGCCTTTTCTGCTGTGCACTGCTTGGAAAATTGTTACCAGTGACAGTCATGGAAATCCCTGGAAACTCTGTGTGCTTTGGTGGCTTTCTGCAAGTGTGTTGGGAATAAAACTCCACCGCCCACTATGAGGAGTCAAGAGCACGAAGCCAGGGAGGGAAGTGTCCTTTACTCAGCCATATTGTGCATTCCCTGTATTTGCATTTAGGATGGAAGAAGGACCCAGCACGCTGTCTTCCTCACATCACAAGCCGTGTCTTGACCTGCTCTATGTGCTTTGCCGAATGTCTTAGGGCAAAAAATCTCCTGCTTCTCCCTGGATGGCGGTCAGTGAGAGCTGGGGATGCCTTTCATCCCTCCTGTGTTGTTCCTGCTCATGGGAGAGGTTCCAGTGTGGATGCCAGGGTGCTTTTATGTTGCGCTAGGAATGCAAATGCCATGTTATTCCTGGGGGGAGGGGGGTTCCCAAGAAAATCCGTCTTTCTTTGCAGGCACCGACTCTAGTGGCATTGCCTGAGGTAGAAGCTCGGAGAACACTGCAGGGGCTGCTCCAGCCGTGAAATTCGGGAGGAACGAAGGGGAAGGGGCACCACTGTCCTCGAGGCTGGGTGGTCTCCATGTGCATCTGCATTTATACGGCAAGGGCTATGTGTTCGCCAGGGCAGCACCCATGGGAAGGGATGTGACACATTCCCCTCTTAAAAATGTGACAGGAGGGCCAGCAAAACACGCCGGGTGCCGCAGGTTTTTCCATCAAGGAATGATCCTAGGCAGTGTTTTAGTGGTGTGTATGTGCTGTGAGCACAGCACGGGGGCGCAGCAACGCAGCCTGGGCTGGCCTGAAGGCCAAGCCAAGACATATAATCAAAACAGGGGTGTCTGTGGCAGTTGATTTGTCCCATGTGCAGACAGAATCAGAACGTCCTGCTGCCACTCGTCACGCAGAGCAGGGGATGCACGTGTGGTTTTCTAGGACATGCAGTAGCACAAACATGCTAGAAAACCATTTCTGCCCTGAAATTCCTTGCTGGCTTTGACATGACTCAGTTACTGCAAGAGTGTCACATCTCAGCTCCTGGGTCCGTTCAATGGGCAGTTCACTCTATGTCCAGTATCTAAGGCAGTGCAGACATCAATGCAGCAGCTGTTTGCTCCATAGGATTTCCATAGGAATTTGTGAAACACATACAGTTAGTTTGCTAAATACACATAAATACAGAGGAGATCCCCTCTGTGTACCAATCTGTGACTGGGGG
>NW_010583817.1:299129-313369 GCF_000705375.1 Tinamus guttatus | reverse complement strand
GCTGCTCCTGCCAGCGCTGGAGTGTTGGTGCAGGGGCAGTGTTGCAGGGACGTCTCCCCGCTAAGCAGATGACACTGCGCAAGTTCAGCTCATGGCTGCTGAGGCAACGCCTGCATTCATGAGCACCCTGGCCTGGTGCCCTGGAGCGAGCGCAGAGGCTTTGAGGGGGAGCAGAGCTGCACTGGGGACACAGAGCGGGAGCAGGAGGGGGACACTCTCCCCACTGCTGTCAGCCCCTTCCTGCAGGGCCCTGTGGCCACGGGGAGAGCTGCTTGTGGAGCAGAAATGCCACTCAAAGGGCTACTGGTGCCTCAGAGCTGTGGATATGCCCTGCGCACAGCTGCACAGCTCAGTGGCCAAAGCAGAGGCCTTCCCAGGGCAGCTGTCACCTCTGCATCCCCTTTGCCGTCTAGCAGCACACTACTTTTCCACTTTAGTGCTAACAGCAATATATTTACATCTAGCCTAATTTATTCTTCACAAGGGAAGCGGGTGGGAGCCCTAGTGCACTCTGCTTCTCCATGCCCAGTGTCCCGTGCGTGTCTTCTCCCCTACACAACTGCTCCTGGTGCACACACAGGAGCCCCAACATGGTACAGATCCCTAGTGCACACACATGAGCCCCAACACTATGTTTAACACTTTAACTCCTGATTAGTCACTGAGGGCCTCACAAACAGTGCAAGCTGAGTAATAACCTACAAGAAGCACACACGTAATTGTCTAGGCATCAAACTTGAAGGAGAAGAGTTTTCTGTAGAATCGCTCATGTACGGACAGAAGCACTGCTCTGAGGATAGACATATTTAAACATCTTTGACATGCAGTGATGGATGAGTAACAAAACACCTCAAAAAGAGCTTCACAGGAGACTACATATGATGCAAACCAAAAAAAAAATGCTGTGATTGCAAAAGTGATTTGATATAGAAATACAGGAGACCAAGTGCGTTGTGGTTCTGGAAGCTGCAGTTGAGCTCACGGAGGTGGTAGTGTCTATGGGCCACGTTCCCACCACTGCCCCAGGCCTGGGCTCGGTGGGCAGGTCTTACCTTGGAAAGCTTAGCCTGGGTTTTCAGCGGAAGCCATTGATTTCTGCATGAATTTACCTGTGAGGACACAGACCCTTGAGGCTGGGCAGGGCGGCACAGTGAGGGGCGGGCGCTGCGGCAGCGAGGCCAGAGGCCGCGGGGCTCTACGGCTCGAGGCCGCGGGGCTCCATGGCTCCGGGCCTGCTCTTGTGTGGCGCAGGCTGGAGGCAGCTTCTCCCTTCCTGCCTGGGCCGCTGCCAGCAGCGGTCGGGAGGCCTCGGGAGGCTTTGGCGGCAGTGCTGTGGGGACGCGGCGCCTTCCCCACACAGGCAGGGTCATAAATCCCCACAGGGCTTCCAGCATGTGGCAAAAAACCCACCTCCTAAACATGTACACAGACTAAGTAGTCTAATCTAAACCCGCTGCTACTCATGGAAGGAAAAAAACATTTGTGAGGGGGAAATGACTTGAAATGGTCATTGCTCAACATTGGCTCTTAGTGACAAATGTCCCTGGGGAGCTGGAGTGCCGCGAGTGAAACCCCTGCGTCACTGCGGAGCCCTGACCCGCTGCACCTCCACCTTGCTCCAGCACCCCTCTGCCTTCAGCGGCAATAACTCGTGCCCTCCGGCCTTCGGCACTGCTAATGCCAGGCTCCTTCGTGCCTCTTCCTGGTCAGGAATCATGGGCTGAGACAGGGTGCGGGTGAGCCAAGGGCCCACGCGTGTCTTTTTTGGAACCAGAAGGAGATTTTTGTGAGGGAGCCACCGTGTAACACACAAGGCTCCGCCAATGAGATTGTTTTGTGTCAGCAGACACCAGCTGAGCTCCTAGGAGCTGTGCATGGGGAGGGTGGGCTCCGCTTTGTGCAAAACAATTTGGGGGGGGTATTTCACTCTATTTTGAATAAATACATAGATGTGTGTGATTCAGATCAACCTGCCCCAAATCCTAAAATATTTACAGTGAGGGAGAAATGGAGGGTGGGCTGGGATCAGCCTGAGATAGCTGGCAACTGTGGGGACAAAAGCTGCCTGCTGGTACTGCAGTTAGTTTTGGGTTTGGTCCAGCTGGGAGCCTACAGAAAGAAGTTGTTGAATTTTAGGACATATTTCTATGTTGTGAAATGTGGTTCTTACCCAGCCTGGGGTTTGTAGTTATTTTTTTGCAGTCAAGTCTTGCCAGGCTGGTGGAGTGGATAGGATCCCCTCGGAGAGCCGTAGTGAGCGTGTTCCCGTTGTTACTGCTGGCCGAGGCCGCCGCTCCATTGGCTGTGCAGGAGGGCAGGATTGGGGCGTTTGGGGCTCATTTTGGCAGCACCCTGACACGTGTGCTGTGCTGGGTGATGTGTTTGGTGCTGGCTGACGCACAGTGCAGAGCTAAAATACCAGTGTGGTGCTGCCAGTGTCTGGAGCCCCCCAGCGATACTGCTTGTTGTTTTATAATGTCTTCAAGGCGAATGTGGGCCAAAATGAGATTTTTTTTTTTCCTCTTTTTTGCTTTTGAGGCTAGATCAAGTGGCAGCCAGTATAAATCAGTGTAATTTCGTTGAACGGCTTTGTAGTATTAAATTCACGTTGGTGCTGAGATGTGCCTTAACCAGCCCTGAGCTTGAAGGCAGAAGCAGGGGGAAAAAAAAAAAAAAAAAAAAAAAAAACAAAACTCAAAAAAAAAAACTCTGTAGCTTGTGGCTGTAAACTAAACACGGACCAAGCTCCCCCTGCAAGCACGTGTGCCTGCACACACACACACACACACACACACACGCAGGTAATGGCTTCCTATAGCATCTCTCCTTAGGAATAGCCAATAAATGTATACCATTTGTGCTCAATGTGTTCTTCTACTGAAATCTGCTTAATTTATGCTGATTAATTAAAGGAATGAACGAATTAATTCAATACTTACCTATATAAGAAGTGGGGAGGCACTGAGGCCCCACAGCCCTGGTGGGCACTCTTCCCAGCAAGCCCAGGCCAGCAAAACCTGTGGGTGCCAAACAGCTGATTTAGGCTTAAATTACCCTCCCCCAACTCTGCCGTGAGACCCTCTGCAGCAAGACCAGCTCCTTTCCCTCCTCATTCAGGCCTGAGCTGTATCCCTGCCGCATGCTGAACGCGGCACGGCCCAGTGGGACCGGCCGACACATTGGCCGGGATGATCACTCAGGCTGGATATGTCGCTACAGCTGCACAGCAAAAAAATGTACATTTACAGCAAACTCGCCTTATTTGATAAGCTTCAGAGAAAAGGAAAATGCAATTTGGCGTTTTCTTAAAGAAAGAGGGACACGACTAGTGACTAGGCTTAAATCTGCAAAAAAGCAAACCCAAAACTGAACCAGCATGCTTTTTGCTCGTATTAATGCTATTAGTAAGCCTAAAATCCATTTTTTCGAACCTGAGATTCCATTCCCACCAAACTAGGAACCTGGCATGACACTCCTCAGGTTCGGAGCTGCTTTTGGAAATTTTTGCCAGTCCATCCATTTCTGACCTTGGTCCATGCGATTTCCCCATGTGCCCGGATCCGGCCCGTGCTCTGCTTGAGGGGCTCAGCGCTCCCTGCCTCAGCTGTGCCACGTTTCATAGCCATGGACACTCGCCAAGGCTCCTCGCCAAGGGCTGCCAGGGCAAGGGTAAAGGAGGCTGAAGTACTGATTTGACACCAGAATAGCCCAGATCATCTCCCATGAAACAGGGAAAAAAAAAAAATGGAAAAATTGTCATCTGTATCTGTATGTTAAATACAGTAGAACCTTATGAAGCTCCCACTTTTTAAATCATTTATAGACAGCAAAGATTTACAGCCATTTGCATTTGTGACACCTCAGATTACAAACCATTCTCTTTTCAGAAAATAGGCGATGGTTTCTGGGGGGAAGAGATGAAGAAATGTCAAATATGCAGGTGTATGAAATGAAACCCTTATTGTCAAGGCAATTAAAGTCCTCATTTCTGTTGCACTTGATTTACTGTGCTTTCCGCTTGGCAAGCAGCGCTGCAGTGAGTTTGGAGCCATTATTGTGAGTTAACCACACTCTACACTATATAAATATTAATTATGATCAGGACAGATTAAGCATGGCTGATGCAAAACTGTGATGACACCAGCACAAAACTCAATAGCTCTGCAGTCTGTCAAGTCACATGTGTCTTGTGGCCTGGCCCTGTGGACAGCTCAGCCAGACCTTCCCCTAACATGTAGGTTTTGGGGTGCTACCACGAAAAAAAAAAAAATCTTACCACAATAAAAACAAAATTATTTAGCAACTGATAGCTTCATGCTTGGTTTAAGTAGAGGACACCCTTATGGTTGGAGAAAATTAAGAATGTGCTTTTTTGTTTAATCTGATATAAAACTTAACTGGACGAGGAATAATCCAGGAAAAAGGCAACATACTTCATCTATAAACACAGTACTGAGAGGATGACTTCTTTCTTTCTCCACAAAAAAAATAAAAGAAAACAAAACAAAAAAAACCCTTCCTTTGTTCCAAGACTCAGATGTTCGCACTGTGCTCCCTGCTCTGTTTAAGCAGATCTCATTGCAGTTCAGTGCCAAAAAAGTGCAAGTCCTGAACAGCGGGTGGAAAGAAAACACGAGATCAAACGCACTCGTGGCTGCCAAGAGGCACCGGGCGCTGCCGGCAGGAGCGCGGAGCCCTCGAGCCCCTGCAGGGGCCTGAGGGCTCTGCAAGGTCGCCACGGAGCTGGGTCGGTGCCCACAGCGAGGCAGCGTGGGGAGACAAACCAGCGCCCGCAGCCCCACGGGCATGGTGCCTGTGCTGGGTACAATAAAAGGTACCAGGTAGCGCTGGGAGGAAGTACCTGGGCCTGCCCCGTGGTCCCACTCTTTTGGGATGATGCCCCCTCTGTGTTGGGGATGCAGGGAAGAAGCTTCTTCAGCAGTCCCTGGAGCTGGTGCTCTTAAGGAAAGTCACCGAGAGGCTCCTGGTGGCCACCGCGCTCTGCAAAAGGTGGGGAGGAGCCGGCCCTGCCCAGGAGACCAGAGCTTGGAACATGGCAACATCATCCGCAAAGGCCCAAGTTGTCTCCCCGACCCTGTGGAGCAGGATGTGCTGTGAGCACTGAGGCGTGAGCAGGGATTTCGACCATTAAAAATGTCTCCAAGGCTGTTTATCTGCTGAGGGAGTCCTCAGGCCTGAGAGGGGCCCTGTTTGCGAGGTCTTGACCAACAAAAATTGACTTCCAAGAGGCCATTTTCAACCTTGTCCCACTTGCCGTGGCAGGAGCCGAAGCCTGAGCAGTGACTTGCTGGGCAGAGGATTGGTATCAGCAGTGGGATCACAGACCCCCAGGGCTTGAGTCCCTTTCTGCTGCCACATGTTACCAAATAGCAAATTGCTTTTTAAAAAAGGCACACATTAGTGAGGATAACAAACAACTACAAGGTACAGTGCTATTCCCAAAGACAGCCTTTTTTATTTTAAAATTCTGCATCTGAAAACACAGTATGACAGAAAGCATTTATATACAACTGCAGTGTTTTTGGTATAATACAGTATTTAATACATCCACTTCTTTTTCTGCAAAAAAATTCGCTTTGTCGGACAAAAAAAACCAAACTCCAATAGACAAAGAATACAGCTAAGGCACATCGTTGTCTGCTAAATGAAAGACAAAAGGGTGCAAAAACGGGTAGTGCAATAATTGATGAAAATCACATTCTACTACAAGAAAAGCATTCTGACTTTGAACTTTGATTACCGGTCAATTTAAGACATTTCAATATCTCATAAAATACTCCTTTAAATAAATAGCAAAATATCTACATCTTTCAGTATGTTCCATTTGAATTTCCAATTATTTTTAAACGTCGCTGTATATACATTTTTTTTTCTTACTCAATAGCTTACAAAATATTTCTGTACAGTTTTATGCATATTATGATTTATAACAAAATAGTTATTTCTTAAAACTATATTACCACCAGTCTTTGAAAAATGATAGGAATAACTTATTATGGACTATGTTAGGTAATACAAAAACCCAATCAACCAAAACCAAAATGACAAAGTCAGAAAAACCATTAGCTCAAATCAATTCTTTTTTTGTTTCACAAATCTTGTTTGCTATGTAAACCCTTTTCAGTTGCCTTTGGGTTATATCTGCGTCAGAATACTGAAACTACAGAGGATCTGCGGTTCCTAAAAGCACTGCAGCCTGCCGGGAATACTGGCACTACGGAAACACGACTGTTCCTGATGGAGAGGAGTATTAACGAAAGCCTGATCAAGTCAACAGGGTCTGCTGGCTTTGACAATCTTTGGATGAAGTTCCAAAGGGCAAATTTTTGGAAATGTATTTGTAACTGTAATGCTAGCGCCAGACTATATCTTCCCTGTGCACTCAAAATCGCGCCCCAGTGGTCAAATACTTCATATTTTAAGACTATAACATTAAGAGGATCTATTATCTCCCAGTTACCAGTACAAATGGGAATGGAATGCTACCGAGTCATGTCAAAGAAGAGAGTGAAATCACTCCAGAATTTCTCTTGTGCATCTGAGAGCAGAGTCTGTCCTGTTCTAGAGAGTGAAATCACTCCAGAATTTCTCTCGTGCCCGTCCTGTTCTTCTCTGAAGATAAGAAGGTTTTAAGTTAGCACTTTGTAGGTAATTAAATCAACCTTTCTTATCTGC
Organism: Tinamus guttatus; assembly: GCF_000705375.1. The sequence goes on along the minus strand of NW_010583817.1, from coordinate 306,673 downwards.
AGTAAGGTGCAAAAGACAAAGCTCATAATTTCCTAAGGTTGATATGAAAGTCTGAGCTTTCCTTTTGCCCAAAGGGAAGGTAATTTTCTCCCCGCAAAGCCTGCATTTGTAAGCAATTTCTATTGTGTTTGTGAAGTGTAGGCTGACAGCAGCACAGCGGAGTTGTAATAGAAATCACAAGGTGCCTTTTACTCTTTCTACAGCAAACAGAAAAAGTGAGCAAGACACAGACAACATCTAACTTTCTAATAGTTTAAGGCCACATTTAGCAAGGACGAAAGTAAGGCTTTCTTTAAGGGGCACCACGTCGGATGCCACAAGGGGAACATACACTGAGAAAGCCAAAGCTGATACAGGTTGCACCCCAGGAAAATTTTCAAACATCCTAAATTTGGGCAGTAGGTCTGTGCCTTCCTCTGTACATATGCAGGGAAATAAAGTGAAATGCAGTAGCCATCCCCCTCCGGAATATTCCCAGCAAACTGAAGGAGCAGGAGATTCCTATCGTCTTGTCGAGGGTGTTTGTTGATTAGAAGAGAAGCAAAGTCCAGTCACTACAATATACAAAGGCAGCGCAGGGAACCGCGCCGGGAATTGTCTCTCTGGCATCAGAGGCACCTGTACAGTATCTTGCTGTTTATTTGGCAAGGTTACAAGTAATACTTCTAGGTTTCTTTAACAAAATAAAAAGAGAGTTTGCATAGATTGTACATTCAGTTCAAGGAGATTTCTGGTACCTTTTTGTTGTTGTTGTCAGGTAAACGCGTTTGCGGATGGAGTGAGGTAGCAGCTGTGATAGCACCCATGAGCAAAAGAAGGTAAGCAAGGCCGAAGCGCAGAGCAGCGAGTGAACTGGGCACTACCGCAAAAAAATCAACAAAATCAACAGGGCACCTGCAGGCCCAGGGACAAGGCTGAGGCTCCGGCAGCACCGCGCGGGGCTGGAGAAGCCCTAATTGTGCTGCGGCCTGGAGCTGGGTGAGGGCAGCGGGCAGGCCCGGCTGCCTCGGCCTGCAACGCGCCGCGCGGCCTCCGTCACCGCCCCGGCACCTCCTGCCCGCGGCGCCTGGGCCGGGAGTCCCGGCGGAGCCCCCTGGACAGGGAGCTCCTCGCTAGAGCCTCCCGCGCTCGGGCAGGTGCCGAGCACCAAGGGCTAGGTAGTGCTGCAGAGTCTCTTTTCTGTGACAATTTCAGTTGTCATATAATAGGGGTTTAAGGTACTGCCCAGTTCCTTAAGACTATCTTGGAGGCCTGTCATCTAGTTGAGATAAAAGCACATTTTAAAATAGCAGCTTTTCACTACCAGGCCAAAGCGGGAGAAACTCCTCCCCGCTCCCTACGTGCTCAGCCTTCTTGTGCGGCTACCCGACCTCCTACCCCACATGGGCACGTGTAGGCTCACAGCGAGGGCACGTAACTGCCACCGCTTTGCAGACCCCTTCATGTAGGCCAGGACCGAGCCGCCTCCAAAGCGAACCAGCCTGGATCCCATCACAGCCTCCTGCTCCCTGGGAGCGATGGAGGGGCCAAGGGCTGCCCTCCCCAGCTCTGGGGGCTGCGCACGGCGGAGGCTGCGCCGGCCGGCATGAGCGGGCAGCCCTCACAGCCGTGACGCCAGAGACGACCTGAAGTCAAGAGACGGTGGCTCCTTTTGTCCAGACACGCTAAAAATCTGGACTTTATTTTTGATGTGGGCAGTTGAAGCTACATCTCACTGTAGCAACATTTCTCAGCCTTGCCGTGCAGAAGAGAAGGTGCTCAGGTTGCTCAAAGTTTTCCTGCCGCATAATTGTGCCAAACTTTATCAAAGTTCATGACCCTTCCTGTCCCCCTTCAGCCAGGTGCTGAATTCCCTCCTCTGACCCCTGCAAGAGCAGCTGGGAGAGCTTGAGACAACCTTAGTGTTGCGCTTGGTGCAGGTGAACCCGCTGGCGCTTCGGCGCCTGCTGCAGAGTCACTCTGTCCCATTAAACAACTGCCCACGCACGGTGCCCTGAAGCCAACATGCAGGAAAGCCAATTTGTGACACACAGATGCAATTTCCTGTGTCTCCACACTTAGCGATAGAAAGCATGGAGATATAGATGGACGCCCTTGTATCCTACTTGCTGTGGCAGAAAAATTGTTAAAACGCTTTCTCTGCTTGTAGAGAGCACAAAAAAGCAGGCATAATTTCAACTTAAAAAAAAACACTTTTATATAGCAGAAAAATAAAAATATACATACTACTACTCCTATCCGAATGTCAGCAAAGAAAAAAAATGGACACACCTAAAAATTAACTGTCATTTGAGTTATTTCTACTAGCATTAAGGTTTAACACTACCATATAAACAGGCTGCATTTTACTGAGACTGACTTGGGATATAATTCATTAAAACATGTAAATGGATGTTGTGCATTTTGCCACATCTCCTTTCCATGTAATATTGATTGATCACAGAAGTGGAATGTGGCAATCTAGCAGAACGGGCACAAAATTTAAACCAGCAAAGCATTACACAGAGGACAAATGTGTGCATATGGAAATGCAGCCGTTTCGCACCGAGAGGGATTTGGATTAAAGCTGGCTTTCAGATGGAGCCCTCATCCGAAAGGACATGCCAGCACAACTGGAAAATAACACCAGAATATGCACGTGAAGACGCCTGACCTGCTTGTTTTGTACAAACTGTGGGTCCCTGCTCTGAATTCTCCTTTTCACCAAATGTAACATCTGTGAAGTCCTTCTCTTCTAACAAAACATACTGCTCGTTGCAGGCTTCACGCTTCCTCGAACCAGGAGAGGCAGGAGGCTGAGCTGAGGCCCTCACGGCAGCCCTGGGCAAGGGGGGCCCCGCGACGGCCGTCGCTTCCCATGGGCTGGACTTCAGTTACTGCACTGCGGAGCTCAGACACAGTGCCCCGTATGGGAGCTGGACGTCAGTGTCTGCACATTAATAGCTAGAGTGGAGGGTTGTCACACAGGTCCGGAATGTGACACTCACTGCACAAGATGCTCCAAGCACAGCAGCTGATCCTGCAGCGCTTTCAAACACGCGCAGTGTTTATTCACAGCACATTGTCACGCCTCCCACTGAGGCTGGCTGTGGCCCTGAAGTCCTTCCTGAGGCCCAGTGCTCCGTGGAGGTTTTGCCTGAGGAAGGACTGCAGGACCAGCCTCTTCAGCAACATCGAACCTCAGAAGAGCGGCACCGAGCTGCCAGCCTGCTACAGAGCCTCTTGGTGTCGATGCTTTTTGTCTTTTAGGAAACAAACTGATATAAAACATTTCTTTGAGCTATTTTAAACACAGTACATAATGTGAATCAATATATCAGCAAATACTTTATTTCTTTTCTTTAAACTAAACCAAAGTAATTTGAACCTTAAATTTTAAATGATAAAAGTGGCAGTTTTTCTTCTAGTCATAAAAGGCTGGATTGTTGCCACCTTCTGCTCAACATAGTTCAAAATGAGAACTTCTCAACAAAGCACGTAAAAAACATTCCTGTTTAAGAATAAAAAAGAAAGTATCAAATTTAAAAAACAGATTACCTGTATGTGTGGGCATACCCTTATACATATACAAGACAGCCTGGATTTTGCAACTGCTGCAGCACTTCTATTAAGAATGATCATTGCCTGGGATAGCTGATGTGTGCCCTAAGTGTGATGCTCCCTGTTCCACGTGCAGGGCTTTAACCTGCCATTGCCACTGCAGCAATGTGCCTAGTGCCCAGGCTGTCACAGTGAGCACCGACAGGCCCCCAGGAAATCTGACCTTCCTGATGGAGAGTTAGATTAAAAAGAAGTATTATTAAAAACCAAACAAACCAACAAACAAAAAAACTATGGAATGAGTAACAAAACTATGTTTCCATTATAAAAAAACCTGTTGGCAACCCTGGTTTTAAACAGATTTGACTCTAGAGCCAGTCAAAAATCAGGAACATTATTTTGACAGAAACATTTCAACCAGCTCTCACTGCTACAAACTTTCCTAAAACTACAGCTCCCAGGACTGTCAAAACCAGGCAGGAGACGGTAAAGGGAGGTGTGAAGGGAGGAAGGCCTTTTCTTAATAAAGGCAGCTTCAGTTAGTAAGATAACATAATCTTCAAGCTGCAAAAGCAGCACCTACTAATTAGTCATTGACTAAAACATAAATAATAAATATCTAAATTGTTCCTTCTATGCATCCATTTTTGTGCCAGATAAACATTTAAAGGCTCTGCTTTAATGCCAGCACAGCTGACACTGCAATTTCAAGTCCAAAGCAAACTGCAAGTAGCTTTAAACCAACACTATGGAGAGAAATATAATGAGCCACCGGGACCTGTGTGTTATGGTCATTTGCAACTGTTGTTTAAAAGGGAATTCAACCTTTCCATGCGATACAATTACGGAATGATTTAAGGGGCTATTTCCCTCCTCATGTGGAAGCTTAACTCTCATCAGCAGAAAGGAAAGTTATACGTGCATATAGAAGGGTAAAAGGCTACCTTTTTTCACTAAATTAACAAGGTGTTTTATAATTAACCCAATGGCTTCTAATAGCCTTTTTGGGTTATGGTGTTAAGCAAGAGATTACCGCAGCAAAAACAACAACAAAGTGCACATCTTACACAGATGCAAAATGCGTTACTTGGAGATATGTTTGCATATAAAAACAGGTATTCTAAAAAGTTGCTGGAATGTAAATAATTGTTTTTGTTTGTATAGAAAATGCAGGTTAATACGATGTGAGATGTGCACATTTGAAACAAGATGCAGCCTGCTAGAAAGTCAAAACCCGAACACAGGCAAAGGTAGGGCTTGTGTTGGCAGAGTACAGAGCAGCACCAGAAACACGGCATGGTTCGCCTTCAAATTCAGCCCATGGCTTCGGCCAGGAACCGTCCCATCCTGCTCACCACAACCTCCCACATGCCCAGCACTGAAAAACAGCCATCTTCACTAAGAGCTGGCAGATATGAGATTAAGCTAGGAAATTAGTGTTAAGACTTGTTAGCCACTGCTCAAATTATGGAAGAAGCAGTTTTCTGCAACTTCAGGGCCCAGTATTGTTTCCTTGGAGAAAAATAAAGCCCAGCTCTAAAGTGCAAAGGGCCAAATTCTACCGTTTTACTGGTCCTGAGGAACCAACCTGCTCCGACCATGAGCACGCGAAGTGAACAGCCTCATCATGAGCCAGACCCAAAGCTGCCTGCACCCGCTGAAACAGGCTTAAGAAAAAGCAGATGTCAAAGGGACTGGAATCAAAAATGCTTCTTTGCTTAAAGAAAAAAAAAAAAAAAAAGTTTTTTCTTTAAAAAAAAAAAAAAAAAAAAAAAAAAGCTAGTACCGGGAGCCTGAAGCTGACTGCATGAACAATAAAAACCTATGACTGCAAACACTGGTTCCATGTAGAGCTTATCAGGACATTAGTCTGAAAATAACACTGCTTTTGCTCATTTTCCCTCACCAGGGTAACAGCACACATTATCCGAGTCCAGGATTTGTGTCACAGGTTAATAACAAGGAAGGGTGTGTGCCACATACCTCATGTTCTGTAAGGTGAAGGAGCCATACAGGGTATGGCCTGCAGTAACCAACCTTCCCAGGAAACATAAATACAAGGGAGTTTTGCTGTGATTTAGTCATGATAGCTAAATAATTAAAGCCTATGAAACAGCAGAAGTACATGTAAATTTATTATAAAAAAAACACTTTTAGCAGCTGCTCCTTCACTGCCCTCTCCTCGGCTCGTTCTGCTCCCAGCGCTGGTGGCCGTGGGCTCAGCGCAGCGCGGGCGGCCCCGGCCCGGCCCAGCCCCACGAGGCTGCCGGGCGGCGGAGAGAACAGCACCAAAGGCCTTGTCAGACTCTGAGGAGTTACATTGCGACCGGTAACAACAAGGTATAACGTTTCCTTAGGCTTCTGCAATCTGCCGTGAGCCTCACGTGTGAGCAAGGTTAAATTCCCTTTTAAAACCTATGCCGGAAAGCGCGCGCACCAGCTGCTACCTGAGGCGCCCGTCGGGCTTCACGGGGCCCAGCTCGGACTTGGGGTCGGGGCTGAGCGAGCTCCACGCCGTCTGCGCGCACGCCTGCATCACGGGGCACGAGGTGGCCCCGCTGCTGCAGATGTCCACGGCCGACCACGCGCTGCCCACCAGCGAGTCCACCCAGCTCTCCAGCTTGGAGCCCACGAGCGCCGCGTTCCTCCGGGCCTGGTCCAGCTGGGCGGCGCCGATGGGGATATTTAGGACGGGGTTCAAGCCCTGGAAGCTCTGCTCCATGTATGCGTTTCTTGGAGGCCCGTTGTGATACTTCAAGGCTTCCTCTGGAAATGCAAAAAGAAACGCCCAGATTAGTGAGGCAAAGACTCATCCAGGGTTTAAGGTCACAGCAAACCGAAAGGCAGGAGTTGGTGGTGTGCTGGCCTGGAAATGAGCTGGCCTTGACAACACACAACAAAAAGGCAGACCCAGCATCGTGGCTGTCCTGTCTGGGGGCTCACTAAAAGCCCCTCACTGTACCTGGCCCTTCAGTGACGCGCATCTCCCTCTCAGGAGGAGCTGATGTTGCATTTGCACAAAGTGACTTTTCTTTCACCAGGGGGAAGCTGAGGGAGATGTATCCCTCTCAACTCTGCAGACACCATGCCCTGAAATTACAAAACAACTCCAGGACATTTGCTGTGAGAATGCCGCCCAGCCTTGCGGCGCTGTCACCGATTTGGCTAAGAACTAAGATCTCAGGCTTTTCTTCTTTTTTTTTTTAAATCTCCTAACTGGATCCACCCTTTCGCGGGCGGAGGAGACGTCACGGTGTTCACTGGCTCCGTTTGCCTGCAGAAGCTGGCGGGAGTCACTCCTGGCACGGGGAGGGTAACAGCACCGTATCGGACACACCGGGCTGGGCTGATGCTCAACCCCACCATTGCTTGGGAAGTGCTCCAGCCTTACTGGGAAATTCTCTTTAATCACAATCATATTTCAAGCCTTTCTGTCAAATAATGTATCAAAAACACTTCCTAATGACGCTTTTCTTTGCACTGCTCCTGTTTTTCTTACCATAATTCTTTCACTTCAGCAAAACGCAGCTTATTCCCCGAATCTGTGATATTGCACTAAAAACATCTGTCACAACTGTGCTAACGCCTTGAACAACCCGGGCTGGACGCTATGGCTCGGCCAGGCCTTGTCTCGGGCTCCCTCGTGCCTCCACGTCCGTGTGCACTGAGGCTCCTCGCGGAGCCAGGATGCGACCCGCTCCAAATATTCCCTCAGTGCCTCTGGGGAGGAAATTCTCAAACGTTTCTTTCTGTTCTCAGTTGACTCCTTTTGCTGTCCTCCCTCCCGCAGCACAGAGGCCGCGTTGAGCTCTGCCAACGCACACATGTCTAGAGCACAAAATGGGCCCATTCAGGGCCCTCCAGGCTGGGGAAGCCACAGCTCAGATACCAGTTAGAGGCCAGGAATTAAATCAGCGTCTCCAATTCCTTCCACATGTCCCTGCGGCTTGCGCTGCAGATCGACACTGACTCCTTTCTTCCAGGCAGAGGACAGTATCTCAGAT
>NW_010583817.1:269788-299110 GCF_000705375.1 Tinamus guttatus | reverse complement strand
GGAAAGAGGAAATTAAATTGGAAATTTGCTGTTACATTTGCAGAGTCTTTAATGTCAGATATTGTGCAAGTCCATTACTTCAAAACTCCAATTAAATTAATTCGGCACATCCTCATTGCCATTATGTATCACTTACTGTCCCTGTACCCATCAAAAGCTCCCTTTTATTTTAAATGGTAGATACAATAACCTCTAGTCAAAATGAGCTTTTGCTAAGCACATGTGTGAAAAGTGTGCTCTGCCAGAGCACTGCAGTTTAAGAAACAGAACAAGTACACATGATTAAATTTCCTCCTTTGGAAGCAATTAAATATGGAAGACTGTTTGTCAACATATTAATTAAATAGGAACATTCTAAGTAAAAAATCCCCAAACAAATAAGAGTTGGCATATACTAGCAGGATCATCTGATTGAAACAGGCAATTTAGAGAGCTTGTTGAATTAAAGGCTGTTGTGCATGTGTTTATTGGAGGGAAGGAGATGCTTTTCCAGACAAATAGTGGGATGAGGTAGAGCCTGCTCTTCTCTAGTTCCTGGTCTCTGATGTTTCCCACCTACTTAATGACTAGATGGAAGGAAAGAAGGGAAAGAAACCTGCCAAAAACTTAGGACTTGGGGGTAGTCATTAGCAGGAGGTGACCACCCTCTCTGAAGGAAAAGTAAATAAAGCAGAGGCTAATACTAATGGGGAAAAAAGCCCATGCTGCTTCCCAGTGTGCAGGCTGCTCCTTGGCTGGAGGGAAGCTGAGGAAGGGCGGCGGGGGGACGCGCGTCCCCAGAGCTGCCTGCGCTCCATGGAAAGGGCTCGGGAAAAGCAGACAACAGCAGTGAGGCAGGGTCTGGAAGATCACTATTTTGGCATTAGGTGCCTCAAAAACCTGCCCAGTTTGCCCCAATTTCTTCAGCACTCAGCAGTAGCTGCAGAGCCAAGAGGAAGATGTGGCAGTTTGGCTCCTTCCCTCCACTGACACAGAGAGAAAATGCTGTGGGGTGAGCTGCTTGACACAGATACTGAATTAGTATTTAAGGACTGACATGTCACTCCTTTTTCATGAAAAAATAATGAAGAATGCCAGGCTTTCCTCTATGAAACATGTGCTTAGACTTTTAAAACTATGGTTAGAGCAACCAACTCAAAATTAACAGAACTGCAAGCCTTAAACTAGGCTTTTTTTTTTTTTTTTTTTTGCCAGGAAATACATCTAAAAAGCCCTTTGACTTCAGTGGAGGATGCAGGCTATGTATCAATGCAAAATATGCCCCATTGGGGTCAAAGTGCTGTTTTTTAAAAATGAGTTATTTTGGTCCCCCATTTTTATTTGCTCTTCACTCTGGGAGGGCCCTTCCCTTCGCAACTGACTTTTTTAACTGTAACTTCTTTGGAGCAAACACAGAGCCTGTAGTCTGCTGCACAGGCTGGCACTTCAGCATTTTTGTGGGGGTTTGCTCAGTATTTTGCAGAAAAACCAAATGATTTTAGACAGCCAGTGGGTTCAGGAATGAAAGATGCGGTTACCTTGGTACACATTAAGGTGCTAGACTGGTGATTTTTTTAAAACACTACTGAATGTACAGCTTTATTTTGTTACTTGAATTGTGTTGAAACCCTCTGGCGAGAAGGTGATTTTTTATTGGCATTTTGTTTGTTTTTCTTTCTTGCAGCAAACAAGACAGTGCTGCATTTGCTCATTCCGGAGCTGATCGACTCCTTGTCAACTGGATCTGAACTAAATTTCAAAGCAAATCCCTGTCCTTGGGTTTTTTCTCAGCACGACGATTCCTGTGCATCTCCGCTCTCCTGCAGCCCTGCGCTCGCCTGCTGCTGCTACAGTATTTATCAGGAACACGTCACACAGCCGCTAGGTAATTTAAGGAATTCACAGCAGTTCTAGCACCAGCCGCCACCAGCTTTATAATCTTTATAGATGCAATTAGAATTGATTGAGCCTCTGCAAATAACCAATGGCAAAACGAAGGTTTCCCAGTATATACTTAATTAAGATGACCCATAAATATGGATTAAGCGAAAGGCCTTAGGAATGCGTGGCTGTCTGCTACTGCCTTCGGGCCCCAGGGACAGGCAGCTACAGCTGGAGGGGCTGTGGAGCAGAGCAGCCCGAGCAGGAACGAAGCCCCTGCTTCCCTTCTGTGCCCTTCCTATTTGAAGGAAGAACTGTTCGATGTATTTATTCCCTTCCCTGCTTTTTTTTCCCGCCCCCTGCCAATCCAGTGTTTGGTATCAGCTTGGTCTTTGCGGCTTTATCTGCCCACTGGCTCCCAGTAACCTATTTAGCTTTAATGAAACAGGTACTGCCACTAAACGCCTGACAACTCATTATCATCCCTCCAGCTGGGAGACCACTGTGAAAGCTCTGCCGTGAACATAAACTCCGATTTAGAACTGGAATTGCCTTGGCTTCTCCTCTGGCCCCGAGAACAGGCGTGTGCTGGCGCAGGCAGCTCCACGGGGCAGCGCGGAGCCGAGCGCTGCCGAGCGCCCGGCCTTTTCACCAGCACAGGAATCTCCCAGGCTCCTGGGCTTAGGCTGAGAACTGCTGCGTGCTCAGACACAAACCCTCCTTCCACTTCCCTGCATTAGAAAAGCAGCAATTCCCATGGGATTTTTTTTCTGGCAAAAGTCTGAAACCCTAAGGGAGTCTCCAGATTGTGTGGTGCATCACTTGGGTTATGGGCGCTGCTCCTGGGGGGCCGGAGCAGGGCACAACCCGGGAGCCCACGGAGGGGCCGGTCCTGGGCTCGGCAGCCCCCGCGCAGGGGCCGCGCTGCCCGTCGCCGCGCGCGTCCCTCGCTCCGTGAATAGAGCTTTTATCAGCCCAAGCAAGGACATGAATATCACATTATTTCTGTATGCTTTAACGTATAGCTGGGAGGGGGGGCGCTAGGACTAGCAGCTGGCAGGATTTCTGTCCTGAGGGATCTCACGCCCCCATTTATGGCCAAGTGCTCTGACTTGGGCCTCCTGTCTGGCTCTGCCTCTCTCCATCGCTGTGCCGGGTCTCCAGACCATGTCTCACCTCTGCTGCCTAAAGCAGAGAGCAAGAGCCCCCGGCGGGCACGGAGCCCTCGTCGGCTTCTTCCTTCCTTCCCTGCTCCTCCTCCTCACTTTATGCCATGTGATGGATGGCCGGAGGGGAAGAGAACAAGAAGGAATAAATAACAGTGGGCTCTAGCCTGCCCTGAATTAGTCTGGGGAGTCTCAGCAAGCCTCTGGGTGTGCTCAGCAACCCCAGGTTTTGAAAAGGGCAACGGATTTGTGTTTTCAGACCAATTTACCTTTGCTCTTTTCACAGACAAATTGCACCCAAAGCCACAGCCGTTCCTACACCTGGAGGGTTCAGCGGGGCGCAGGTCTGAGCACTGCCAGGCAGATCGATGCCAAGTGACACCAAACGTATGAATGACTGTGATCAGTCAACACCTGTGGAGCAGCTATTCGCTTCCCAGGGCATCCTTACAACAAGGACTTCAATTTTGGGGGGGAACAGGAGAGAGGAGGATGGTGGGTAGAACAACATTTTCAAAAAATCCCTAATAGAATATAGGATTCCCTTCTGCTGACAACTCCTGGCTAGGTGTGATGCATGTTTGCTTTCCAGTGTTCAGACAAGACAATACTACTCCTTCATTTTAGAAGATTTTTGGCAGATGTCATGTTGTTTACAACTGAACAGAAATTGTTCTTCTGGAAGTCCTAATTCTTCTGTCATCTTCTCCTAATGCCTTTATTTGGCATAGAAAAATAAATTTAAATAGTTGAGTGGTGTCAATCAGACACAAGCTGGAAATCAAAAATAGATGACAATTTTCTACGTTGAGTACAATAGTGTCACTGAGAGAGAAAACCATAATAACCAAACAACAGAAATCTGCATTGCAAATACCTATATAATTGTAACTACAGCGGAGTGTCATTATTTGCCCCTGTAGTTAATTTTCTCCTTTACCTTCATGCCTCAGACATCTGGAGATTATACATCACAGCATCAGTAACAAATCATTCCTGAGGCGTTTTTCCTACATAAAATTGTTTTCAAGTTTTATATCTCATTCCTATAGTAGACTGTAATTACCCTATGAGGGAACAAGGCTATTTAACCAAAAATAGAAGCCTGAGCTTCTCCTAGTGAATCAATGGGTCATTTTTCTTTTTGCAGCTCAAGTGGCCATACAGAATGACTTTGTAATTTCAGCAGAGTCAATCCAGATTCAGAGTTTGGAGCACAGGGAGTTTTATTTGAGTTGCAACATGGGGATTCCTGGGTGCAAGCTGAGGAACGTCTCCTCTGGCCTTACAGGTAAAAGGCTGCAGATTTTATCACCGGCTGGCACTGCGCCACATTTCCCATTCGATTTTTGCCTTAACTGTTAAATTAGCCAAGAACATGGAATTCAGTAATTTACAAGGGGCGAGTCAATAATATCCGCATTTAGAAGTAAGCTGCCTCAAACTTTGAAAAACCTTCCCTTCTGCGCACCGTGCTTCCTCCCACTTCATCACTGTCTATTAGCTAATGGCAGCAGCAGGCTGTCCGTGCTTTCGTTTCTGCTTAAGAAACGATGCCACCAAATGTTAGAAGAAGAAATCAGTGCGTTAGCTGTTGTGGTGCGAAACGTGCAGAACGAAGCTCCCGTCGAGCCAGCTAAGGGCTGCATTAGCTCCCAGCGGCTGCCGGCTGCTGTTGGCGTCGCAGGGGCCGCACATCACCCGGGAAGGGTCACGCCTGACTCAGTTTATTTGCTGCCTTGTCAGGAAGAAGAACTTCTGAAAACTTAACAGGTTCATTCATGTATCTAGCAACTTTAAGACGTCTAAAGTTATGAATATTGATATTAGACAGATGGAAGTACTTGAGCACGTAAGGAGAATGGTAAAGATATTCCTAGCAACAAACTTGTTTTGATCTTACTGAATAAGAAAGCAGGGGGGGTTACAAAATGTTCCCTCTTCCCACGGCCCTGTGTGCGCAGCGGTTGCTGAAGAACAGCCACATGAACGGGTGCTCCTGCTGTCTGCTGGAAAAGGGAGCGTGGCTCTGCTCCTGTCATTCGGGGACACAGCCCTTGCATGGATGTGTATTTCTGCATTTGCGAAGCAGATTTTGGCGGGTATTGGGGAAAAGTGGGCACCTGGACCTGATAAATATGTCAGCATATGAGCTCTGGCCTAGGGTAATTTTGACTAATTCAGCATTTCATATATAAATGCTTTTATCATTAAACGCATAGACTTTGTCAAGGTAAGAGCTTAAATGTCTGTACATTTCTCTGAGCAAGTGTGAATGAAAAGCAGCAGAGAGGAAATGCTCCATTTTTTTTTTTTTCAAATTTCTCAATTATGTTCTTTTATCATAACTGTTAGACTATTGAGACTTTAAACTTCTTTGGATCTTGAACCACGCATATTTTAAAGATACAAACAGCCTTTTGTTCAAAGTGCCTGTGTTTTATGGACTGGAGGCAGGCACTTTGGCTTGTCATGGTACAACGTTTCTTCTGATTTAATATCTAAAATATTCCTTTCTTTTCTCCTTTCCCAATGCACTGCAACTCCATTTTTAACAGCAACATTTACAGTGAATAAAGATGTGATAACTATACTATCTCTGGAACAAAATAATACAACTTACCTTGCTTGATAGGCTGCCGATTAACAAAGGTGAGAGGAGTAACGAGGAATTTGGTTTCAGCTACTTGTACCCAGTGGTGCAAAATTTTGATTGTCCAGACACCAGGTCGGAGGGGCAAATTCAAAGGTGGTTTGTAGTGAGTAAATTCTGCGCTGGATTCAATCAGGATATCGTACGTTGCGGCAATTATGTTGATGGGATCGACCCAAATGACAGTGACGGTGACGTTGGGGCCTTTCCCCCACTTCTGCATTCCCACCGGCTCGTCCATCGGCCCCAGAAGTCCTCCGAAGTTCCGGAAAAGCCTCTCCTTGGCGTCCCACTCGGTGCCGATCTGCAATCAGAGGCAGCTCTGCTGCTAACGGTTCCTCCGCAAGCACCCAAGACCCCGGCGACGAGCGGGGCCCCGCGATGCAGGAACCCGGCTGCTCCAACCCCCGCGATGCACGAACCCTGCTGCTCCAACCCCACGATGCACGAACCCTGCTGCTCCAACCCCAAGATGCACGAACCCTGCTGCTCCAAACCCCACGATGCACGAACCCTGCTGCTCCAACCCCCCCAAGCTGGAAGCGCGGTCAGAGCTGCCCGGCTGGCCAGGCCTGCACGGTTACATTGGGAGCAGGAAGGGGCTTTTGCTGCCCCAGGAGAGGCACAACCCGCGCTGTCCCCTCACACTGTCGCGGGGAGTTATTTCTGCTAAACTCAATTCGTACTGTCATAACAGTGACGGTCTTTTTTATTTATTCACTACCTGACAGTAAAGCAGCTGATTCACAATCTAGTGTAAATATTTAATAGACCTTTCCTTTTCCTAGCAGCTTTCACATTTCAATGCTTTATATGTATTTTAATGCTTCACCCATAGCCCATGGGATGATACCAACTTACAAGCTGTTGTCATTAAACACTACTGAAAATAAGCATGTGTAACCAGATGGCATGGAAATATATGTAAAAATTGGACTCTTTAGGCCAACTGAAAGCCTTTTTACCAGCCCAGTGGTATACCCCACTACTATAGCTAGCGTGTATTTATGATGTTAACAAAACCAATTCCTCCAGTTCTCAAGGCAATCTGGTAGAACATAGCACTGAACATTGTGTATTTGCTTTTGGACCAAGGGCCCAACTTGCTTATCCCGTGAGGTCCTTTTTCCATGGCCTCAACGCAGAAGAAATCAACACCAAAAATGTTTGAACTGCAGAGCAGGAAAACCCCTTGGCTCCTTTTGGTAAAGAGGCCTGTCATTCCTGGTGAGACATACGGATGACGTGATCAGTCTGGTACTGAAATCCCTCACAACTCTTTAGGTCTTAATGCTTAAATTCCCAACAAACAACATAAATGATCTAATAGTGATTTTGTTCCATAAACAGCAACCATGGGACTCCTTCAAGGGGTCCCTGGAGTCCCATGCGCACACAGACTGGATCCTGCTCTTTCAGCATACGAGGACAGCAAAGATTTCTCCTACACAGCATCTGTTCTTGTCCCTAACCTTCACCTCGGTGGTCCCACAGTCACAACCTGCTTTCCTGAAGCAGTAAACAAACCATTATAGCTGATTTGCTTGAAAGGCTTCTCTTCTAGATTTCATCTCACCTGGTGAGAATGAGTGGCCCCAATCTAATGCCAAAATCCTACAAATATGTCAAACAAAGCAATTACCTGATGTCTACTACCACTGATATCTGTACTGGCAACTGTCCAGTCTCTAGTCTCTTCTAAGCAGATCACTGTGGTTGGTAGAAGAATTACATAGGGACTGAAAGCAAAAGGCTACAAGGCCAACAGAATAAAAACCTGAAGCTCTAAATCCATCTGGCAGCATACAAGTTTCTCCTACAGGACTACGACACTGAAGAATAAGAGACAAAATGAGTCCTCTATTACTCTGCAATCACCACAGCAGAATCACAGCTAGCAGAGGTATTTCTCCTGGCACAACAGCTAATTGGCCTACACAGCATGGCCCAGATACCAGACCCAAGCATTGGCTGCCCTGAAGAGCTGTCACTGTGTACTCTCCTGACAAGACCACCTGAATATGGATGGAACTAAGCTGTGAAAGAAATTTTCCTAAGCAGATCTTATTACCTACTCCACCAACCTTCACTGAGCATGGCCATGTCATACTGCTGTAGCTCAAGAGACCTAGAAATAATAAAGCCACAATACGTGAAACAAATACACACTCTTCTGGGCAAAAGAAACCCTTTGCAGCCCTTTCCAACAGTGTATTTTACTGAAACATGTCTGAAGAACCCCTTGAAGAAAGTTCACTTTCATCCTCAAATATTAAATGTTCAACCCTGACATCAGTTCTTGTCCTGTCTCTAGCCTCTGCTGCCCTGGAAATGACACCACATTCTCCGTCCTCCAAAAGCCCTGACCCTGCTTAACAACCTTGTTGCACAAAGCATGGGAGACACGTGCACATACACAAAAATGCACGTGAACTGGAGAAGAGTAAAAGGTCTATGGAAGAGTACAAATTACTCCCAGGGTAAAACAAAAACATGCACTGGGATGCAACCAGTGGTGCTGCAGAAGAATTCAGGAGGCCTCTAAGAAATGAGCTCCTGGATGAGAAAGCTGGCAGAAACTGAATGCAAGCAAGACATGAACAGAGCTGCCACCAGTTTCTGAAGGAGAGGGAAGATGTTGGGTCGAGCATGTTTCCCGTCAGCGAGAAAAACCTCAGGATGCTGTTTGAATCAGTAAACTTTGAAATTAGAATGCTTTGTTTAAATCTGTATTTAAAAATGTTTTCTGTTTCTTCTAGCATCATCTCTTCTTCCTGGACCAGCACATGGATGCAGGTCTCCTTGTATTCATCACCTTGAACTCAGTATCTGTAACTCACTGTATCTGAAACTAATTGTGAAGATGATGCATGAGGTAAAGCATGACCCACCTCCTCGATGATCTACAGTGCTGTAAACGTGTCAGACTCTGCTACCAGCCTCCCGTGCAGTCCCTGTAATTTTCAAAGCAATTAATGGCTCAAGGCCTGGCTAAATTGAAGCTCATATTTCTGTCTATGAAACTGAGCCTGTCTAAAGCAAGGCAAATCACAACGCTCATGAGAATTGGGGAAAAAAACTGTTATGTAGGGATATTGCTAACTAAGGATTTTCTACAGACATCACAGAAATCCAAACTGGAACTACTTAACTAAGGATTTTCTACAGACATCACAAATCCAAACTGGAACTACTTTTTGAAATCCTGCAAGCCTGCTTCTTCAAGAAAGTCTTTCTGCCGTTAGAATGACACCTCACCAAAAGACCATTCCCTTTGCCAGGAAAAAACTTAATCCAAATCACTCAATCCAGAAACCTATTCCAAAGAGCAATCCAAGCCCGGGGATGTAGCAGGGAGTTCATGCAAGCAGTGGCTGCTCTTGCTGCCAAAGGCCTGTGCTCAGACCCGAGCACCAGCCAGGGCATAAGCCCTGCACTGCAGATGAGGCCCACGGTGCAACATCGAGGTGGGCAGATGTGTGACAGGAGCACATGGGCCACCCCATGCAAAACCACAGCTGCAGGAGAAGCAAAGGGAAGGGGGCCGCACACGTCTAGTTACGAGGTCAGTCCTTCATACCCAGCGCTGGTCTGGTACAGACTTTCCTTGCTGCACAGCTTACAGTACCAGCTGGTTTTAGAAGCACAGTTTAATTTTATTTAAAGCAGTATTTAGAGGCTCATGCATCTTCCCCTGAACTTTACGCAGGTGAATTCCTGGTACCAAGATGTCTGATTTTACAGGCTAAGAGATACTACAGCCCTATAATATTTTTCATAGCCCCTTAAAACATCTTGAGTAGGCTTTCACTTTCAAGTGGAACACACAAAGTATAGGAGGCAGCCGAGCAGTAACAAATATCTGATATAATACAAAGGTACATGGCACAGAAACATTTTACACGTATTTGGGGCTTCCAGAGCAGGCAGTGAGCACGGGTACACTTGGCAAGCTGCAACTCTCTCACTTGCTTAAAACTACTGTTTTCTGTCTCTGTTCAGTCCCAAGATAAAATTTTCCCAAGATAAATTATGCCTTGATTATGGGTTTGTGTCTCATTGCTCACCACAAACAGGACCATTAGGTTCACACAATGCACACTAATTGCCTGCCACCTAGTTTATTTTATTCTCCGTGATGAATCACAAGTCTTAACAAGGCCAGAAATAAACTTCATGTTCCCCCGTTATAGTCAGAGCTGAGACTTTTAGTACTCTACAGCGAATCAATCTCTTGTCCTCCATGGAAAAGCTACTACGAAGCCAGAGCAGTCATAGAAGGCTACGTGGTACGTGTATTATTTACAAGCCAATTTTAGGAGGTGTGGGAGTTTCCCGACAAAGAGGAGGGCAGAGGTCTCAGCCTTGGAAATCTTCTCTCTTGGATTTCCTGTAATTTTATGTAACAGCCCAAGACTGAGTGCAAGGAGCCCAGTGCAACTGGCACGCTGTCATTAACCCTGTTAGGAGGTGCACAGGGCTTAGCTTTGCAAGCACGCCGGGATGGTGGCAAATCCGCTGCTCAGGAGGGCGAGCGGAGGAGCGGAGCGGGGAGCACTCGGCCCTGCTGCAATCTGGGGTTGCCCCAAGGTCACAAGGAAGCCCAGGAGCACATTCAGGGCAGCTTATTTGTGCTCTTCCTGATGGCATCACTGCATTGAGCTCAAAGAGGGAACAAAGCTCCAGCTAAAACATGCCCCGTTCAGCGACACGTTACTGTGAGATCGTGCGATGGAAGCGGCGGCTGGAAAAGCCGCAGAGTAACATTTCTCAATAAACACAAATTTCAGATTTCTTTTCTGGTGCACACAACCTGTGAACATTGCTATCCTTTGTTTCCTCCTTGTATTGAGATGAAGTTTGATGTGTTCTTTCTAAAATTTTTTATTCAAGCTCTAAAATACTAAGACGAATGTATTAATTTTTACCATGCAATGAGAAAAGACATTCTTGCTACCTGCAAAAGCAAGACTTAGAGCAGGTATCAGGCTGAAAGCAGCATTAAAAGAACCAAATAAATAGCAGCATTTCGCCTACAGATTTCAAGAATTAACGCCTGCCTGACCATTTATCATTGCATGAAATGGCACGTCTACCATCAGACACATTGATAAACGAAACACACCTTCCATCCATCTCTTTAATGGCACATTAGTGTCATGGATTTGCCATGCACACCAAAACACTGAATTCTACCTAGGCCTTTCTTAATTGCCCAAGAAGATGGTAATTTATGGACTTGACCATAATGACTTGAACACATTTGTTCAATCAATTTTATGCCTTAATTGAAATTTGTGGCTTAATGAGAAAAATCATGGAATTAAGTGCCTAGACAGTTTCATCTTTAAAACAGAACACAGATGTCAGGTTCTATTAGTGGTCAACTTTCCTAATATATTTTAGGGGTACATTTTTATAGCATATGTCAGATACTGAGACAAATTTCAAGAAGAAATAACAAGCTTTGTGGGAAATCTCAACTGCTGCTGTGATAATTTTCTCTTTGATGCTGCAACATCAATATTCTAGTCAGATGTGGCACTGGTGCCTGACTATCACTAAATTTATGGTTTTTCAGCGTGTTCTCAAGCAGAACACTTACTATATCCCCATTCCCATCTGGAACTGAAAAAACAGGGCATTTTTCAGCTGCCAGGACTCTCTCATAGCTACAACTGATAGCAATCACAATTTTTGCAGTTACTGAGCCCCTTCTACAACTGTATTGGTGTTATAAGGAAGCTGCGCATTAATCTAGAGAGCCACTCAGACCTAGGAATGACATGGAAATACTCTTGCAAAGGCTGCTGAATTAGCATGCAAGCTCTCCACGGGCTCACGATGCAAAAGGGTGGCTAAACACACGTACCTCGGAGAACTGCAGCCTTCCAAAATCACTCGGTGGACTTGCAATCTTGAAGACCTTCTTTGGCATCACCCACGTTTCCAAAGTTTCCAGCTTACTGACAGCCAGGTTGGTCGCATGGTATCTGATTAGGAAGCCTTGGAAGCGGTCAGCAAGGAAGTAAAGGTGGACTGAAATGGGATGGCCCATGGGATAGTATCTGCAAAAACAGCACAAGCGCATGCTCGTCACTTACACAAACATGAGACATGAGGTCCATGTTTCCTTGGAGCTAACAGCTTAAGGAGCTTAATTCCAACTAGAAAATTCACTGATGTTACGAGATTTCAAATGTGTTCATTACTCATTATCAAATACTCATAAGCTGCTCTGATTATCCTGAAATATAAAGACTGTTACTAAGAATATAGGCTCATTTAGAAGCTCTTCAGCGCTGTAAGTTTTTTAGGAGCTACCTCTGCATGCCAGAAAGCTCCAGTCCGTGACGACCTCCTCTGGATAAGAAGCTCTACCCAGAGGGACACCCCTGGGCTGGAGCACTGTCTGCGAGACTAAAGGATGTTCAAGCAGTGTCTGCTCTGTCCTGAATCAGGGGGTCTCCTTTTCTTCCGCCTTTGGAGAGGCGCTGGCGGGGGCAGTGACTAGCTGGCGCTGCCCGAGAGCTGCGGGACGGGGACAGCAGAGGGTGCTCCGAGGCCGGCGAGACGCCCACGGCAGCGGCGGTGCCCGGCTCTGCTCAGCCCGGCCACGTCCCCGCTCCTTCCCGGGGCGATGCTCCCCAGGGACACGGGCAGCAGGAACCAGGCCCACGTTTACAGAATGAACCTCACACTCACGAAAGGCTTGGATTGCGCTTGCCAAGGAATTTTTTTACTCATAATTATAAAACAATCCCAACCAAGCAAACGGGAAAAGAAAATCTAAACAGGAGGTCTGGAAGCCTTCACTTACAGTGTGGCCATTAGATCCTTTGGTATCTAATACTATTAGTCTAGTAAATTACTACTAGTCTAGTAAACTACTAGTCTAACACTAATATCTAGATACTACTAGTCTAGTACTACTAGGATCTAGATACTAGTCATGGGTTCAAATGATCAAAATTTAGGGCCCACTGTCTCTTGCAGTGTCAGAAAAGTTTTTGTAATTATATATGTGTGTATGATATTTCTGTAGATATGGATACATAAATAAGCAACTAAATAAAATGCTTTTCATGTCTCCATAACTGAGTAACTTGTTATTTTGCAGAACTGACATTAACTGCAAAATGAGTATATTTGTAATCTGTTTAAAACCAGCTGGCATCACCAGTTTCCAGGAAATTAAATCAGCTAAGACTGACTCCTCGTCTTGGTTATCACAGCTTGAGAGGCCAGCACTAAGAAAAGCCAAGCAGGGATGACTTTCCTGAGATCAGTAACACTCAGGAGGGACTCTGTAGAGCTTGGGAAATAGACCCAGTGAGCTGGGTACAAGCAGGACCAGCACTGACAGACCACAGAACCACAGCAAAGCTCTGCAGCCAGCACAGGCAACAGCCCAGCTCCTGTTCTGAACACTAAGGCCTCCTGTTTTATACGTGTGCAGCAGCAAATATTTACCATATCCTTGAACCAGCCTGAGTAAATTGTCTCTTGGCAGCAGTGAGTAAAAAAATGCCTAGAGATGGAGAGAAATAAACTAAATCTCCATCACACGTTGGTGCAGCTGATTCGGCAGCACAGCAGTGTGCAGGGGCCGCACGGCCCTGGCGGGAGCGCGGCTCGCAGCGGCTCCGCACCAGCGTCCTGCGCGGCTGCGGCGGCAGCGCGAGGAGCAGCGCCGTGACCCCGGCAGCAGTGTGGCAAACCACGCCGCTCGTAGGCCTCGCAGCCGAGGGAATGTTATTGGGGTGCTCCGTCTAAAGCAGCGCCGTGCCCCAGGCAGCAGTGTGGCAAACCACGCTGCTCGTAGGCCTCGCAGCCGAGGGAATGTTATCGGGGTGCTCCGTCTAAATACATCCCTTCTACTGCTGCTTGAGATGTGCAAAATTACCCGTGGGAAAGAAGAAGTGTACACGTGTATACTAGCACGACAGCAGAGTATCAAGAGAGAAGAGAGGCAACACATGAATCTGAGGGTTATCTACTTCTGTATGACTTAATTTGGACACTGACTAGCGGTGCTTTGAGGGGACTTGGCTGGGTGTGTAAACGTGGCCTTCACGCAACATCCCTGCTTGCAATTCCTCCCCGCGCTGTTTCACGAGGCTCTGGCCAGCAGAGGAGCCGTGTTTCATCCCAGGGACAGCTGCAATCAGTGGCGGGTGACACGGTTCCCTATCTATAATCTGAGCAAGCTTGAAAAGCACCTTGAGCTCCTAGGAATGGAAAGCTCCCCAGAAATGAATCTGATTATTGCTATAAATCATCATCAGCACACTGGCAAAAGGAATAAGCACAAAAGTAATTGTGAAGTTATTTTAGTACTGGTTATACATAGCTCCCATGTTCTCCTCTGGTTCCACTGTACAGGACAAATGACCCAGGAGTTCTTCAGGTCTGCCTTTACTTCATAGAAGGGAATGCATTCTACTTGTGATTATTTGCTAATTGTTATTGACCTTTTATTGCTTTGCTCTAATAACCATTACTGGCAAAGCTGGAATAGGAGTCCGGATCGCTTATTGCCACATCTTTGTAGGTGGGGCATTGCTCAGTGCTTCCATGACCAAAGAAGAAGGTCACAAGGCGTCAGGTTCCTCTGGAGAGCGTGGAAGGGCCAAACGCCGTTCGTCAAAGCACAAGGACTGTCTTCAACAGTTGCAGACTTGGGCTGTGTTTTCCATAAGGACAAAAAAGGGCTGGGTATCATGGATAGTTCTGAAGCATGAACTAGAAATGCTTTAAAAGATGAACCATATCTGCTCCAAAATGTAGACAGCTTCAAATGTGTGCAGGCAGCACATTCCTTACACAGGCAGCTTAAACTCATTAAGTGGTCTGAACTACAG
Source organism: Tinamus guttatus (assembly GCF_000705375.1). The sequence continues at coordinate 284,567 of NW_010583817.1, read as the reverse complement.
ACATCTAACATATCTACCATGAAGTCTCTTCTATGTCAATCTCAACTCCTGAATTCTTCTTTCCTAGACTTACAGGTGAAAAATGAAGCTAAAATACATTTTTTTCCCCTACAGGCTTTGTTCATGATCTATATCTATATATACATACAGGTTATTTATTTGATGTTAACGGATGCACCTGCTGCAACCTTCAGCAGCAGCAAGCAAGCAGAGACCTTGCAACCAGCTCTTTGTGCACCATATGTGCACCCAAAGGAATAAAATGGCAAGGACCGTTAACTTGCCCACATTTACATTAATTCTGAAATCCTGTCCTCTGCTTTTGGTATGCATAATAAAGGTGAACATGACCTCTGCTGAAATCACACTGAGGGTTTAGGGGTGGTGGGTATAATATACTCACTGAAATTAATAGAGAAAACGCAGCAGCAGGGGTGGGGGTGGTGCTGCCCAGCTGGAATGTGTCAGTCTTGATCAGGCTGTAGAGCAGCTCCTTAAAAGTGCAACAGCCAAGTCCCATAATGTCACCCTGAATCCCACTGCCTTAGTGCTGGCAGAAACACTGTGGGAAAGGGGTGCCTTCCCCACACCGCTGCCTGGCCGTGCATGAAACCAGCACAGCCAGGCAGGTGAGTGTCCTTCAGGCAATGTCCCGAGTGTCTCCTGGCAATTGGGTCTGTGTGCTCTGAAGCATCCAGACCTACCTCCTTCCACGAAAACCCACAGGAACTGCTGACACACCAGTGAATCCCGCTCCCACCCACAGGAAGGAAGAGGATTCCCACTAACCGGCAGCTGTTGTCTCCGGCGGTGTGAAAGGAGGTCTCGGCTCTCCTCAGGCCCAGGCGCGCGAAGGAGTGGTACATGGTGAGCGCCACGTCGCTGAGCGTGTGGATGCCGTCGGGCTCGTCGTACACGTTCTCCCAGTACGACCTGAGGCCCGGCGTGCCGGACGGGTAGTTGCCATACAAGTAATAGTCCAGCTGGCCAATTATCTCTTGGTTCACCACAGCTTCAAACTTGCGGGCAAAGAACGTTGGCCTGGCAGTCTGCTGCGGTAGTGCAAGAGAGAAAGAAACTGGAGTTGGTTCCCGTTTCCAGCCACAAGTCCCTGTCCTAAGCACAGAGTTGGAGTTGAGAGCTCAAACAGATTTTTTCTCACCATGGAGCACGCTAACATTTACAGAACACGGACTACTGTGTGCCAGGGCTAGCCCATGTCCTGGCTCTGCTCGTTTCCTGGTCATCAAGCCATCAGGATGGTCACCAGCTCTCAGGACAAGCAGTGATGATTGCCATGATCACCCTGTCTCCACAGGATGCTCAAGGCCTGGGGCATGAGGCTGGGGACAAGGTGGCAGCTGCAGGCTTGGTAGTCCCCAGTGTCAGCAAGGAAGCCCCACACCTCCATGGGACTCCACAAACCTGTCCCTGAGCACTACCAAAAGCAGAACATCGTGGATAACCAGCTTGTGTCTATCACCTTCCTAACTCGCTCAGTAGAAAACTTAGGAGAGTCTAAATGAAGTGAAAAAGACACCCGGATTAGACACAACCGTTTCTTTCAGAACTGGCTTCAGAAGCACTTGTCTTCAGAGTCAGCAAAGGAGATGAACCAAAGCCACAAGAATTGCTGCACAGCTTGGGCTCCTTCCCTGCTGTCTGCTCTTTGCATATTTTCAGCAATTCTTTTGAAGCATCTCCTGCTTTTATTTATTTATATTAGCACATGGATGCCGCTTTGGCCTTCTCAGAATGAACCCTCCAACCAGACCTAGGCTGACGTCAGGGGAGCCTTCTCCAACTCTTCCCTCTCCCTGTGTTAGCAAACTGCTGCTTGCCTCCTGGGGAAGAAGTACAAATATCTGGATACCAAGGATATGAGAACAGCAGCAGTATTTTTCCAAAATGCCTGACTGACAGGGAGCAAGCAAAATAAGAAAAGCTGTGTGAGAAATCTCAGACCACAATTATGGTGGCAGATACATTTTCTTCTTCTGTTCTGTGGCCAGTCCCTTTGTACCAAGGGCCACCTCCTGCCACCCTGCCCTGGCAGCCACTCTGTGTGCGCCTTTGCAAAATCACTCTAAAATGACATGTTAGCAAGGAGGCCGTGCCGCGCCAGTGGCTGAGCAGAGGGAAGAGGACCGTGGGCTTAGTCCAACTTTCCCTTGCTGCTCAGTTTACCCGCAAGTCCTGAAAGGCTCCTGGGTTCTTTTCCCAGCCCCAAGCCAGTTAGCTTCTGCAGACTTCCCAGAGCTTTTTAAGACTTCCCATTTGTTTTGTGCTGGAGACTTTTCTGAGATGGGAGTTTGGGAAAGCAGAGACTCTCTTAATGTCTCGTTTGCTCTTTTTGTGTCCGTGTCACTGACTTCAACTGTGCCTGGTAGGCAGCACATTACAATAAAGAAAAGATCTCTGTTTTGGAGCAGTCATCATTTTTGTGCTGTAGGGTAACACACTCCCCATCCCACACAAAGCCTGAACAAACATGCTTTATGCAGGGAGCCCTGAGGAGCTGGAGGCTTGGAATTGCAAATCTGGTGATCTCGAAACAAGCTGTTGTTCATTCTTAATAGAATAGGCCAGATACAGTCTTGAGACCAAGTGCACCCTTGAACACAAGCATTTGCTCTCATTTGCCTGGAGGAAACTGTCTCACAAAAGAACCAATTAAACTCTTTAAGGCAGTACTGCCAAACTTGGGTGACCAAAACCTCATGACTCTGACCTCCAAACCATGGGATCAACTTCAATATAACCATGCTTAAGAATATATTAATAAAAAACAGTTTTGCCTTGTGCTATGTAAGCATCTAACAGGTATTCTCATCACGTTTTTTCAGCTTTCTTTTATATTCTAAGGATGAAAATCATTGTTGTTTAACTATGAAAGGCAGTAGACACCTGAAATCATGAAAGCATCTGAACTGAAACCTTGAAAAACCCTTTTCAATAAATTTACTAGAGTAATGCTAGCACTGTGCCAGATGCGTCAGGTTTTCACCCTTCCCAGCACAGCAGATCAACCGGTGGGAAGCCTCCCAAGAGCTGTGTCATGATCTTGCTACACAGTGGTAAACCTCAAGGGCCAAAACAAGGGAAAAGAGACTTTGCCTTCCCCTAAACTATTGACGCCATGCAGCTACACTGCTCTCCACACCCAGGAACAAGGGTGAGAAACCTCCCTTGGGGAAACCAGAGAAGGGAACACTTCAGTTACCTGGAACCTGTGGAAGTCTGCAGGTTTGAAATCATTGGGCGAGCAGCCACACCAGTCTACAATGTGTTTGTACTGACATTTGCAACCGAGTTTACGGTTCCAGTTCGTGATACGCAAATTGTTGTCCACCATGGAGTCACAGTATGGGCTGTTTTCCAGGACCGTGTGAAAGAAAGACTGCAAGAAAAAGAGACCAGGTCAGTACAATCAGCTCTTCGGACTTCCATGTTCTCTCTCAGACCAGCCTGCAGGCCTGAACTGAACTCAGGTGACTTATTTTCTTTCAGAAACAGAGGACAAACAGCTACTCTTGTTTTGCCATGTATAGAGGACATTCCACATGTATGCATTCTATAGAGCATGAAAAATTACAGCACACAACAGATAAAGCCAAACAGTAATAGCATATAGTCGAGGGCATGCTGCAATAAACTGGCCCAGAATAATGACTAGCTTTGGAAACTAGAGTGGAAAGGCACCAATGCCAGCAATTATTTTATTTTTATTCCAGCTGTATGAGCAATTCTAAGAAATTCCCATTATTTCTCTTCAGTAAGCTACTCTCTGGTCCAGCAGATTCAGGACTATGTGTTGATGATAAATTTCAAATTGTTTCCTAAGACAATTCTCAAACCTCAGCTGCCACCCTGGCTGCTATGAAAAATACAATCGCAGGGGGCTTCTCTGCTGGGTTCTGAGGCTGCAGCACTCAGATGTATTGCTAGTTGAATCGCCTTGCACGGAAATATACAGTTCACCCCTGGTGCCAGAAGGACATCCCACCTCCTGCAATTACATCTGAAATCATAAGTCTCTATTTGCTGACTCAAGGTAGCAAGGAATTCCTATTGTGCTATCCTAATTATATCACCATAATATCAGCTATTACATAAATCATGGGTAATGGGGACTGATACAGCAGGTTAATAGGTCAGTGAAGGCAGGGTGATTTTAAGAAGCCAGACATGTATCTTGTAAAGAAAACCTTGCAGAGAGAAGCAATAGAATATAATCAAATTTACCTCTGTAAGAGAGAGTTCTAAGAGCAGCGACTTCTTAAAATCAGCTATAGCACAATCTATAAATAACTGGCATAACATTAGAATCACAGAACCATTCTGGCTGGAAAAGACCTTCAAGATCATTGAGTCCAACTCTAAGCCCCTCAACACCAGGCCTGCTAAACCATGTCCCTAAGCGCCTCATCTACACGTTTCTTGAACACTGGCAGGGATGGTGACTCCACCACTTCCCTGGACAGCCTGTTCCAGTGCTTGACTGCTCTTTCTGTGCAGAAATTCTTCCTCATATCTAACCTGAACTTCCCCTGGTGCAGCTTGAGGCCATTTCCTCTCGTCCTGTCACTAGTTATTGTGGAGAAGAGACCCCTGGGGAACACCACTTGTGACCAGTCGCCAGCTGGATTTAACTCCATTCACCACCGCTCTCTGGGCCCAGTTGTCCAGTTTTTCACCACTGAAGAGTCCACCTCTCTAGGCCATGAGCTGCCGGCTTCTCCAGAAGGCAGTGGCAGACTGTGCCAAAGGCCTTACTGAAGTCTAACAGACCCCATCCGCAGCCTTTCTCTCATCCACTAGGCAAGTCACTTGGTCACAGACGGAGATCAGGTTGGTGAGGCAGGACCTCCCTTTCATGAACTCATGTTGGCTGGGCCTGATTCCCTGGTTGTCACACACATGCTGTGTTATCGCCCTCAAGATGATCTGCTCCATAACTTTCCCTGATACCAAGGTCAGGCTGACAGGCGTGTAGTTCCCTGGATCCTCCATCAGACCCTTCTGGTAGATGGGCATCACACTGGCCAGTCTCCAGTCATCTGAGACCTCCCCTCTTGAGGCCTGCTGATAGATGATGGAGAGTGGCTTGGCAAGCACTTCTGCCAGCTCCCTCAGAACCCTCAGGTGGATCCCACCTGGCCACATAGACTTGTAGGTGTCCCAGTGAGGTAGCAGGTCACTGACTGTTTCCTCCTGAATTATGGTGAGTTTCGTATGCTCTCCAGAGGTGTCTTGCAGCTCAAGAGGCCAAGTACCTCGAGGAGAACTGAACTGGTGCTAAAGACTGAGGCAGAGAAGGCATTAAGTACCTCAGCCTTATCCTCATCCGTGGTGACAAAGTTCCCTGTCACATCCAATAAAGGATGGAGATTCTCCTCGGCCCCTCCTCTTCTTGTTAATGTATTTGCAGAAACACTTTTTTGTTGTCTTTTACAGTGGTGGCCAGATTGAGTTCCAGACAAGCTTTCGCCTTTCTAATTTCCTCCCTACATACCCTACTGACGTCAAATTGTAGTATTGTAGTGCCACAAATTCAAACCAGATAGATGACTATTCCCACTGAACAACAAATCAACGAGAAACACCTTTTGACTCATTCTATTGCCAAAAGAAAATATTCAATTAAAGTCAGCTTCCATCTCTTCTGGATAAAGTTTAATGGAACAGGCAGAGGAACACAAGACATTCTCTGTGATGAGAAAAGCCAAAACAAACAAACAAACAACAACAAAACACCTAACAGACACCCTAAATGGAACTTGGCAAAGACAGAGCTGCCAAATACGTTAGTAGAACAAGCAAGGCTGGTCAGCAGGGAAGGAAGTGCAGTGTCCTGGGCAGGCAAGCTCATCACAGAGCAGAACCAACACGACAAAGGAAATTCAGAGCCAACTGTCTAGAGAAATTGAATGAGTAAAGAACAAAACACAAAATTAAATCAGCAATCACCAGTCTGATGAACACACTTCACTTCCCAACTGATGACTGGGAGTATGTATTACTTTATTGCTTTTACACATGCCGATTTAAGCATTTTAACCTGAACTCCAAGCAATATCTAACAGCAGCCTACACCTTTGAACCATGTACGGCCTGCACACATATCCTGGAGCATGCACATCCTCCATGGCTGCAGCTGCAATTATCCAAGAACGCGACTACCACTCTTTTTCCCCAAGCCAGCTAACATTTAACCAGTCGCACATTGAATTTCAAGGTGAAAGTGGCTTCCAAATCAAAAGGAGGGGAAGCATCTTCACACAACCTCCAAAATCAAATGAGACTCGGCGCTTGTTTTGTGATTAAATAAAACTGCAGTCTTTAAAACCCATTTCTGCCCTTTCAGGATGCTGAGCCACCCCCAGCTCCCCCAGCAGCGCGTGCAGAGCGCGCACCCACACCTCGCCACGGCCTCCCAGGGCCCGGCCGGCCCGCTCCGACTGCCCCGCTCCGGAGGGAGCCGGAGCTCCTACAGCTGCGACGCCGCGTGAGCACGCAGGAGCTGGCCCAGTCACCGCCAGCAGCGGCCCTGCCCCATGCGCCCTCAAGGCTGAGCTGCTCCTTCGATAAACCAAATGAATATAGAAAGGAAACCCAGAGCAGGGCAAAAAAATATTCCTGCTATGCCCAAAAGAATATTGCTGAGAGTGATTCCAAGACACCAGGATCTAGACCTAATTTCATTCCTGACGGATGTCTGTTCTTACAGACTGCCAGGAATGAGGATGACGACTTGGCAGTGTCTGTGAGGAATCTGCTCTGTTACAAAGCCAGCCTATCCAGCAGCAACAGTCACCTAGAGTCTCTTGGCTGAAATTTAATAATTAAATTTTGTCATAGGTGTTTCCACCATGGGGAAACAGATTTTTTCTCTTTCCTCAGCTTGGTCAAAATGCACAAGGATGGTCATTCTGGGTAATGATGCATAATACCCAAATATGGGCAAAATGTCCAAATACACTCAAATTGACCCCATATGGCACTTTGGGAATGCCCAAATATGGTCAAAATAAGCAAATTTAGACATTTCAGGCCAGATGACCAAATATGGAAAAGACCAATATGGTAACTTGGGGGCTGGATATGCAAATACAGAAAAAAGAGACCAAATATGGACAAAATGCACAAACATGGTAGAAACTATAAGATACGGTAATCTGGTCACAGAGCCATAAATATGGTGATAGTGCCTACATAAGGTAAAATAAACAAACAAACAAAACACATATGGTCACAATAGCCATTGATGGTCACACAAAATGGCCTTATAGTGTCAAAATTATGGTAGAAATGACTAAATATGGCAGAAATGACTGAATATGGCAACCTGGGTATGGACAACTATGGAGAGGAGATGAGGGGGAGGAGACTCTCATTATTTATTTAGATTATTTAGAAATACCCCAAATTCTGACCTCCATTCAGTGGAAATGAATATTATATTTTAAATACTGTGCACAAAATATTTTGCAAATGCATCCATATGTGCAAATACCTCTTGTAGAAAAAGCATTTAATAGGGAATGAATCAGGCATCTATAGATGCTTCATTAGTGATTTCATTAACATGTTTGAATTTTCTGTTCAAAGTCAGGCTTCAGCGTACGCTCCTTTTCGCGCCTCTCCGTGCGGCTGCCTGGTGTCACCCCGCCTCGACCCGGTGCTGCCGTGCAGCGGAGCTGGAGTGGGCAGGGAGAAAAACGCTGCCTGTCAATACATGAGAAGAGCACAGTGAGGAATCACTGCTGCCTCCTTATTTGTTTTCTGTAATACAATATGGAGAGTGCTAATCGGATTAGCCTTTCGGGATGAATGATAACAGCATATAAAAGCAAATGTTAATAGGCAGCATGCTAACAAAGTAGAAAATTGCTAATAAAAAAAAATTGCTAATAAAATTCAGTGGGCCTAATTTGAACTTTGATAGGATGGCCAGCACTGAGAACTGCTTTCTCAGAGGTGAGAGAAGCAAGAGGTGGGATGGTAGAAGAGCAGCCTCTGCAGAAGCAGCTGCATCCTCCCACTGCAGCTCCTGCCAGAGACTGTCCTCAGTCACCTGGAAAGGGAAAACTGCCCTGCTTTAAAATCTAAAGGCATTACCTGCACAGAAGTGTGTGTGTGCAAATACATGTCTGGTATCCCCTGAAACATGGTGCAGGGAGAGATGTGGCAGAGCAAAGGCAGACGAGGGGGCTAATACGTCCCCTAAAATGCCTTGATTACCTGGGTTGCATCCTAGGACTTGTTAGAGTATCTTGACTGACATCTCTAGCTGTGACACATGGTTCAATGCTACGAAAAACTTTGAAAATTCTTCTACTAAAAGGAAAAAAGTAAATCAGAATAAAAACCCGAAGCTCAAAGCATAATGTCGTAAGGCAATTGAGTGCATGGACAGAAAGAGCAGACAGAGCAGCATGGCTGGCCCCCAAATAATCCCCCTACTCTTTTTAATGTTAAATGACAGCTCAGTGAATATGGATTTTATGCTTGAATTGTTTGGTTAAACCCATAAAGGCATCTATTCTCATTCAAGCGCGAGGGAAGAAAAAACCCTACCCAATTACCCATTGCCCTGTGTCCTTTCATAATGATACAGAAATTTCTGCTAGATAATGGATGAAAGGGTTATCAGAGTTGAAAGAAAAGGTGATTTTTAACAGAAATGGGATTAAAGCAAGATTATTCAACATGTGTGTGGAATAATAAACCCCTATCAAAAGATGACAACCACTGTGCTCTGCTGCAAGCTAATAAGCCTAAATTTGCAAGATGGTTCTCATCGATCCCTCAAAATGTTCAGGAGTTGCCACTGAGGAGGGAACTTGGGTCTTTCTCCTGCGCTGGGGGGAGAGTCGGGACCTGCTGGGGCAGCCTGCCCAGGTGCTGGAAAGGCCCTGGAGGCGCCTGCCAGCCCAGCTTCACCAAAGCACCAGCTGCTGTTTGCGGAGTTCCTATGGGCAAGAGGGCTGGATAATGGCGAGGAAAGCTACTTCAGCAGACAATTCACTCATTCTGTAGCCTTCCAAGTCTTTGTGGAGCAACAACTTGCAAGCAAAGGGCTGTTGGATTTTTGATCGCTCCGTAATAGGTTAATGGGTTCAAAAGTACAAAACTAAAGCCACTGCTTAAAAAAGGTCCCACAAACAAATTGAGCAACAGCAAAAGCAGCTGTAACAGTGAAGGACTGATCTGTCATGGAGGTAAAACTCTCATTACCAACAGCAGGATGATCCAAAGCCGAATGAAACTGAGGAAAATCCCCGCTGATGTCAACTATCTTCTTTGGGCCAAGCAAAAGAGATGCAATTTCGAGAAAAGAGGGGGTGCTTTGAATAACCTCTTCATCTTTGTTACCAAGTCGTCATTGGAAAAAGTGATGTACTCCACAAACTTCCTGTTCAGGAGGAACCAGTCGGATCCCCCATCGACCGCGATTCCTTCGGGGATCTGCCGGTCCCCCAGACGCCACATGTGTGTATCACATTCCAGGAAAAGCCGATCCAGCCCTTGTTTTCTAATAAATCTGAGGGAATACAAAAACAGTCATTAACTGTTAATCTGTACTTTGTTATCACTGGCTCGATAATTAAAGCAGCTACTCTCCCAAACAAGAAGGGATAAAAAGGTCACTGTTTATATTTCTGTTCTATCCATAAATAATGTAAAGAAGTTTAATAAATGATTAATCAGTTATATATTTCAGTTAGAGGGGCAAAGATCATCAGATTTCTTTTAAACATCATTTGCACCTTTAACTGACCTGAGTCAGAACTCTGCAAACCGCAGAGCTCAGCTGGGGCATCTGTAACATGCATTAACTCTTTGCAAACCACTGCAGAAGACCCATGAGAGGAACATGAGCAAAAAACAATCGATGTAATAGACTTCCGCCTCTAAATAAATGAATGTATTTGAAAAACTGCAAACTGTACATAAAATCAAAATGACCAATTTTCTCCTATGTTATTATTCTGTGAATCTTTCTCCTGGGGTATGGTTAATTAGGAAGAAGTACAATTGCATTGCTCTTTGCCATGGAATGAGTATATTTGCTCCATTCTCAAGTCTACAGGGAAAAATATTTTGTTTATTGCTGAACCATGGATAAAAAGAACTGTAGAATTGCAATGTTATGGAAATGCATTATTTGAGACCACTCTAACACAAAAAAGAAGTTAGAAAATCAATCTGTATTTGAAAACACTTTGGACTGGATGCCCACAGGTGTTCTGGGACTGTCTGGTACAGCTTTTTATTTGTTACCCATTTTCAGAATTACTCCCCAGCAAGTGAAGCCTGGCAGTCATGAATTAGCGCACACTCTCAGAAGGCCTGAATTCCATTAATAACAGCAAGTTGCTGTACTCAGTACATCCGACACGTTTTGAGGAATAATAAATGTTAGCTAACCCGACCGTTTACAGTAACTAACAACCACAGCTAATGGGCCCCCACCACAGACCTCCCTGGATTTAAGAACTGCAGGTGAACTAGAGCTGCACCAGCTACAGCAAAAAGGGCAATGTAAGATCTGGCCATAAATCTCACTTTCTACACCTGGAAATACGAGTCTTTTGCCACGCAGTAGGCTAAATTTAAGGTTGAAGTTTCATTCTGGATCAATCTAAGAACTGAGACACCATTATGAAATGGGCATACATTAATTTTCAAAAGCACCATAAATGCCTTCAGGGTCTGTCTCCCACTGATAGCTATCTTCCTCCTCACAGTATGAGCAAGAAAGCTCCTCTGTTGATACAACAGTGAAGGGAACGTGCGGGTAAGAGTGGAGAAATTTTTCTTTCCATGAACAAGTTTCTAATTTCATGTTCCATTATGAAGGATAATAGAAAAGTCTTGCAATTTTAATGCAGTGCTCTGGAATTTAATCTTCAAATTCAATATTTATGCAGTTATCTCCATATCAAATATTAATGTGCCTGAAAGTTTGGTCATTTAATTTGTTCAAAAATAAATGCTCAATTGAGTTAATTATTTTAAGAAAATAATAGATTATTGACTATATATAAATAGGGACATAAAGTTCTTTTCCATTATTTTTTCCAGCTATCTTTATCAATTTATCATCTTATACTCTCATGCTCAAATGAAGTTTCTTTGATTGCAATAGACACATCTCCAAAGCAAACTAAACACAAAAATCCCAAACCCTAACTATTCCAAAAACCTCCCAACTTACAAACTACCTAAGTCTGCATAACATGACGTGCTTTGCAATCAGCTCATCTCAAAAAGCTCAATGATACAAATCCAGCTCTACTGCGTGAAACCAGCAATGGAAGAGGGAGCCACATCCAACATACGAAGGTCCCACCAGCAGACCTGGCCTTGCTGCTTCAGGTCTTCCCAGCGAGTCAGCAGCCTCCCTGTTTACACGTGTGCACAATTCGATGATTATTTGAGTTAATGGCTTGGACAAGCAACTCGTCAGCACATGCACTGAAATACAACATAATTAGTCCTTGGGAACAAGTGATTTCACAATAAATTCCAGTCCTGAAATCTTATGGCAAGAGGTTATTTGAAGAAAACTAAATGAAGTTTCCAACCACTCATCCTACAGAAAGGTGGCATAGCCCAGCTGAAGAGCAGCAAAATCCGGAAACCTGCAAAGGGACAACCCTTTTGCTAATGCTTCTTTAAGCCTTTCTAGAAACTTTATATCAGGTTTTAAATATGTCAGGTTTTAAACAGCAATAACAACCTAATAGGAAGAACACATTTCTTGGAAGGATCCCTCTTACAAGGCCTACTTCATATACAGTTATTACACCTAAGCACTACAATGTGCTGGCATAGCAAATAATTTCCCTTTATCTATGAAGCACTAATTTATACAATGAGCTTTGAAGCCACAGCTCTCCACTGGGTGATTGCTTATTATCCATTTATGTTTTTTGAGCGCCAAGGAAACCCAGCATATTTGGGATCAGCAAGAAGCTAAATAATCCTGGATGCAATCCAAGGATGCAATGAGTTCCTCTCGCAGGCCAAGGTTCTCGTGCTGGCTGGCATTTTTTTTTAGTGAAAGAGTTGGACGCGGCATTCCTTTTTTCCAGAGTTTCTTCCAGGATGACTAATGTCACCAAGCTGCTCCAGCCGAAGTGATTTTTGAAAGTCAGGGAAGCAAGACCTAACTCTAGGCATCCTGCACACACCTTGAGGGAAGGGCGAGGTGCTACCTGGATGTCTTGAAGGCCTCTTTAAGACACCAAAGTCCCTAGCACACTGAGAACAGTTCACAAAGATCCTTGACTCACCATCCAACAGCATCTGGATGAAGCTGCCTCTGAAAGGAAAGGTAGGATGGAGAGCAAACCCTTGACCCTACTGATTTGTTTCTTGTCTAGTGCTGCATTTCCTAAGTTTCTGGTTATACACCCAAAGAGTGCACTCGATGAAGGCATCCAAGTGTCCAAGGGAGTAATGAAATGCACATAATGGTGATTCTCCCTTCAAGTCTTTCTCTCTTGGGTTTTATAGGACCCTAGCATATAATTCCCAAGGTAAAGCAGAAAAACAAAACAAAACAAAACAAAAAAAAAACAAAAACAGATTAGTGATAGCACTTCATTAATCTTAGTCAAAATGGGCAACTTCAGGTGCTTTCTGGCACCCTGAACTTTGGGTAAGACTGGCACATTTTGCTAACGGCAGATGGACTTCCAGGACATCTGGACACACAATAGTATGGAGATATGGTTAGCCACGTGCAGTGCAGATTGCCATTCGGTGAAGACACTTGGCTTTTCCCCCGATCTAGCAATGGGAAGAAAATAAAGATGATGTGAATAGAGAGTCAACTATGAGAAAGTAAAATAAGACCAAGGTTCAGCAAAAAGCATCTCATCTAACCTTATTCCACAGATCACTCCATTTACGATGTTTTATATTCACTCTTAATCAATTTTTATTCCTCATAAAGAGCCTCTAATTTTGTGGAAGTTGGATTGTATTTGCAACTAACCAGAAGGCACGGTATAATATTTATATATCCTGCTAGCTGAGTTCATCAATCAGGCAATTGAAAGTGTGCAGGCTGCCTTTTGTGTCCTGACTAAGTGTGAAGGCAGCCTCAAGGTTTACATGATCTGGGTTGTTATTTTTATGCTTTGTTAAAACAAACAAAAAACCAAACACCTAATTGTAAAACATGATGTGTCACACCAGCAGTTAGTTAACTGCCTAAAAAGCTCACGACTGCAATATGTCTTAGGGACTGCCTTTCACTTTGCAGCATATTTAAATATTTATAAACACATTTAAGATAACATTACAGGATTCTTTAACATATATAATGTAAGATGTTTAGCAAAAGCTCCTACAACACAAATATAAACAAATGGCTCAGTGCTTCTTGCAATGTATTTTAACTACTAATAAATAATGTGGCACAGTTACTTAAAAGCAGAAAAAACATCACAAGCAAATCTGAGCCTTCTGCATAGCTTTTAGCAAGTGACACTGCATAGCACTGTAATGCTGAAAGCCCACCACTCCTGAATGCTCACATGTTTATAATACATAAAGAGTTTTGTCTTTTTCTGGTTTTCAGAGCCCAGGAATGAATAAAGCTTTCTCAAGCATCAGAAGCTACCAGGTAGTGAAACTTTACTTTATCAGTAAGATCATTACTGAAAGGTTTTGGTCTATAAAGAATATATATTTTAAGCAGGAAAGGTTTCCTCTTCCTAAATGCTTCCTTGTTCTGGCCTCTTGCCTAGAAAGCTCGCTGCCAACATTCACTGCTAACCAGACGTCTCTACCAAGATATTATTATCACCATTCACTATACAAGAATAAGAGCTATGAGCTAAAGTCAGGGACACAGCAGAAAGACTATTTATCACGTGCAAAAAATCAGCGTCAAAGCAAAGAGCCAAAAGTCTTGCAGCCAGACAATGTTCTCTTGAATGGAGAGAAGGACGCTCTGCATGTTGTTTTGACCGTATCTACCACTCTTGAAGTCACTTTAGACAAACATTTGAAGAACTCACCCGATCTGAGTAAAAAATGACAAGTAAATATTTCTATGGCTACAACACACGTGAGGTTGACTCCCAACAATGTCTCCCAAACATCTGGAAGCGCTTCCTGGAATCCGTCTGTTCAGGGGTGGGAAGAAGCGACTTGCCATATAGGTGACCAGGCAGAAAGCACACAACTGTACTTGGGATACCTTGAATCTAACAGTTGCAACAAACAATTTGTGAGCAATCCATAAACTACAACATATCTCCAAAACCCAGTCACCGAATAATTCTTTATAACAAGCAAGGTCATACAATTCAAAGCTGCACAGAGCAGTTGCATTCCCTGACCTGCGAGCACAAAAATCTTGGCCTTTCACAAATATATGGTGAAATTCCAGTTGCTTGCAACACAACCCTGACTTCACCCCATTTTCATGAGTAACTCTCTTCTGCGAAAAATTACACAGCATTTAAAAAATCTGAAGTAATTAACAATTGGCAATTTAAGTACAGTGCCCACGCTGTGCCAGATAAGCATCTGCTTGCCTAAAGATGTGATCGTGCAGTATTTTCTCAAGGCCTCTTTCTGCCGTGCTAAAAGCCCCTGGGGCTAAGAACAACCTCCACCCTCTAAAAACAGAGTTGAAGCTTTAAAAGGAGAAAAATGCTAAAAAGAAATAGTACCTACTTAGTCTGTCAAGATTAGGAAGAATTCCTCTTGGTACGATGGGCAATTGGGTGTGAAGAAAGTGTGGAATTCA
>NW_010583817.1:216369-261924 GCF_000705375.1 Tinamus guttatus | reverse complement strand
TTACATTCCTATCAGTTTCCCTGGTACAGCACAGCATGAATACAGATCTTGGGAAAAGTCTTTCCATGGTTGATGTGCGAGGCTGAGAATGATCAACACGTTCACACAGGCCCCATCTTCCTTCCCTATTTTAAGGGAACCAGCTCAAGGGTAAGGCACAAGGACCAGCATTAGCCATGTGGTGGCCTGTGCCGCAGCGGCACCATCGGAAGAAGCAAACGTGCTGTTTGCAGGAGCACAGCGTTCAGTGGGAAAGGGAAACTCATACTGCAGGGAATTTAAAGCATGGAGAAAGGAAAGCATGAAGATAGGGGCTAGGTAAGAGAGCAGTTCCAGGGCCTTGCAGAAGCACCTGCAGGGCTGCTGGTGACACGTGGCACCAGGCAACCCGGGAACGAGCAGCGGCACCATCGGAAGAAGCGAACGTGCTGTTTGCAGGAGCACAGCGTTCAGCTGGGAAAGGAAAACTCATACTGCAGGGAATTTAAAGCATGGAGAAAGGAAAGCATGAAGATAGGGGCTTGGTAAGAGAGCAGCTCCAGGGCCTTGCAGAAGCACCTGGAGGGCTGCTGGTGACACCCCACGTGGCACCAGGCAACCCGGGAACATAGCTGAGCTGCAGGCCAAGGGCTTGGCTGAGGGTGGGAGTCAAGCTACGGGTTAAGGATGGGGGAGAGAGAGAGCTGAGACCTGCAGGAAGGGGAGCTCCGAAGAGCTCGCCAAAGGAAAGCAAGGCCGGCTACCTGCACGCACGCATGAGCCATCCTCATCCCTGGAGTAGGGTGGCCCAGGACACAGGATAGCACCTGAACTGGAATAACGCGGAATAATGTGGTGTCTATACCGGTGACTGAAACGGGAAACGGGAAGCCAGCCCTGACTCCCCATCGGAGCCGTGAGCTGCCGGCGGGCTCTGCCGGGAAGCGGAGTGAGTGCCGGCCCGTGCGCGCCGGTGAGCGTCACCCATGGGGCAGAACCTGCTGCTCCCCGGGCAAGCAGGGACCAGAGATCCCACTGCTCCGGAGCCGTGAACAGATCCTGAGAAAACAAAGGCTTTGGAGGTGCTGAGGAAAGGAAAACAATGAGCTGTTACTTTTAGAAGACAGTGAAGGTTAATAGAAATGTTCCTGATTCAGCAAGGCAATTTTACATACAGGCAGTCTCAAGGATTTGAAGAATAACCCTTGTGTCAATGGGGGCATGCCAAAACCTACACAACAGCTTAACAAATCGGCTGAGCTGGATCAAAGGCGCGGGAGCTTCCCTGGGTCGCATACATATATGAAAACATTCTAGCCTGATTCAGAGTGGGAACGGAAAAAACAAACAGAGCCCAGTACCGGCTGCGCGGCGCCCGCATGCTGCACAGCTCAGCTCACAGCAAGGATCAGCTCTGCTCCCACCGGCTACGCGCAGCTCCCCTGCACACACAGGGACTTGCCAGGGGAGCAGAGCTGCTGCCACCGTTTTGCCCCCTGCCCTCTCCCCACCAGCATTGCAGGGGGAGCAGTCAGGAGAAGGCAGGGCCAGCACCATCCCCTAATCCCAGCGACCACAAACCCCAGCCAGGAGTTTCCAGGCACCACCTCGCCCCTCTGTGGGTTTGCACATGTGGGTTTGCCCAGGCTGAACCGGAGCATTATGGCCCTATCAGCTTTTCAAGCAGGTGGCAGTGACTGGTCTACCCGTGACACTGCAGGCACGTGAGCTGCCTTGCACCAAGCAGCCTCCAGCCATTACTATGAACCTCATATTTATCTATTTATCTCAATGCATAGCAGGGAGCTTTAATGCCATTCTGTCCACTGAGTATCCATCTATCTTGGATTAGAACCAGCTTTTCTAACTTCAATTTTGTGAATAATTATTGTTTTAAGCTTCCTGCTGTAACATGAGAAATGACTAAGCTCTCGAGTAGTGGTTGTGCCAGGGCCTTTCGGAAACAGCAGCAGCCCCAGAGAGAGGTTCAACACCTGCAGTCACAGCTGACACTTCTGGTGCCCACATCTTGCCTTGAACTTCACACAATTTGCACAGACGCAAGCACGCCCAAGACCCGTGCATTTTCTGACCTGTAGAGCTTGCAGCAGAAAGGTAAGAGAAACATTTGAAGGTGATTAAAGACTGCAAGCAAGAGCACAGCCCTCAACACACAGAAACCCCCGTCTACTGAGGCTCTCCCTGGGCAGCAGAGGCATCGGGAAATGCTTGTTCAGAGCAGACTGCCTGAGCAGCAAGGCCGAGCCAAAACACAGTGCAAACAGATATTAACTCCTCATCTCTGCTAGCCAGCGCCCTCCACCCAGGTAAAGGCAGAGGGAGCAGAAAGCAGGATTCTTTTCACATGATCCCATCTGCTTGACTCATCCACAGTATTTGCAAGAATAGGCTGGACACCAAAGCACAAAACAGAGCTAAAAGATCTGGCCTCTAATCTCAGTTTGAAACAACCACTTCCATTGTGACTTTAGACAAGTCTCTTATTGGACAGATTTGAAAACTGTGTGCTCAAAATCAGCCTCTAAGCACAACTGACAGTTTCTTTTTTTAAGATGTTAACCATTCCTGATGCTTTTGTAAGTGAGATTCAGACCTCAAAGAGAATGAATTGTTTTTATTTAGGCTCCTAAAAACAAATTTGAAAGCTTTATTTTTGGCAACTGCTTGGCTGTGTCGAGCTTGGCTATGTTAGAGGGGGTCTTGCAAGGCCTGAGCTGTTTGTGAGCAAGCTACGAACACAGCACAGCGATTTGCACTGCAAAAACACCATCAAATACAATAACCTCAAAGCTGCTAACCAGTTTTATAAAAAGCAGCTGTTGAGCACAAAAACCCACTGCCAGTCAGCTTACAGGGCGAGACTGCCAGCATGTGTGACCCGTGACTAAACCCAAAACCTCCCAGGGAAGGATGCTCGCGCTCTCCGTCGTCCTGGGGCCTTCGCTCTGCACGTCCCTGCTGCACCGCGGCAGCAGCCGTCCCCCTCCGCATCGCTCCACCTGCTCCACCGTCTCTTCTGAAGCAGGACGGAGATGCAAAGTGATAACAAACCAATAAAACCTTCCACTGGAGCAAAACCAGCCTTTCCTCCGTGTTAGGCAAACTTAAACAGTGCCACGGAGCACTAGGGCAGATCTGATGCCGATCTGTGCACTACGTCTGATACCTCTGTGCCAGAGAGACACCGGGACATGGCTGAGCCTGCCCGGAGACAGACATCGATCGCTAGGACTTGTCAAGCACGGCTGCTGCAACCCCAAAACGCTGACCTAGCCAAGCCCAAGCCCAGACTGAAGCACCCACCTGTAAGGAACAGCAGGGCAAAGGCCACGCTGCTTAAAACCATTTCAGTTTCTCTTCTGCCTCCTCGAGTTCCTCAGCAGCCCAAAGGCTCCAAGCGCAATCAAAGTCAGCAAACGGGTCTGCTTCAAATCACTCCATGAGCGATGTGTTCATCACATGTTACCCAGCTCAGGTAATCCCTGTGGTGGGTTTATCAACAACTTTGTCTCAGGACCAGACTAAGCAATCCTGTTTTAGAATTCACGAGAAGTTCCAGTCCCTGAGGCTTCAGTCAAGCCATGTAAAAAGTATAAATCTTCTTTCTGTGTCTTAGTGATCTCCGCTCTGATCTATCAGAAAGGTAAGGCAAGACATGTTTTATAAAGCAGTGTATGAACACAGGGCTTTTGCTCAGAAAGCATCTCATATAAATATATTCTTTTGTTGTTGTCCCAGGTTTGAGCCAAAATCTAACCCAAAGCATGGAAGTCCCTCCTCTGATCTCCTGGGCTTTAATCTGGACGCTGGGGGCCAATGCTGCTCTCTGCACCGTGCGCACGGGCCGTGGCTGCTCTGTGCCCGCACCGCTCTGCCCTGAGCCCGCTGCTTCTTGAGAAGCCAAGGGCAAAGCCTGCTGCAACCAGCAGTGTCTTGGTCTCTTGGCAATTCCTCTCCCCAAGCAGTAATTCCATTTCAATGAGATTTTTGCATTTAGTGCTTTTGTCATTGCTGTAATTTTAATGCGAGGAAGACTTTAAAATGGAACACTTCCAGAGGCTTTACCTTACAAGTTTTTCAGTCTGACAGGTAAAAATACAGTAATGCCCTTTTTATTGCTACCAACCTGCAACAAGAGGAACTTCTAACTACATACGCTGCCGACCAACCCTCTCACAGCAAAATGAAGGAAACGTGCGCGACTGCAGCAACTCGCACCTCTGGTCACAGCAAGGAATTGAGACGTTAACCAAGTGACATTGCTGCACTGACAGGTAACAGCAGGACAGGAGCTTTTACAGCTGCCTATCTTCTCCTTCAGGATGCTCTCCTGTAGCGTTAACTGCTTAATCGTTGCTGGTCGCAGTGAACAGTAATCACAGAAATGGAAGTGGCTGGGAGATTCTCTCATCAACTCCCGCACAAACCAGCCCCAGCACCTCCAGCGTTCTCGGAAAGGCTCCTGCCACCCCTGCGCAGGACATGGCAGCGCTCCGGAGTGAACCTGAGGGCATCTTTCTCCTCTACTATGGGATGGAGGCAGCAACACTCTCTTGGGAAATGAAAAAATGGCTTCACCGACAGAGATCATGGTGTGCTCACCTGGGCTTGCATCTTACCTTTTTCTGCTAGCATTCTTTTTCCATGTGTGCATCAGATGCACAGATTGCACACAGGTGTCAACTAGCGTGTGTGCATGTACACCTGGCTAAACTACCACACGCAGGCATGATTCAGCTGGAAAACAACCCACACCCAGCTGTTTTCCTGAAGGGAGAGCTGCTACCACGGGGCAGACCAAGCTAACATGGGCAGCAATGAAGCAAAACACTTCCTGCTGCAGGTGCAGTTTGCTGGATCTACCCCAGCTATCTCCGAGACTTGCCCATCTTGCTCTCCCCCAAAGCTGACTTAGACCATTTTGCCATTGCCAGGGGAGGCTCAGATAAGCCTTGGCATTTACCTGCTAGGATCAGCCTGCAGCAAGAAGAAAAGACTCTGCCATTAAAAAGTGCAGAAAAGGGAAAGACTCAGCACAGCTCCTCGGGGCACTTGCTGTCTCTCCAAGAACAAACACGAGATGGGCACACGTCTCAGGCACGCCGCCTCACCTCACAGCAGTCATCCGTAGCAGACACAGCACAGAAGAGAGGGACATGGATACGATTTCAGAGGCCAACCCCACGCCAAGGCTCCAGGTGACTGTTAACGCCGCTGCTCTTACGGCAGTGTTGTCTTAAAACGTTTGTTTTGCCTTTCAAGGCGGGTTTAGTGGAGGAACAAGCCCAAGGCAGAGAACTCCAGCGCGGGCAGCCCGTTTGCTGGAGCCCTGCGAGCGGAGCGCCGTGCCGGGGAGCCGTGCGGCCGGCGCCTTTCCGAGCGCTCGCGTGCGTGCGTGACGCTCCGGGCACCGAGCGGGCAGCGACAGCAACGCGGCGCCGCTCGCTGCAGCCCTGCAGCCTCGTGGGGCTCCCGAGGCGCTTTATCAGCAATAGGCATCTGCGCTGCACCCTCAGTGACTGCTTCCCGCTCACCCCTTGTCTGGTGCCGATGGAAAAGAAAAGAACTAGCAGAGGCACAAAGAACGAAGAAGGCTGCTTTAAATGTCACACTGCCTAATAAACCTCGTCGTAGCGAGGGGACGCAAATGCCTGGGTACAAAAGAAAAGCTACAGCGAGAATAGGCACATCCTCCGCAGGCTGCTTCCCGCGACACCCCCATCGCCTGTTCTCTACAGGCTCCGTGCTCCGGACCTCACTGTAAAACAAATAAATAAATAAACCCACTGCTGACAAGCAGCAGCGCATGCTTAAATGAAAAGCCTAAAGAGACCATATAAGAGAATTCCACCAAGGATTAATGAACAAATGTGATTAAAACTATCTCCAGCTCTGGACCGCAGCCAAAAGGCTGCCAGCAGTATTTGATATGTAAATGCTTAAACGTTTGCTGTGTGCACAGTCGTTGATGCAAAGCCTCTGTAGAGGGTTTCTTCATCTAATTAGAGATATTGGTTTAGCAAACTTCAGAGTTTATAAAAACCCTCAACGTCTCATTATTCTTTTAAAATAGAATATTCATTTGTTTGGAATGTTTTCCAGTTATATCCCATGAAACCTCGAAATGCCTTTGGCTAATGAAAAACGCCAGCCTTGTATCAGCTAATAAGCCCCAGGGCTTTTATGGTAATAAAATACTCACCACATACACTCATTAAAACTTTCCAACTTGTTGCTTTTGACTTTCTTTAGCTATTTCCCGAGTACAAAGCAATCTGCTCAATTTCCAATTATTTTATAGTGCAATTTCATCCCAAGCATTTAAATTATGTAGTATCTTATCACACATACCATACTGTAGCACAGCCATCCAAAACACTGATCCAGCAAAACACTTAACAGTGTGTGCTTAACTGTAGCACACTTGTAGTTCTTCGGAAATGATTCGGCTTTCATTCTGTATCCTCATAAATCACTTCATGGATAAGGGTCTCCATGTTCACATGTTAGGAAGCAGCGGGTACAATGATTACACACAAGATTAAGAGCTAAGAGCTCTCATTTAACTAATCTTACATTTCCTAAGGGCACAAGTGCATTTATTACGGGGCCTTTCTCACGATAGGGAGGTCAAACCAATTGTACCTCAGCTTTTCCATCTCTGCAGAGGATGTGTCACCTCACTCACCCGCCTCTGGACACTGAATGGATTTCCAAACCGTTCGGGAGTTTCCATCAGGCTCAGGACCGCCTCTAAGATGACCCCAGGACACCGCTCGCCTGCAGCCACGGCCCTTTCCGAATATCCCCACTGGCTGCGAGCAGAAGTAAAGCAGCAAGCAACGTGCTACCCTGTAGTACAGTGTAATAGGCAGCTCTTTGGCCAATTTTAAAGCAACTTACACGTTTCACAATAAAAATATAAAGTGCATTACTTAACATTTTCTTTTCATAAATATAATTTTAAGAAATTGCTACACCTGGATTACATGCATACGTATAAACAGGAGTTGTAATGACAAAACATTTGAAAAGCTTCAGAAAACCAGGGACACATGCAGGACAATCCACCAAAATCAACTAACTGTAGGCTGAATGCTGCTGGAATAACCTGATGTGGGTCCATTCAACCCAGATGTATTTTGTTGGAAAGAAGGGAAACATCTCACCCTGATTCATTAAAAAAAATCTATTTATTTCTCTATTTAAATTTATGAATGATCAGCACATCAACAGTGATATCTTTTTTTTCCATCTTGCTAGACTAGAGCTTGAATGCATTTCTGATAGGCCTTGCTAAAAAGGTCTGTAATTGCATATTTCCAACAGATATTTTTAAGTAAATGAAGCAACATGTGTCTAACTTAGATAAGGGCTAGAAAACTTGTTTGAAGCATGCATTAGCTGCAAAGCAACATCCATTTCCCACCACATTCACAAGAGATGTGAATTTAGTTGAATTGCATATATGCGGGAAAGCTCAGACAAACATTTTTACAGTGACAGCAAAAACTGTTTATCTAGCCACACTGATATTCCTGTTATTCATATTTGGAAAGCAAAATAATGCAGATTAGCGAAAAGAAAAAAAAAAGGAAAGTTTATACACTCCGAACTACAGTCTAATCCCAACTGTTTAGTACTTCTGGAAAAGTAGCCTAAAGCCCCAGTGCTTACTCAGCACTACCTCAGCTCACAGTGCAGTCACCTAAACTAGGGCACAAATGTTGAGGAAACAGATTTCCCTTTAGCACTGGTACACTTCATGTTTATCATCACACATGGAAAATGAAAAATAAGTGTGAAAGCTAATGATTTTCAAACGATGAAAGCTTCTGTTTGAGGGACTAATGGGAAGGCTTTGTTTTTCTTTTCTTTTTTTTAATTCTGCAAGCCCATTCAAGAGTCTTCAAGAATACAAAATCACTAATGCTTTCTACAGTGCCAGAGGGCTCAAAACGCCGGAATTCTGCTCTGGCAGATGAACACTTGAAGGTGAAGCTGCCAGAAAACCAAAGGCAGACAGCAGAAACATTTGCTACAGGATACTTTTCAGGAACTGTGATATCCTCCTTTGCAAGTTCTAAGGGCAAATATTTTGAATGAAAACCAAAAATAGTTTCCATTTTTATTGCTTTGTCTGCTGTAGTAAAGAATATAATTTAGGATGCCAGGCACAACTTGGTTTTACTTCTTCTCAAAAACTTGGTTTTAATTCTTCTCAAACTAATGGTGCACTGCAGAGAAGCGGTGCCAACGGTGGCTGCCAGGCACAACTTGGTTTTACTTCTTGCTGCCCAGTAAAGCCAACCCATTCTTCCCAAACTAATGGTGCACGGCAGAGAAGCGGTGCCAACGCCAACGGTGGTGCTCTCGGCCACCAACCTCATGGCCACTTGTCACCGCGACCGCACGGCACTTGGGACCACTTTAACCCACCTGCAGGCATTAGCTGACACGAATGCTTTAGTCAGCAGCTTTCAAAGAGAGCTGTGGTTAGGATAAATGGAAAGAACTGGGAATTTGTGATAAAACCACCCTGGTTAGGTGGAGGAGATCAATAAGTCCAAGTCTGAATGTTATTACCTTTTTCTGTTAGGGCTGTATGAAGTGACTGAATGCAGAGATTGAAGCTAATGGAAGCCAGCTATTGGTTGAAATATTAAAAAAGCATTTTCACACTGAAATTACAGTGTCAAATGCCTATCCTACTTTACATTTCCATCTATAAGGAAGTTGGCTGCTGAAGTAAAGGATCATTTTGATAAACAAAGAGCAAGAGCCAGCATTTTACCTGAAGAGGTTAAATACACAGCTTCAGGCCATACTGCTATTTACACTGAGATCCTTGTTTAAAGGGGATGGATGCTCACAACTTCTCCATTTAATCATGAGGGCTGCTTAATTTTAACTCCTTCAAAGAACAAAACAAAAAAAAGTGTCTTGTGTGTTTTTTTCCCCGGAGTTCATTCTCTCTTCAGCATATTCCTATCTATTCCTGACAAAGCTTTTTAGCATAAGCTCATAAAGCTGAAAATCTTTCTCGTATACAAAAGATAGGGAATTTCATTCTGTTTTCCTCTCTGCAACGCTGCAAAATCAGTGCAGTATCTCCTCTAGACAGTGTAAGGAATGCAAGAGCACTAGCCTGGCTCTGTGCTCTCGGAATGGGCTATTGGAAAACATAACAACAATTCCCCGTTTGGGGGCAGGAATGATTAGATGGTGAGGGTGTGTTGCTAACAGGTGTAGATAGCATGTTATTAGCCCCAAAATAGCATTGTCTTCCCCCCAGTCTGCCAACAGCTCTGGTTTTCCTTGCTTGCAGGTTACACAGCAGGTAATGCTCCCGTGGAAAAGACCACAAGCATCTGTTTTTTTCCTCCCATACGATCCATTCATTAATGCATCCAAGCGACAGACAGTAAAATTGAGGCCAGGTAGCACATGACTTCTAACAGTTACTGAAATATGTTTGCTAAGATAACTATTTTTCAAAAGCTGCCTTTACCCAGCATCACTGGAACAAGTCTTTCTATTACCAGTCAATTGTATCAGTGCAGAGATCAATACAGGCAACTACCACATTTAATGAGCTAACATATGAGCTCTTATCAACCAGAAAACAGACCATCCTCCTACACATGCTAGAATATAAATTATAGGGATGCAGAACCACAAAGAGTTAAGAAAAATATGACTATGCTTCATTTAACTAAACTGAGCCCACTCAATACATTTGCTGCAAAGTATCTCAATGCCCACCAAAGATGTGAAACACTTTCCCAACCAGATGTTAATACCCAATGATATTTAAATATTAAAACCAAACATGATAGACTTTTAGGCTTATCAAAGCACTGGGATTTTATTTAGTAGGGAGAGCTGCTGCCTGCTTTGCATTTTTTTCAGTATTTGCTCTTGCATATTCATGTAGAACCCTCATCTTCTTCCACGATACATCCCATTTTGATGAAAACAATAATCACTGATTAAATAAGCAAGTGAAGTGAGCTGCAGAAATGATCAACAAGTCCATTACTCAAATTAGTGAGACTTCAGTTAAAATAAAAAAAAAATCTAGATATTGGGCTGAGTGGGATCTTTTTGTTTACACTGTATATTTTCTATGGCACATTTTATATTCAGCATTTTTTCTCACCTTCTCCAAAATTAAATTCCACATGAAAGAAATCAAAATTAAATATAAGCATGGATTTAAAGCAGCCATTCACTTTTCCATTGGATTTATACATTCTGTCACTCATCTGAGATTTTATTTGTACAAGACACTAAGAAAAATGTTTGCTCACTAAGTGGAGTAATTTTAGTAGGAAACGATCACTTGGTTTAAAGAGAGAAGGGGGGAGAAAGAAGTTTGAGAACGCTTTATGTAAAATTAACCGGCAGTCATAAGCAGCCGTAACACTGTTGCCTCTTCCATGCTCCGAGGATTCCAGTGACTGGTGGGATCAGGCCCTCCAGCCGCCTGGGACAGCCCATCCAGCCGCAGAGGAAACACGGCGGCTGCCCCGGAGCTCGGCACTTCCCACCTGGAGGGACCTTCCGAGAGCCGAGGGGGCTGCGGCCCTGTCACCTGTGCCCGGCAGGGGACACATTTACCAGGGTCAAACTCAGGCCAGGGAGGCAAGCAGCAACATCCCCTTGTCTAGGCCGAGTTTCAGTCTCCTACCTGGAGATACCTCAAGAATCAGGAGGTGGGAGCCTGCTGGAGGACACTGACTTGCTCAGACATGGCTGGAGCACAGGGCCAAACGGGTTCCCGGCCTTGGACCCGGGCTGCTCCGCAAGAGTTTTCTACCTTCCAGGGCTGCTTTGCACGTACCTAAGTGACCCGTGAGGTGCCTCAGAGCAAAGCAGGCCGCGCGCAGCTCCTCGTGGGGCTGCCACTCCCTTCGATCCCAAATCAGCCTGTCGCAGCCCATCAGTGCACGGGACCAGAAGGCAAAATGGGGAAAATAGGGTCAGGTTAATGGAATTTAACATTAATTCTGTACCGAGCCCAAAATGATGAAGGAACAGGGCCTGGGAGGGTGAAAGGGATAATGAACTGAGAGTTGATGGAAGGAAACTTAATTGGTTTTAACAACAGAAGGTCACATTTTGTTACCTCTATTTGGGTTAAGCAAGAATCTTATTTTGACAATTTGTGCTGGCTGATGACTTGCCCTGTTCTTTGCTAGGGCTGTTTTGGAAGAAGCCAGTGAAGAAGACAGCACTAGGAGGGCAGGCATGAACAGGGATAATGAACTGAGAGTTGATGGAAGGAAACTTAATTGGTTTTAACAACAGAAGGTCACATTTTGTTACCTCTATTTGGGTTAAGCAAGAATCTTATTTTGACAATTTGTGCTGGCTGATGACTTGCCCTGTTCTTTGCTAGGGCTGTTTTGGAAGAAGCCAGTGAAGAAGACAGCACTAGGAGGGCAGGCATGAGGATGTGCCAGAGAGGAGGTGTGAGCAAGAGAAGGCCAACGGGAATGTATAGGTGCATTAACCAGAACAGCCAAGGCCGACGAGAACACAACACGGAGGCTGGAAAGGCCCCTCGGTGCTGGGCTCAACAGAGCTGCAGCCAATACAGTCCTGTTTAATGGTGAGATTGGTTGAAGCCAACCGCGAATTCAAGAGCCAAGAAAAGACTTTACAACTGGGCAAGTGGAGCTCCTTGCCCTGCCCAGCCCTCTGTCCCCTGGTCCTCCTGAGGGGACCCGAGGGGCCTGCACTGACCAACAGCAGCAGCAGGCGCAGGCATGCTTTTTAATCAAGTATTCCATATTTGTTTTCCCCCCAAATTACAGGGATTGGGAAGCAGCTGGTGGCCAGCTGGTTCTGCTTCACTCACATGGGCTTCTGTGCGACCAGGAGCTCTTGCTGGGTCTGAGTTCAGGCAGCTGAAAATGCCTGCTGCTACCACCACTGTGCTCTGACCATGCTGGTTAGTACTGCATTTTATTTAGATGAAGCAGCTTTTTTATTTTGGAATACATCTATTTTTCCAAAGTAGCTTTAATTCTATTTTGAGGCTTTAAGGTACTTCATTCAATTCAGCCCTTCAGCTCATTCATATGCGGTGATCCAGTATTAAAATGTCAACATGCATGAAGTCATTAATATTCAAACAAGACCAAATGTATGTAAAAATTGGATGAAAAATCATTTAACACTGAATACCTCTGAACTCTCTTACACTTCCAGTCCTGTCTAGTTGGGTGAAAGACTTGATCTCTTCCTTTCCTTTCTGCTTCAATATCACCACCAGAAGACTGAACCCAAACAACATTTTTGGCTCACTCTCTAATGGCCTTTTGATTGGGAACCATTAAGGGTGACTTGGGAAGGGTATAATAGCACATGTTCTTATCTCATCTTCCCTTTGAACTTCTACCAGATATTATTTTGCAGCTGTTCTATTGTAAGTAGCATCTTGAATTCTTAACAAAAAGTGTCTTAATGGCAATTTCAACAGATTTTTAATTTCCTGAGAGAATTCTGTCGGGCTACAAAGGAGGGTACATTTAAAATGCAGTGCTATAATAGGAACATTTCCCTCTTTCAAGCAGTTTCAGCTTTCTGAGTTTGATAATGATTTTACTGAACTTTCTAAAAAACAGCTGAAAGTTTAAAGTGTTTTTGCTCCTGAAAGACAGGTAAACACCACAAGGACCTGTTTCTTTGCAGCTCCTTTGACCACCTCATAACTAAATGCAGCAGATAAGGGGGATAAAGGCCACTCAGGCACAGCTCCAGCAAAGGGCAGGGAGGAGGAGGAGGAATCGTACCAAGAATTCCCTGATTCCAGTTACAGCATCAAACCTTACCCAAGCTTTTTCCCCAGGAATGCAGTGAGAAGCCAAGTATTCCTGAGAAGGTTTCCCACACCAGGGCAGCTCCAGGGAAAGCAGCTAACTGTGGCTTTAGAGTGCAATAACTATTCTGTGCTAAGAACCCATTTTGTGACTTAGTTACCCCAGACTATTTCTCCACAAAGACAACTTCTAAGTGAAAAATGGCTTTCAGAAATAGCCCTGAAGCTAGGAAGGAAACAGCTGAGCCCGCAAGATCCCGCATACAACAAGGCCTTGCTCAGCACAATGGATCAGTTATCCTTACAAAAATATCAGAGTATTTTGTATATTATTCTAGCATCCTGATTGCATGAGAACCAGTGCTGCACATTAGCACTTTTGCATTATTACTGTTCACAGACGAGGCTGAATGATACCCGAGAAGACTTGGACTTAATTCTGCTTATGAGATCATTTTTTTTCCCAATCATAAGTAGACACAAAATAAAGCACCTCCAGAAGGCAAACGGATGCGAACCCTTGGGCTCTTTGCTGGAGAACCTCACAGCGAGCAGCTCCGCGCCAAGACGCCAGAGCAGGAGCGGGGCAGGGTGCTGGGGGCTGCTCTGCCCCACGGCCCGGCCTCCACGGAGCTCCGACGCTCCAGCTCACGCGGGACGCGATGCAGGGCGCCGCGTTCGGCGCTGTGATCAACCCGAGAGCGCTGCCAAGCACGAGGGCGCTCGGGGCGACACTGCTGTTGGCTGAATGTGCTCGACTGATCCATCTTGAATCAGCACGGCCTGCAGAGCCGAGCCCCTCGCCAGCTTGGGGGGCGCTTATTTGTGCGGCCAGGCTGAGGCCGCTGTGGAGAGCACTGCAACAGCACCAAGTAGCCATAAAGACCCCAAGAGCTGTGGATGTTACAGCTCTCCAAGAAACAAAAGCTGCTTTATAGCTTTAAACCCAGGAAGGGCGATGGAGAAAACCCAACAATCTCTGCTGTGGCCATGTGAGAAAGGGTGGGTCTCCCAGCACTAACACTGCCAGGTGGAAGAAAATATTATGTTAACACCAGATGTAAATAAAATCTGTGAGCCACAATAATTTCAGCATTTCGCCCCACCCTTTGTGAACAGCATGCACAAAAACACTGCTTTGCCAACCATTAGATAACTCAAGAGAAAAATAAAAAATCGGGATAGCAGACGCAAAAGATAACCTCAGAAAATAGATATGATTCTCTAACAAATGTACTAGTGAAGTAAGTAAAAAGGAAGAGGTTATTTGAAGGATTTAAGAAAGAAACACATTTGAAATTATAAGAGAATACAGATTCAAGAATAACACAGATAAAGTTCCCTTTTTGCACATAAGGAAAGATGTCCTGCAAAGCATTAAAAGTGGCTGACGTCTGGCTTGCCAGATAAAGATATTTGTAACGAACAGAACTGCACACAGCGTCAGCTACGACGCGGCGATGAACACGCCGGCGCTGGCACCGTGACAGCCGCTGCGCTGCCGAAGCTACCGGCCCTGCGCTCCCAGCTGGACACACAGACAGGACTTCCCGGGACGTCAGTTCAGCGCCGAGCAGCTGGAAGGGCACTGTGAACCTGCTCCAGTAATTCATTATTCTGGTGGCAAGGGCTGGGTTTCAGAGTATTGCAATGGTGGCGGTGTGAGGAGCGCGAGGTCAAACTCAGTGTCGGGAAAGCAGTCTCCTTGCTCAGGATTTCATGCCTAGGGACGGTTTAACTAATAAGAGGAAGGAATGAACTGCAAAGAGAAGGCTCTAAAGTCTGAATCTCAGTGAGACACAAAGAACTGCTAAGCTATGCAAAATGATGAGAAGTTGGGAGAGACACACAGGGCAACTGCTTCCCGAGACACTATTTCTGGTGATCCTGTCACCATCACGCACCCCCTCAGCCCCAGGAGCCGCTGGCCTCAGGATTCCTAGTTTTGCACCCACAAAGAAAGCGCAGCTGGGTCTCACACACTGCTCACAAGGCTATGGCGCTCTGTGGAAGATCCCTTTTCTTTCTTTCAGTTCTGAGAAAAGACTGTGTTTTAAGGGCTGTGTTTCAAGAGCAAGCTGGGCAGCCAGGAGTTCTGAATACGCATCCAATGAGAACTCCATTCTCCCACTTTTTTTTCCTCCCCATCATCTGCTCCAAGGGTTCTGTCATTCACACAAACACCCAGGTGAAATCTGAGCAAGTCAAAGTAAATTTGACAGACAGAAGAAAAACCTTCTCTGATGCAGTTTCTATAAAGCGCTAGTCACCAAAATTTTGCAGGGGATCAGTCTGGACCAAAACAACAAAGTTGCTAATCATCCCTGCAGGTCTGAGACATGAAAAGTAACTAAAACGTTGCCCTAAGGTTGAAATTCTCTCCAAAATCTTACAGTGATTATTATTACCATCAGCCAACAGACCGGAAAAATAAAACAAACATTCCCATCACTCTTCCCACTCCTGGCAAAAAATCATTTGCCCAGTGGCCCAAGAACTTATCCAGAAGTCACTACTTTTGTTATGAATTTACTAATACTCATCTTCATGTAGATGCTAAAGAAATTTAAAATAATGACTGTTTCTCACAGCCAATTTGTATTGTTTCCTCTTTTGTTCCCAACGGAAGCAGTTTCTGGTGCCTGGTGCAGCACCACTATAGGACACAGCTGTATAAGTTACTGCACATGAAAGCCTTGACAAAGACAGGCCAGTGAAAGGACAGCTCTATCACTGCTAGGTGGAATATTACATTTATATTTGGCAAGAATTCAAATAAAACTGTCTATTTGGTGAAGTTATCTGTACTAACAACTCTTTGAAGCAGTTCGGAAGGACAGAAAATGGGTCTGGGAGCCAAACTGCACTGCCCACTGCTGACTGGCTGACTGCACTGGAAATACCTGAGAAAAAAGGTTGGCTGCTTCCCAGGGCACCCTTCAAGGAGCATCTGAATCTTTAATGAACGGGTCCATTTAGTAGTGAAACTGTTATCTTGACCATGACACAAAGGAGACCACAAAGAAACATGAACACGTCAGCAAGTCTCTGCCACCTAATTCTTAATTAATGACTGCAATTCCGAATTACAAAGCTCCTCTCGGCAAATTGCATCGACTGTACCAAGTGTGGCTGCAAGAACCAGTCCTGGTCAGATCACTCCACTTGCCCTCCAGAGCTGGTACCACCCTTCCCCAGATGTATGTGAAAATAAATTTCACTCAAGTTCCAGAACTCTAGTGAGCACACCTCATTTGTCTTCAAAATGCAGGTGTGAACCCGTGTCATCTTTATTCTGAAATGAACTGATCTGCACAGAGCCAAGTAGTAAAAAGAAAGAAAAAAAAGTACAAAAAATAGTTTCACTGGGTTTAAGTTCATTTGTTATAGCTGATTTGGCATAACTGAAAATCTAGTAGTATCTGCATTCCTGACTACATTAACAAGCTACTCTATTTTCTTCTTATTCTGAAGTACTCCCCAAGCCTCTGTTAATATCGCTTGACCTTTATTAAAGACCAAGCATTAGCTGGCAATTAGATTTGGTGATCCCTTTGGTGATTGAGATGCAGTGATTTACTGTAAATTATAAATAGTTCAAATGTTTCATTACGTTTCTTCTTTACACAAGCTCTGTGGCCAGGTAAGCACTGCCATGACATTCACTGTTAAATGATCTCATTAAACTTCTTAATTTAAGTGGCACAACACTTCACCTGCCACATTACCCAAGGACTCCTGCAACGCACATTAAATATTCAGCATCAATAGATGCTCCACCATCGTTCACCTTGTTGGGAGTGAAATTTCAGTCCCTGAACATACGGTTGACTACCTGGTGCTGTTTGTCAGAGTCAATAAATAATGCAAATAGATATTTGTGTAAAAGAAGAGGTTAAAGACATCAGTAGCTTTCACACAGAGTTTTGAAAGAGGCTGTAAAAGGAAAAGGCTTAAAACCATGAAAAGATGCCAGTAAAATTTAAGAAGTTAAGAAAAAAAGGAAGATTTTTTTTTCCATTTCTTTATGAATGTAACAATTGTGAGAGATTCCTTGACAGCCCTGAAGGCAGGCGTGCTTTGTTTTTATTCACAGCCTTAGCACTGCATAGAAAAAGCTTTCTGAGAGCAGAAGGAGGGCAAGCGGCAGGAACGCTCGGGCTGGGTGTCATTGCAGAGCTCTGCCACAGCTCCGCATCCCTCTTGCCCGCGCGGACGTGGAATGGCCGAGGGGGCCACGGGCTCAAGGATGGGCTGACACACCGGATCGTCTCCCGTCGGCCAACACATCCCCTGTACGGCCTCACAACCAAGCAAATCCCAGAATTTGTTAGGGGCTTCTTCAGTGCAGGCTGTGTCTGCAGCAGGGATTCAAGGCGCAGCAACACCTCGAAGCACCGGGGCTGGGACCCTGCTTTGCCGAAAGGGCCACCTCCACCAGGGCTTCACGAACTGAACACCAAGGCCAGAGGATAACAGCAGCAGTCCCTGAATCTTCTTAGGTGGTGGCCTATGCTTCACTTTACACCTCCGAACTGTTTCCATCCCCAAGTGAACAGTTCAAACTTTTATTCTGTCTTTAATAGCACACAACCCTTGACATCTGCTTCTGGAGGCTCCTTCTGAAGGATGAAGGGCTCTTAGTAATCGTAATGGAGCCTATGAACGTACCAGACTGCTCTCCAGACAGATATGGGCTTCATCATACAGCATTAACCCCACATACCAAATGTGTTTTTCTGACTTAAAAGACTGGATTAGTTTTTATTATCAGAAGAGAAGTCGTAAAGGTTTCCATGTTACAGATGGAGTGGCAGATGGGAAGCAAAAGCTTAATGTGAAGCAGTCCTGGATAAAAACTATTAATCCACAAAATTCATATGTTCCTGTGCAGGGAAACCTAGCAATAATACTGCAATATGACTAACCAGTGTGAGAAGTGTAAACTGCCTCTAGCGCATTATCTGACAAATCATGGCATGATGGCTGAAAGAAGGGGGAAAAAAGCCCCAAACCCCCAATTTACTATTTCCTGGAAAAACAAGCAGCTCTTTCTGTGGTATGCAGGAAGGTAATATCTTCCCAAAGAGCATAAAGAATATTAATTTATAGCAACTCCACTGTGAAGCTGAAATGGACTCATATATATTTTTGATGAGATAACGTTTTACAGGGTTTATAGCTGCAACATTACATATTCCAAAAATTTAACGGTACCCACAAGTCACTGTCATTAAAGTTGTAGTGTTAAAAAAAGGCTTTCTATTTTGTGTGCAAGCGCATCGCGTTGCAGGGAAACGTATTTTCATCAGTTCTGGTAACAGCATGTTTGGGCAGAAGGGGAAGCAAGGACATGGAAAATAGAGAGCACAGAGAAATGAAGAGCTGGTTTTTTTTATTTTTATTTTTATTTTTTTTTCCCTCCAAATGAAGGGTGCTTGTTTAGAGCTTTGGCAATGTTAAGATGCCACCATAATATTCCAAAGCCATTAATGCAGAGCAGACTGCAGCATGCAGCCTGCTCAAGAATCCCTGTGATTATTTACGGCCATGTCCATAAGTGGCTAATGGCCTTTGCCCCCACAGCGCGGCACAGGGTGACAGCCCGCGGTACCGGAGGATGTTCAGGGAGGACTCCTGACCCCGCAGCCAGACAACTGCCGACGCGCGACAACGTGACCTATTTAGGCTCCCCCTGCCCGGCAGGCGTTCCAGCCACTTATTCTTCATCCATTCCTAGAATTAATCTTCCTTGATTCAAATTCTCATCACCTGCCTTTCCCTTTTGGGCTTTGCATTTCTCTGCTGTTTATCACCAGCACAGCAATCCTCACTGCGAAAATGAATTATAGAAAATCACAAGCTAGCCCTTTCCCAAATTCAAGAAACACACAGATTACTATGGACCCTCTTCTACAGCCACAGATAATATGTTAAAAGTCTGGAGTCACTTCCTTTTGAATACTGAAAGTGTCTGAATCAAATGAAAAATGAAAAAACAGGAGTTCTTAATTCAAATCCCCATATTCTAATATCAAAATAACCTCTCTGCCTCTCATTTTCTTCCCTAATTTTCTGCCCCTAAATGTGCTGCATTCCTCTGGCAATTGCTTAGAGAAAGACACCAGCCATAAAGCCTTCCATCAGTTCTCACAAAATCCTTCCTAAGGCAAAAACTCAGGCTGATTTCCATTTTCACTTCAGTGGCAGAATTTGAGAGGGATCTTATGGAATCTAATCAGCAAAAGGCACCGAAAGAAGCTAACATTATTTGTTTTTTTAGAAGCAAATTTCACCATCATTCATTAGAGAATTACCCAAGAAAATTATTTCC
This sequence comes from Tinamus guttatus, assembly GCF_000705375.1. The sequence goes on along the minus strand of NW_010583817.1, from coordinate 242,761 downwards.
CATTTTCTCAAATCCTTTTAACATACAGGGAAATAGAAGTCAAGAAGTCACAAGGGGAATTTCCTCTTTTCCTCTTCTGCATAACTTTTATAGCCTAAGAGCAACGGTTTAACCACATCTGGATTTTTTGATGGACTATCTGCTTTTGCACAATGCAGTAAACCTTACTGAATGCAGCTGCTCGCTTATGTAAATCTAGAAAGAATATAATTTCACTTAAAATCACAAGCCTTATCATGTAGTGGTGCATGAAGTTCTTTGCCTGATGGCATCTGAATAAGAGATATACAGGTGACGGCTGGTGTTGAAAATATAACCGACTCCTAGCAACGTTTTTGTCTTCTATCATTATCCGTTACAGAAAAAGTACCAAAAAGAAGGAAAAGGAAAAAATGTTGTCACTGAATCTATATTCACATCTTCAACATCTCTCAAGGTGTCAAATCAAACTGCCGAGCAGAGATCTGCAAGGGAGAAGTCTCCGTGTCTGAGGTTCATGTGTTTAGCTGCTGTTAGCTGCTTCAGTGCTACTTTTCTCATCCCCTGTGGCAAATGCCCCGTGCTGGAAATAACAACTCAATGAAGCAGCACCTTCTTCCTCAGTAAAAGTGAAGAATCAGTGTCCCTGTCCTTCTTAGTTAAGCAATGTAGCAGTGTAGGGTAGAGTCAGGCTTAACTAGTGTTTCTATGGCAAAAGTGCAGATATCAGACACCAGACTTGACAAGAGGAGTCTTCTGCTCTAAGACAGAAGAAACTGCCCCTCTGACCTCTACCTCTTGCAGCACAGCACTGACATGTTGTCCCTATATCATTAAACACTTCTGGAGTAAAACGCGCACGTTCTTAACATGTTCATCCTACCTGATGGGGTAGTCAGCAGCGCTGAGGTTAATGAAGAAGTCCCATGGCCAGTCATTCATCTCCATCAAGTCCCTCATGCTCTGCAGGTAGGTGGACAGCAGACTTGCTCCTCCCCAGATAGTTGCCATTCTCCAAGAAGTCACTCTTACGTTTGGGTACTGGTTGGCAAACTGGAGCACTTGCCGGTGTAAGTAATTGGATCGCTTTGCAGGGAAGAGAAAAGCAGTGCATTCAAGTTACTCTGTGCAGAATTGCCCCTCTCTGTATTGTCTGCACTTGCTGAACGCTGCCACTTCCAGGTCCCTTCACTGCAAACCAGGGCTCACGCTGCTTCCAGCACGCAGAGGGCTCTGAAGGCGCTCAGGGCTCTGAGGGATCACCTTGCTGAGCCTTTCCACTGCTATGACCTACCCTGCAAAAGTGCACAACCTTGTTTTGCTAAATGAACCCTCTGGAAGGCTGCAGAGCCCCTCTGTTATATTGTTTTTATTACTACCAGGATAATCATCCATCAATGTAATTAACCCCTACTTATCATTTATCATCAGTGCATTCCAAAGGGGGTTATTGATGGTGCTGACTAGTTATTATATCTGTTTTAAAGTGGGAAACACTTTGTCCAAGACACTTCAGTTCTCCATCCAGCAGGCCACAGCTGTCAGTCTACATCAGTTTATCAATTACTATTACTAAATGTACAACAGGCAGACACAAGACAGCACTAGCAGACATATAAGGAGAAATAAAGGCTGTAATACAGGGAGGATAGTAAGAAAGAAAAAGGATACACAACAGATGGGGAAACAAAAAATGAAGTTTATTATGAGTAGCAGAGATAGATAGAAGATGAAGATGACGACGACGCTAGGCAGACTGACAGATGGCAAGACAGGCAATTCATAACCAGTGACATATACCTTGTCAACGTGAATGTAATAAAAATGGTCTTTATGGTAAATAGCCTTAAACATGCGTTGGAGCTGCCGAGAAGCTCTGCCATGGACCACCAAGACAAACGCGATCCTGACGGGGTTGGCTGGCATGTATTCCACAGAATCCTCGTCCCACTGCACGTTGTTGTTGGCTTTTCCTGTTTGGAAACAAAACATAGGAGATGTCTGAGCAATCTGCAGAGCGGGGATGCAGACAGTGGTGTGCATTTATTCAACTGACTGCTAAAGGCCGGGAACGCTCACAAAGGTGCAAATAAACAAATAAATAAATTTTAAAAGGCCTTGTTTTATCCAAAGATCCTCGCTTCCTCATTCCTGTGATGTGGATCCGGGCAGTTCTGCTGAGAAACTCAGACTTAACATGAGCCAAGGAGTTATTATCTTGCTTATTATCTTGACTGATAGCAATTATCTGCAATGGTATACAGATCCTGGAACATTTAAAGGGAAACCTGCACACCTTTGCTTTTCCAGGCATGACAGGGAGCCTTACAATCCTATTTATAATTTATATTCAGCTTTATTTTAAACCACGGATTTCTATTCTCCATTTTCTAAAGAATACATTGCAATTAAAGGTTATGACAGGAAGCACTGGTTAACTGAAGAGCTGGAGAGAAATTTGTATTGAGGAAAGCAAAGTGTTTTGCTTGGTGTGTGGCATCTTTTCAACTCAAAAATCTGAACTGGATGGAAAAAAAAAATCTCTTCATTCAAAAAGTGGCACTTATTTTTCCATTAAACGACCTCTTCAGCCCTCTGATCTTGTGAGGGCTTCTCTTGGCAGAAATGACTTAGGAAGACACTTGAAATTTTGAATACAAGCAGAACAAGGGAAAAACCTGCCCCCAAAGCTGCAACTTCATGTGAAACCCTTAACACGGCTTCTATTGCGAGACTCCTAGAGCTCTGAAAGGGCAGTATGTAGTAGAGAGGTGCCCCGTCTCTGGAATGAGGCTCCGTGTGAGCTATCCGAGGGGCTCACGCAGCTCCGAGCCTGCCCAGGGACGCGGCCCTTGGACCAGCAACACGAGGGAGCCGGCCAGGTCTGAGCGGGCCCTGGACACATCTCCTCCTCCTGGCAGAGCCCCTGAGGACATCCCTCTCCAGCAGCTCTATCCCTTGCTTAGCGCCATTTCAGTGGCCACAGTTGTGTTAAGGCTCATAGGGAGCTCCTGGCACCTTGAATTGCTCTTAAAAGGGACACCAACAACTTAAATGGCATTTCTGTAAAGATCCAACCACCACTAACACAGTAAGACTTGGGATGAACGGCATTAAAAGATTAGAAATGACAAACTTTATATCTTTTATCATTTTTCCCCATGCCGCTGACCATTCCTCATGGGTTTGCTCGGGTCTCCTACACAGCAGCCGGGACAGCAAGGAATGGGAAAGCAAGAGACTCTGTAACCACAATTGCTGAAACACAGTTTTTCTTTTAAACTGCTTTGATGTTTTCTTTTTAAACTGCTGATGAAGTCCCGATGACAGACTGAAGTATTTTTGGTGGGTTTTATCACATTTTTTGGATAACTCTTTACTAAAATTAGTGGCTTTCTACAATGGCATGTAAAAGGTGAGAGAAGAATTTTAAAACAGCTGTACTGCAGGGCTTTTATTTTAAACTGCTTTCAGTACCCACACTGTCATTTACCTAACAATTATCGAGAAAAAATCCTACCAGATTTTCATCTAAACTGACACCTCACTTCATCAGGTTTCTGTAATAAATTCTTGAGGTAACTTATTCCCTCTTTGTCATTTTCCTATTCTGGGCTCTTTTTTTCCCCATGAGTTTCCTCTTTGTTTCCCTTTTAAATCCAGATTTCTGTAGTACCATTCTCCACCTGCATACAGTTATAGCCTCCTTAATCTAATCCTTTCCTTGGCTGCAGGGAATTTCAGGCAGGTAACAAGGTTATGTTTTTCCACATGTCAGAAAAGCTGCTGCTTCCGCTGGATTCAGGCACTTCCCTATTTTCACTCTGCAGTTCATTAGCAACCTCTATTTAGCAGACTCATAACGAACCACGCTGGTTAGCAGCACCTGGCTGCTCTCTTGGCATTCCCTGCAGCTCAGGCCACCTCTGCTGGCCACCTTCCCATGGGCCCTCTTCTGCGCTTCCAAGACCTATCAGGCCAGCAGGGAATTCCCATCTTTTGCCATTCCTAATATTTATGGCAGTGTCTCAAAGTGCAGGAAGATGGCTCTGAGCCTCCCTACAAGAAGCTTCTTCAAGCAGGTCAAACTCCAGATTTGTTCTCCACTCCCTAACCCTGGTTAGGGTATGACGTGCCTGCAGAGAGAATGCTCTTATGGATTTAGGGAATGCCCTTTTTCTATGGTGTCTTACACACATGAGTATTTTATAAAACACTGTTTTTATGCTTGTTAAAACAAAGTAAAAGAAAAATCCTCAAGAATCCTAAGTTACAGTTATATCTTGAGAGCATGGCTCTAATTGGGGAAATAGATTGGGAAACAGTTTCACACACATGAGCGGGTGGGTAGAGCAAATGGACTTGTCCTCATCACTTCCACGGGGCACACGTGAATCAGTAGCTCTCGTCAGGCTTAGCAACTGTCAGCTGCAAATTTCTGAGAGTTCCCAGTTTCCCTAGGTCCTGGTAGCAGCAGTCACAAAATGCCTAACGCTGGGCTTCTTGGGAGAAACTGCCAAGAGCTTCAGCAAAAGTGACAATGCTCACGTGGATCATAGAAAACTGTTTGAGCTACTGTAACAAAATGTATTTGCTATTGAAAGAAGAGGCATTTTGCACTGACACCAACTGCCTTTCATAAGCACACTTGGTTGAAATGAAGTTGCACTGCTGGCTTCCTACCCAAAGTATAGCCCACTTTACAGCAGTGCTAGGAGGAAGCACTAACCTATTCTGCATGGAACAGGAGTATCACACTTCTGCAACTTCCAATAGCCTTTACAGGCCCTAGGGAAATGAGGGCTCAGAACCGAAAGATTAACCCTCAGCTGCTGCAGCATTGCTAAACGCCAGGATAATAACCAGAGGCAATCACTGCCGTGTTTGTTGTGCTGTCACACAGTGCTATCACCCACCAGTATCACTCAACTCATCTGCTAATATTTTACTTCTGTTGCTAATTAACAATATCCTCAGGCTTCTCCAGCAGCACAAAGCAATCTTTTAATTAATTTTGTAAGCCATATTAGTTTTTATAAATTAATCCATCGATTTCTATTCTCAACTGGCATTGCCATGTCTATTCAGCACAGCCCCTCTGTGCACAGGCAGCTGGATGCTGCCGCTGCCCTTGCTGCAACCCCTCTTGCTGTGACACCAAGGGGCGGCTGATAGAGGACACCAGAAGAGTTATTGCTGAGTGGTTCTGCACACTATTCACTGTTAGCACATCCAGAAATGAAATGAGCAGCCCTGCCGGTATAGCTGCAGCACAAGTCATAACCACACCAAAGAGACCAGAAATACGCACTCCTTGCTTGAACCCACACCAGAGGCCCTGTCGTGACACTCCTGCAGCGGGAGATGCCCAAGCGGTAGCAGTCCAACTCAGATTCCACTATAAATTCCTTCTTTGAAATTGCTTGCAACTCATAACAACTCAGTGGGTTGAAAATTTCCAAGCTTTAGCTTTTGTCCAACAATGTTTTTCATCTAGGTTAGAGTGAAAACAGTTCTGCTTTCTTTGAATGAATACAATAAGAAAAATTACTCATTGCCTCATCAGAAAATCCAGTTTTTGTATCAGAGCTATCACTGGAGTAGTTGGAATATACAAAATGAAACATATAACATACTGGTGTGCCAGGAGGCTCTAATGAGAAATCTTTGTTCGAGGGCTCGGTAATAGCAAAATTTAACTGGGCTTAGGTAAGAACATCCTCTCCTTCAGGAATAAGGCGCAACAATCCATGACAGAAGTGCCTTGTTTGGCATCAGGGTCCCAATGGGATGTTCTCCCTGCCTGCACTATTCTCCAGTTACCACAGCTTGCACAACCAAGGTAATTCCTGAAACACAGTATGTGTTAATCATCCTTGGATAAAAAGTACATTTTCCTATACCAGAACCTAGAAAATCACCTCAAACAATATAAATCCCAACCTTAGGTTGTATGTTTTCATCTACAGTCAAGGAAATCATTCATTTGTTTGTGAAGCCACGTTCCTTATAAAAACAAGTCACGTGAATGGTCTTAAATGCGGCTTCTCTTTGTGGATTTTATCTCACTCAGCAAGGAAAAAGAGGTGAAATCAGCTGAGCGGATCTGTGCAGCTGTCCCCGGGGCACAGGGATTTGCGAGGAATGCTTATGCTTGGCAGAACGAAATGCTACTGGATATGTTCCGCAGATTCTCTTAAAATTGCTGCTACCTGTCCTTTCCTTTTGCAGGTTTATTATAAGCACTTCGGATAAACTTCAGAAATTACGCTGCTACTGAAGAGCAGATAATCATTTTTTACAGTAATGTTTTATCTCAACAGTACTGCTTTAGTGTTGTTCTTTTTTATTCTCAGATTCTATTATGAATTGCAGAAGCAATTTATGATCCTCCGTAACTTCTTATGATCAAGTAACCCATAAGCAAAAATCAATGCAGGGTAGGTGGGAAACAGTGAGACACAATTTGCAAGCGCTCAGATTATGAGTCCATTTAACATTAAAGAGAGAGATTTCTGCAACTCTCCTCTACGCTGAGCAGAAGCCCAGCTCGGACCAGGGGGCTGCAGACGTGGCACTCGGCGTCTGCTTTAATCATTGCAGGAGATGAGAGCAGGAACGTAGGGTGGCCGCAGGAGCGGAGTCACTGCCCTGCAGCTGGGCTATTCATTTGGGGAGATTTCCTGAAAGTTTCTATACAGCAGAGTTGAGGACTATTAAGGAGTTCTGTATCCTGAAATGCAGAATTTCAGTACAGCAGAGGAAAACCACTGTAGTGGCAGATCTGGTTTGAGCTCCTCTTTAAGCCTCATGTAGAGGATTTCTTCCTTTTCTACAAACAAAAAGTGAGTGTGAAAAAAGCATGGGTGGAAGACAGAGGCAGTGTATGGAACTGTTCCATATTCACAGGGGGCTCAAAAGAAAACAAGGGGATTTTATTCTTTTCCAGAAATGAAGTTCTTTCATTTTGGAATCTGAATACACTTCTCTCTCTGTTTTCTCATCCTTCTTTTACAGTCACTTAATGCTTGCGTTGCACATTCCAGACCCTTTCAGGAACTCTCATCCCAGCAGCGCAGGTGGTGTCCATTAAACGCACACCGCAGGACACTCCGCAAACCTGTCCAAAACCACCTATCCACTGAAAACCTGGTGGACATTTTGCAGAGAGTTGGAAGGATTTAATGCAAATGAGGAACTCCAGGAACCTTGAGAACTCAGATTTCTACAGTTTGTAGCACGAAATCCAGGAAGGCTCTTGGAAACACATGTCTCTGCAAGACGTATCGTAGGACAGAGCTTGGAATTACAAACACGTGCACATGGGCACATGCGCACGACAGCAACGCACTTTCATCAGCCAGCTTCAAACCCAAGCAGGAAGCATTTGGCTATGAAGAAATTTGCCTTATTCCAAACAGCTCTGCTTTGCCTTGCACGCAGTCTCAAGTAGTTACTGAAATCATTTTTATGTTTTACAAATGATGGTCTAATTATCAGACACTGGTATACTCCACTTGCAGCACATACTAAACTTAATTTACTATGATAACTATGTAGGCAGGTCAATAATTGTAATAACAAGCTTGCTTTTCTGACAATTCTAATTATGAAAATTGTAGCGTTCCTGGGAGACAAATCTCAATTATTTGTTGCTTTGCTGGAGCGCGTTAACCAAGCCTTTTCTCCCTTTTCCTACTGACTCTCATGAATAAATAAGTAACACTTGAAAGCAACAGTAAATTAATTAATGCTGAATTAGAATGGACTTCCTAATAATAATATTTATTGTATCAATTAACAGCCAATTAGTTCATCGCGATCAGCATGACTACAGTAAATATTAAATACTTTTTAAAAGATCATTAGTTTGTTTATTCAGGAACATTACCAGACTTCACAGGGACAGAACGAGGGAGCCCAACAAGGGATGTTCCTTGCAGACAAGGGCTATGCCTTTGTCCTGTGCACCTTATACCAAATCCTGCCTTAGCGTTTGGGCAGTGTCATTCTCTCCACCCTCAGCTGTGCGGAACCAAAGTCCTTGCTGGCAGCTGCGCTCGGGAGGATTTCCATTTGCAGCCTTGGAAACTGCAGAGGAAAGCCAGGCTGCTCTCTACAACACAGGTACCCTGGTTGCTCATTGCTGCCCCAAGGAATCACTCGGAGAGAAGGGGTGTTTTCATCTCTCCTGGCTTTGAGGTGGCTCCTTTTGCTGGCCCAGCTCCCTGGGCCACCACACACAAATGAGGGACTTGCCTCTCTTTCACTCCTAACTGCAGAAAGCTGAGGAAATCAGCCTGTTTCTCACCTAAACCAGGAACAATTGCTCAACATGCAGGTTCCATGACTGAACACAAAATAAAAGCAGTCATGTTTCATGGACTAAAACAGCGGCACAGAGGTTTCCTCAGAACACGGGCCGCGCGCCCGGAGCAGAGCCCAGCGTGGGGCAGACGCCTCCATGGGGCCCGGCTGTGCCGCCGCCTGCCGGGGTCCTGCGCAGAGAGCGGTCAAGGCACAAAATGGCCCCATTTTAGTTCAGACTTCCTCCTTTCTTCCCCGATTCAAACCACTGGCAACTTCAATCCTCCAAACACAAGATGCCGAAAGGTAACCAGCTACTGCTGGGCACCCAAATCTACATAACCAAGGAAGCAACCATAGCAACCTACCAACCCGCAAGCTTCACAGAAATACAGCCTTATTGGGGCTCAAGACTCAAATTAGCATTTGAAAATAGCCTTTACTCATTCCAGCACCCATTTTGTTATTTGGCAGTGTATATGGCAATAGCTACACCCATAACCTTTACTCCATCTCCTACTGCAGTGCTCCCAGCACCGACAATCAATAGGGAACAAAACCATAAGTAATTACATAGCTAAAATAGTCTCTTCTTCACATGAGTCCCCCCGGAAATGTTTGCATACTGCTGAGATTGCGAAGAAATGAACAGTCAGATAAAAGCACGTTTGTCACAGGGCTAATCAATGTCCCCCCCATTTTGTTGCATTCTGCTGTCATCTCAAGTCCCAGCTAAAGTATCTTTTTCCTTCGTATTGGTAAGAAATGAGCAGTTAATCATCTTAACCAGTTGGTGCATGGCTGGGACAACTCCAGTGAAATCAGCAAGACCATATTAATTTAGACCACATGAGCATCTGGCCTGCTAAAGCAAAGTTAATCCTTCCTTCGAGATTCGCATTACATCTGTCTCCTGTTTTGGAGGATTGAGAATCTGAAGGCCAGAGCCTCCCTCTACTCTGTGTCCAACACAGTGACGGACAAAATGCTGCAGAAAAAAAAAAAAAAAAGACTCTTAGCTATTTTATACTGCTAGTATAAAAGGTCTAATTAAGAACTAAAACACAGAAAACTGACATTTACAAAACCTGGTCCATAAGTCCATATGCACTGTAATCTGTTGTAAAAATGTAACTTGTATTTTAGCTGCTACTAGTTGCACTACCATTGAAATTAATAGGAATTTCATAATAGTTTGTAAAAAAGACAAAAGTTAAATAGCACATGCCCAGGCAGATACCCAAGTACCAGGCAATGCTAATTCTGCCCCCATTTGAGTAAAAGTGTGTAGACTAAAAGCTGCAGAGATGAGACAAAGCTGAGTACTTTTAAGAATTTCATATTATGGTAATACAGGATGCATGAGACATCAGATACATGTGCCATAAATACATATACATATGTATATTCACACACTCTATGAACTAGTAAGCTAAGATAAAAAAAATAGCCCTTGGAATTGAGATATTTGAATAAAAATCAGAAACTTCAAAGACTGTCTTCCCAGGTAAACAAGTACAATTCCTGCATTCAGGGTATATATATTTTTTTCCAGCCTGTGTGTTGACAAATTATTTTCAAACATCTCTTGTCAAAAAGGGTATTAGTAAGTAATGGTTTTTCTCAGTCACCCAAAGCAGGCCTCTCCAGAAGCAGGAGAGCTGCACTAGTGCAGCCATTCTACTCCTGAGGATTTTTCCTCTGGAACCAGTGATTTCTGGTCTCCTCTGAGCGGCACAGTAGGAAGCACAGGGTGCAAGTGGGGCTGCCTCGAGCTCCGCACATTGCAGATGCTCCTCCAAACCAATGCTCCTGCCAAGACTTCCACTCTTCAGCTCCTCACCTTGTCACCTGCCCCTTCAGAGGCAACGTAGGTGACCAAGACCTTTAGATGAGCAGAAGCTGACTGAATGGAACCATAAGACAGGAATAGAAGTATTTTTCAAAGATCTAGGCCTTTAATATTGCCATTCATCTGTAACAGTCATTTTGCTTTTCACTGTTACATACATTAAGTCAACTAATTCTGTGCAATTTAGATTTCCAAAGCAGCACCAAACCTTACGGTGTCTTCTCCGTGCTCTCTGCTTGAAGTACCTTTTATTTGTCTGTCCAAACAGTAACATGCGAATTGTTTTATCGCTGATTAGCTCTTGCACTTCAAAAAACCTTCCTACCATGCGCAGTACTTGAAGGGTAGTGTGAATAATTTTACTTAACTCAGAAGAAAAAGAGGACCAATTTTCTTTTAGTATATTACTTGTCAGAATGAGAAATGGAATATAATTATGTTGTGACATTACCAACAGCAAATACATTCTGCTGTAAGCAATTAACACTGGTTCTTTTGGCAGACTTCAAAAAATTACTCATGTGGCATGCTAAGTTACAATAACATTTGAATAATAAATGGCACTGCACTACTTCAGCTATGTTTTATTGTATCCCCACAGGTCAATGTACGGGAGAAGTAGAAATACTAGTGTTAAATCGTGCGCAGACCAGCGAGGATGTTTCTGGAGGAACCGGACGCTAGTTACAGGATTAGGGGCTTCGAATCAACCAAAATTGAAAGTCTGGAGCCATACACAGTACCAGAGGGCCAAGGGCTTCAGCCTGCCTGGGGGTGGCAGGCGCCGAGGCATCTTGCGGGGAAGCGCCAGGCAGTGCTGGGCCCTGCTCCCCACAGGGACTCTCCAGGAGCTGCTGCCCATCAAGGGGGATTAACAGTTGAAGAAGAAAATCGTTGAGCAATAATCCTAAACATTTCATAGTCAACAGATCTTTAATACAATCCCTCTAATCCAATTAAAGCACCTTGAAAACCATGTGGGAAACGCCGCGGGGCTGCGACGCCTGCCAACACTCACCACGCTGAACATGACTTTTGGATATTAAAAACTCTCAGTAGAAACACGGGCAGTAATGACACTAAAGCCCTAGCATGTGGACATGGCGCTTGGACCAAGGGGGAAACAAGCCCAAATGCAACAAGCTGCTAACTGCCCCCAGCCCCAGTTCCTCTTCACCTGACTTCTTAAAACCTCCTCAGGAAAATGCTAGAGTTGTTTTTCACAGGGATGGATGGGCACACTTACGCTTATAGGCAAAAACCAGGGGGAAAAGCACATTCTTGTTGCTGTGATAAAGCATTTTGTCTCTATTACTCCATCACGGCATAAAAGGCTCTTGTTAGCATACCACAAGGGGAAAACAGCGGAAAAGCAAATTGCCAGCAAAAGAAACTGTTCCACAAAACAAAATTATTTTTCTGCATTTCACTAGACATACCAGTTTGTTGTAAAAAACAACATGCAGAAAATGTCATTTTGTTGACTAAATGAGCTATTGGCTCCTGCTAAAAGCAACTGGGGTGAGTGTGTATGTGAAATACATTCTCGCAACAATTATATCATAATGTATAAACTGCACTTGCACATTCCCTACTGAATTTGGCTGGGCTAGGCTGTCCCGTGATGGAGAGCAGCTGCTCAAGGAGCTTGGTGAAGGGTCCCCTCTGTACAGGGAGCAATGCCTGTTGCAAGCAGGTCCAACGCTGTGTTTCAGGCACGTCGCGCATGCCCCCGTGGGCCTGGCAGCGCATCCGCCTGTGGGAGCTCACAGGGCCGCGAGGGCGGCCGCTCCACCGGGCTGGGGCAGCTTGGCAGGAACCAGCAGGATCCGTTAGTGCCGAATCCCTATAGCACCTTCCATAGCCAGTGCAGCATCACACCAAACAAGCACAGGTCCAAGTAGTTACTCACTTAAATTAGGTAAAGCGAGTGCACTGAAGCTCCAGATGCAATTCAGTAGTATCAGCTTCCAATATAGTTTTTATTTCCTGCCAACTAATTGTTCAAACACAACCTAACTGACCACCCTGTAACAACAGCAAGCTTAAGTAAAAGTTCACTTTGAGTTGCAATTCAGCTCCTTCCCCTTGGAGGGAGGAGAGCAGGGCCCCAGTGAGGAGCTCAAGCTAAACACTTCATTCACAGCTTGGCTTTTATGGTAAACTGGGACTGAAAAATCACCAACTGGCGGCAAAACTGCTAAGCAAAACTAATTCAGGAGATGAAAAAGTGTGAAACATAAGAACCATCTCACAGCCCGTAAGATGACATGTTTATTTAAAAAAAGAGACCAGGGAAAACAAGAAATATCGGCAGAGCAGAGCAGCCACAACTGCAAGACTCCCCAGCTGCCGGCTGGTTGAAGCGACCTGCAGTGCTGCAGGCGGACAGCACCTCAATGGCACCACATAAACCAGACCCAGGAGGAGCAAAGCCCATTCTTCTCGCAGTTAATCCTCTGAACATCCTTAGAGAGAGGAGGAGAGAAGCGAAGAGTGACAGGGAAAAAGCACCAGCTGGTTTGTCACAAATAACAGTAACTATTTACTCTGATGCACTGCAGCTTTATCTGCATCGGTCGGATCAGCAAGGACTGTAACCCCTGGCCCAAGGCACAGATAAGGACAAAACCACAGCACTAAAGAAAGAGGAACTATCCAGAGCCCCAATTCCAGGCAGCATTTGCTGCTGCTGCAAACACTTCTGGTTGGCTCTGGGCTATCAGAAGTTCTTACAGCTTAAAAGTTAAAAAACAAAGAAGGATTTTAAAGATAGATATATTTTAAGGCAAGGAATTAGTTAATGAATAGTAGGAAGCTCACTCATTTTAATTCATCTGCTGAATTCATTTCAGTCATCTCGTGCTATGAAGCAGGAGTCACTCATCTGAAATCAATGGAGAACCAACAGGGTAAAATTGGTATCAAAAGCGCATTAGCACGACCGAGCCAAACTCTGCGCACTTTGCTCACGGCTCTGCTCCTAGCACAACTCGATCTATATAAACGCAGATTAACTCTGAGCTTCTTTAACCACTCCACATTTTTGCTGAAAGACATGACTGAACTGCAGTTTCACTGAAGTAGCATTTGTTCTCCACTATCTTTATATGATTAAGAGAATTATCAAGCACCTGCTCAAACTCCCTCCCCAGGTGTTGTTACGTAAGGAGCACGGTGCTGGTCTGCAGACCACTTTCTCTGCCCCTTTCCTCCGGCACACAGCAAGGCTGCAAGGGCAAAAACTAGCGAGACAGACCCCTGGCTAAACCAGCTCCTTTCTGAGCAGCCTTTTGCCCGGGTCTCAGTAATACCTTCCTCCTGAAAACCCAAGAGCTTTGGTCCTGCTGCTTGCAGTGCTCAAGGATTGTGGGTCTAATTAATACAGTTAAAAATAACGAGGAACTGGTCCGTTGAGCATGCTTAGAAGAGTTTTCAATGCGATATAACTTTCCTATTTTTCCCCAGGCAAAGTCATGATTCTTCAGTGGATTCTGCCACATTTTACAACTCAGCTGTTTTTGCTGTAACCTCATTTTAAAAAGTGCAGTTGAGTTGTCTTCCTATCTAATCAGTCTGAGCATTTATTTCTAGAGTCAGGAAAAAGTCTGTTTTTTTCCCCTTTATCATTAGTTGAAAGAAGTTTTAACATTACCATTAAACTTCGCTGTTAATAAAGAAACCCAGCAAAAACACACCTGTGGGATAGTAATTGGGACTGAAAAATGCCTCTCCTTAGAGGGAAACTTTTAGAATATGACAGAAGCATATGATGCAGTTTGCTCACTACTATCACTTCACTTTCACAGCAAGTACCAGCTCAATGCATAAAAACACCCCATTCTGAAATAACTATTTAGGTAAGCCATTTCAATGGATTATGACCCTAGATGCGATATGCTCAACAGGACAGCGTTCACGGAGAAAAAAGCACCTGAAATGTCCTTATAAGAGAACAGAATCTGTTTTGTTCTCTTAAAACAGAATCACTCTTCAAGTATTTGGCTTAAAAGCCAGGTTGTATGGAAAGGGTTAATATTATGCTAAACAAAGAAATATTTTAAAATAACAATTATACCTAATCCTGTAATTATGCTGCCCTATATACCAGTCCCTAATGAATGTAGACCTTTTGCCACAGGCAGATTTGCACGTTAATATGAAACCCAATGTGTGTTCATTTTAATTACATATGTGCCTGCTGAGAACACATGATAGAGTCCAAAAAGCTAATTCATTATCAGCATGACAGCAGGAACTAATATTTAATCTTGTACACCCAGTAAGTTTTCTAGACTACCAATTACCACACAAAAATAGGATGCATTACAAATACAGTAATCAGCAAGCAGGTAAAACATGAACAGAACAGTGTTAAGCACAGTTCAACTCTGAGGAATGGAGAGAAAATTCTTCCCTAACCTACACTGCTATCCAGCCCTGCAGGACAAGGGGTAACTCTGATGGCCAGCAGTGGGTACGATAAGTCTTCAAGTAGCTCGTATCAATTTTCTTTTGAAAATAAGTAGAGGTGACTTCGTCTGATTCTAATTAGACCTGCACCAGGTTTACAGTGACTTTTATGGTGTTAATCCTCACCAGCACTGTCTGCAAATCTCATTAGTTAGGTAAGCTATGTACTTCCATTGCTAATTCCCTTCAGTAAATACGTAATAGCAGTTCAAAAGTTTGTGTTTTTTTTTTTCTTTTTATAGTTCTTAGCCTTAAACTTTGTGCATTTCAAAGATGTTACTGAGCGTTAAACTCAGGTCCTCAGGAGTCCTTGACAGGTTCCATGCACTGAATTCATTTCAAGAGTCAGTTTAAAACTCTTAACTTACCCACATACTAATGTGCTTTTCATATTAGACACAGTAAGATTTATTTTTAATTAATGGCCATGTTCATGCATCATTCAGTATTTTATAAAGAAACTACCTGGCTTATGAAGAGACAGAAGAACCCTAGAGCAAACCCTAACCAATGAACTCACCCTTGGGAAAGAGAGACATAAATACATTTTTGAAGGCAGCAGACACCTAGCCAATAATTCTGACTGCGTCTTACCTGCTTTTTTTGCTGTACTGATGCATTATTAATTAATAACTACTGATGCTTCCCAACAGAGCATTTTAAATAACAGTTAACTTTCTCTACGCATGATTATGAATCATAAAAACATGTCTGTGTGCTCAAAGCATGTTTTCTCCCCGTAGGGAAGCCCGTAAGTCCCTGTAGGGAGCCTGACCTGCTGGGGTAACGGCTCCTGGAAACCTGGCATTTTAGGGATGCTAAGTGCCTACTCTGTAGCATTTTGCAGTCCTCATTCTAGTTTAATCCAATTAATGTAAGACATGTAAGACCTTCTGCATTTTGTCTCAGCACAGTTAGAAAGGAACATGATGGCCTTTTAGAAAAGCCACAGTGTCAGTCAGGTTCACCGCTTTACCCAAATGAAGCTCCACCAATTTAGGCCAGCTATCATTTTCAGAACTATCAGTTTCCAGCTAAGATAATGAAGAAAAAATGTCAGATCTAAATTATTTATAGTCTAGATTTATGCACATGATGAAATATGCTTCATCAGCATTGTCATGCATTCAGAGGGATGCCAGATTTTCATGTTTTGCTTTAGTTTAGGACAAACTCACTAATTTTTGAAGCTTTACTGAGGGCAACTTTGTGCTATTTCAGTGGGATATTTTTACATATTGGCTGAAATAAATTTGTGATTCTTGAAGATGAAAACTCATCTGGAGGTCCTATTTGTTCATCAGATAACTTTTTTCATTTCCACCTCAAAAAAATGAATTTTTGAGGTGAAAGAATTCAACGAAATCAAGAACTCCTCACTTAACATCTATGACCAAATTTCTGAATCTTTGGCTAAGAACAAATCAGAAAGGAAACTGCATTTTCCATTGATGAGCACTGCTCTTGGATTTCTATTCCACACATTAGGAATGGTTTCCCTACCAGGATACCATGGATCACTTGCCAAAGCAGTGCGGTCCACTTGCTCTTCACGCCTGCTTGTTGCACAGACTACCCTGATCCTGCTCCTCAGTCTGCACTAGGTTTAGCTACTGTCTCAACAAAAATCTTATTTTTATTTGACTGACTGCACCTAGTATTTCCTTTCAATGTTTCAACTGCTCCAAAGTCAGAAAAAGGGCGGCTTCAGCTGTGCTTACTGGTCATCATCTGCCTTCCACACAGACAGCCCAAGTCCTCACTATGTTTTCTGCACAATGCAATAAAGAATTACAGCACCCCTAACAAGGTAAACTTTACATAAGGCCTGCATGGTACACAGGGCTCTTCTGACAACCATTTACATGGGGTCAATATTACCCACTCTCTCTGGGGACCATTTCCAAGAGCCACTTGTTGCCAGCTTCTCCAAGGCTGTGTGCTGGTATCTCACTCATCCATCATTCATTTTCTATATTCCAAGCACCAATCACTCAAAAGTCAGCTTGATTATCTGTGGATATGCTTGGTGCATCTTGGCACCCAAAATCTTTGTGGCCTCCTGTTTTCTCCGGGAAGGATCCAGCAGCCCCTCGGGAGGGTTTGCGTGCCCCCTCGCAGGACAGTAGCTTGTGAACACAAACTAACCCCATTCTGCTCAGTCACCAAGAGCATTTTTGCTCACCTTTCAAGGCGAATAGAATTTGCGCTCATTTCCCAAGACAAATTACTACTTTATTTTTTCTTTCTAATATTTCTTTCTGTCTCCTAATCTTAATCCTTTCTAGTTTATGGCTCAATCCTTCAACAGGGATTCATAGTAAATATAAAGAATAATATCTTTCCCACTCTTAGATATTAAGATGGATCATTATTCCTCCTGATATGTTAGAAAATATTTATCAGTTTGAGTTATGGGGCCTTTATGACTGTGAAGATTTAAACATCAATTTAATGCCAACTTAAAGACTTCTAAAAGTGTAGGAGATTGCATTAGATAAATAATTTAACATTAAAGGGTATATCAAGGCAAACATTATTGCAACCTTCCCCCAATCAATCACCATTTTCCATGTTTATCCAATTTTTTGTCTCAAGGCTCCGCACATCAAATTGCTAGACACATACTACACAACCGGAATAACTTCAGCATTGAATAAAACTGCATGGCCATTAAAATTTTCTAATATCAAGACAGCTGACATTATGTTAAATACTGGCTTCAATTCCGCAGGGCAATAAATTCAGATCTAAATCAAATCTTCCATGGATAGCTGATTCATTATGAAAAAAAAATTGTTTTGTCATTTTATCTAAGGAAATTTACTATGAAAGCCAAATGCAACACAGAACAGTCTCAGAAATATATGGTACTCAAAAACAACCCTACGTCTAGCCTTTCTGAAACACAGGAGATGAATTTGCTTTGGTTCATAAATATCAGACATATTAATAGCTACTGAATCAAGAGAGAAAGCTACTACTGAGCTTCTCCCGGGCCTCTAATGCAGGAGTAATCAGGTTTCAAAATCTTTTACAAGATAGAGAAAAAGTTACCACTATTTTAATACAAAATCATTTCCATGTCATTTGATAAGCAGGTTGAAAAATCTACTTGACTATCCAGAAAACATCCATAATGCCAAATGCACTTCCTGCCTATATTTGCAAAGGAGACAGGTGCCTTTTTATACCTGGTCTGTACTTGAGAAGGATGTTAAGAGTTGCCCAAGGTGTCCCAACAAACCTGTGACGTATCAAGGAACAAAACCTAAGTCTCCACAGTGCTCCTCAGCTGCTTCCTTTCAAGCACGTGCTTGGTTTTGTGGTGCACCACACGGAGAATAATCTCTTTGTCGCTCTTTAGTCAGGAGCTCTCTGAAGATCTCTGTCACTAATCTCATCCCTAGGTGATAATCTAATAAGTAGACTTTGAAAAATATATTATTCCTTCATATGGACAACAAGAGAACCATCTTTTTTTTTTTTCCTCTTTTTTCCCAATGACATTTCTACTTGGATGGATTCCAGTATAATTCTCTGAGTCATTTCAAGCTTGCACTGGGGCTCTCTGATTTTCCTCTCATTTCTTCCCTATTTTCTGCAGCCTTTGATGATAAAAAAGAAACATCCGATGCAGAGATAAATCCCATTGCTACAAATGACATAGAAATAAAAATGCGAGAACCTGTGTGCTAAATTCCACCCTTCCCAGAGTAAAGGAGGAGATGAGTTTAACAGGCTTTGTCATCAAGGAAATCCATGTAGTGAGTAAGTCTGAACAGTGGTTTTTTCCACTGACTGAGTGAAAAAAGTGCCAGAGAAGTCTGAAGTCTCCTCACAGTGTCTCTTGGGAGCCTGATGGGAATGATTCTCCCGCTCGTTCTCCAAGCTCTGCTGGTAGAACATTTCCAGAATCAGAAGTGCCACGAAACTGCTTTTGCTCCCAAAACACTGCATAGCTACACTTTGCTTAGGAGCATAAACTTCCACTGACATGTAAAAGACATCTTCAGCCCTGAATTCCTTTTGCTCATCTTTGCTTGCACCTGTTGGAGCCAAACTTTCTCCTTTGGGCTTGTTGATCTTAGAATTGCAGAGAGATATGCATGATAGATTTTAAGATGCACCGATAAACCTTATTAAGATCAATGCACTAAGTGCTTGATCCACAGCCAATGTAAATCGCCAAAGGATATTTCATCACATGCCACCGGAATTAGCCTGGATACCTAAAATTAGCAATTGCAATTTTCTTGCAAATGCAAAGGACTTGGGCACTTTATTCATTTAGATTCTTGAAGATACCATAGTTAAAAAGTAAAAATGAGCTCTGCCTTGAGGGACTCACGGAATGAAGCTGACACTGCCTGGCAAACTTGCAATCAGAGGTTGAAACCCTGACATTTGAGCACAGATGTACTGCCCTTCAACAAATAAAGTAGCCTTTGTTCTGACATTAGCGAATGAACAACATGCCAGCAAAAACAGACTCTTCAAAAGAAATTTTAGATAGATAAAGCAATTTGCAGTCAAAATGATGTCAGTGAATCCATATGTTCTAGACTCCCGTGGAAGGAGTGGAAACTTAGGGAAAAACAAAAACAAACAAACAAAAAACACTTACTATTCATGAAAAAACATTTGAAATGATCTTTCCTACACTGAAAAAAAAATACTTGAGCAAGTTAAAGTGACTGAAGAGAGGTCATCAAAGCTAGTACAACATACATCAGCTAAACTTCTAGTCTACTTTGCTTTTAATACTTCAGGGGAATCTTGAGTTTGCCTTTACCTCCGGGCAGAAATGGTAAAATCGTTCAAAATTGCCCATCAGCTCCACACAGCCTCCTTCTGCTGAGGCCTGGCCAATGTGGTGCGCGTTACGGTCTCGGAGAAACCATGTTCTCAGGCTCAAGAGCTGCCCAGCCCCTCATTTAGTCCTTTGCTTACTGGAGTAAGGTGGGCAACCGAGTCAAGCTTATTTCTCCCACACAGTTCTCCTTTTTGTAAAGGAGCATTGCTTAAAATATTTTTGAATAATCACAGACCATGACTCACTCAGTTTTGGACATAGAGAATGACTTTGTAGCTAGGTCTTCCAGGGTATTTTGAGATACTTAGTGGAATTCTTTCAGAGCCCCTGTGCCTAGGTCCCATGTAGGACAGAAAGTACAAATCAGTAAAACATATATTGCAGTAAATTTCTCTTTTAAAATTCCCTTTTGCTCCCTACTATTCTGTAAATTACCCAGCATGAATCACAGACCACAAATAGATGGAGAACATGGAAATGTATGGTTCTAGTTAGTCATGCTACTGTCGAGCGCTATGGAGCACAATGATATACAACATACACAGTAGCTTCCAGGCTCAAAGCAGCACGGTTTAAACTCTCCACTGCATGACAACATCCACTGGCTGGATAGAAACCTTCATTTCTAATTAAAAACACAGATGAGCAAACAGTGAGACTGCTTGGGCTCCAATTTTCAGCTAGTGGCAAAGGTGTATTCGCACTGGTAAAATGTTTCTCTTAAAAGTTTTTATGAGTTATAAAAATGAATCAAGACTACAACAAAATATTTTTTTAGCTTGGGCAAGAAGGTCTTCACAAAACAAAAGCATTCACCATGCAACAAGGAGAATTATACAAGCAATTATAGTCTAGTTACATGAAGGGCTGTCTTGAATTTCAGCTCACTAGTGCAATTTGCAATTAGATTGTAAAGAAGCCTTTTGAGGCACAGCTTTGTTTCCTGGTGTTCTCTGACAAGACCTACAAATGTTGAAGACAAGCACATCTCAAGGACAAATGGCCATTAATGTGAACAACTGTGCACTTGCAACTGCAAGAATTAGGAAGAAAATGGAAGATGAGCTCTGTAGATGCCCTTAAGAGTTGATTCATGCAAAAATAGTTTGGGATCTTTATGGTACCACAGAGACTCTATTTTCAGACTTATAAAGCTGGTGCCAAATATATCATCATGACAGAGGTCAGAAAGGAGACCTTCTGTAAGAACTCGTATTTTCCATGATAGTGATTGTTTAGGGAATAAAGCAAGCTCAAGAATTTGATATCTACATAAAATCTTTTGATTTATCAGGACATAGGCTTGTTTCTGAACTCCTGGCATAGCTCTAAGGTGGCATCCATACTGACTTTAATTAAAATGTGCAAGTTTTTGCCAAGTTTTATTGCCTGGAGAACCATATGGCCCCTGCAAAACACAGTCTCTGTGAGATCCAGTGTACAGACAGTCAGGGTGAACAGGAAAGTCGAGCCCAGGTCTGAATCAAGTCCTTATAGGCTTCCTGACAAGCCTGATACATATCACCCGCTGGCAGTGTTTTCTACAAATCTGCCCACTCTCGTCAGTCTAGACAGGGTTGGTCTTTAACAGGCAGAATAGCCTTTCTTTAATCATTTTAACTCCCACAAGAGCTGGAAGAGCATAACGGAGGGTGATGTGGTAGGGGAATATGACCACTGGAATATGGCCAAAATTGTGCAGGCAGCACTGCCAGCTGAAGAATTTGTGGTGCCACCAGAACAGCAACATGGAGAAAAATCTGTTTTAAAGGGAACAAGTGATTAAGTCCTGCCAAGCAAATCCTATGAATTTTATTACTTTAAAGCAAATACAATGACTACTAAAATTATTTTCAACAAACACACACAGAGTTTGAATCAATCACACTGATCTTCCTGCAGTACATTTCTACTTGTTGGCTTAAAAATCCCTCCATTCTCATGGAGACATCCACTGGAAAAGCACTGACAGGAGGCTGCCTAATGTAAAAAATGGTTGTTATGATCTGGCTTCATCCAACTCTGGGAGGAGAGACTGAAAAATTCTTTGGCCTCCCTGGAGTCTGATGAGAAAATGAGAGAAAGAAAATGATGGACTTTTGCCATTGACTTTTCCATCAGCACTTTAACCAAGATCTTGCCAGGAATAATTTGCTAGTAAGATTATAAATGCAATACTTCATAGTTTAATGTGTATTAAAGCCTGATGGTGATAAAAGAAGATATACTGGGGAATGGGAGTATTCTGTTCTTCCTTACAAAGGTATCAATCAAGAATAAGTTTCACTACTGGATGACTAATTAGTGACATTTCAAGGACATTACAATAGTGAGAGAGGGGAATCAGCCTGTTCACTTTTAACACTCTCTCAAAGATGAGCATTTATTGGAAGACTAAATATACATCGAGCAATTTAAAAATCTTTTCCAAAGTTGTTCAGCTGCAGATTCTTGTCATTTGCTTTTTCTATATATGCCATGATTACTTGGAGTGGGAAAAAAAAAGCCTTATGTTTTTAAAACTATATTCAATGCAAGAAATACTTCAGACAGAAACAGTTAAATTATGGAGTCTTAAAATGGTATTATAACCTCCTGTCAGATTGGCTTCATGCCTAGACATGGCATTTTAATTGAGAATAACTCCCTTAAACTACTTCTTCCTCATTTCCAGGAAAGTCACTACAAAAGAACTGCTGGTTTCATAGAGGCCAGTGACTCTTGAAATGCATCAAATAAATGTATCCTTTCAAAAACCTGTCTGAAAGGGGGTACATGCCCTTCAACTATATTCCTAAACCTGCAAATGCTGTAAATAGTTAAGGCATCAGTTTCAAGAAACCACAAAGAGGAAAATGCTTTGCCCCTGCCCAGAAGGAAATTAAATGTCGAGACTTTCCTTTTCCCCCTGATTCTTTTAAAAGAAATGCCGTGATTGCCACTGACTCAACAGCAAACTGTCACTCCCTCGAGCCACAGCTAGCGTGGGATTCCTGGGACACAGCCCTCCTCCCTGTTCTCAGAATAATAGCACAGAAAATGCGGGGTCCTGTGAAAAGCCGGTGTTGCTTTCCCATCCCTCGGAGTGCGATGGCTGGAAAGGCAGGGCTCCGTGTCTGGAGAGTCAGCCCTCAGGTGCCTGAAGGGCAGATGGGGAAGTTGCTGCTACCTGTTTACACTGAGTTCACAACCATGCTACTGTAATGTAGTTTTGTTATGATTGCAGAGTGAAACTAGGAGAACACGGAGGTTGCTCTTCAAACCTCACCTCCAGGTTAGCTCAGTACTACCATGCATTTACATTGAACAGCTTCTAGCTTAGCGCTGAACAAAAATAGCTGAACTAAGATGCTGTACTTCCATTTAAAGGTCTTCTCACTAACATCATGGTACTGACTCCACTCCAGGGGCCCAACACCTCTTTTATGTGAAAATAAACATATTGCCAGCACAGCTCTCCAGGCCTCCCACCAGGGCAGCCTTTTTTCAAACCCTACCAGCTCACACCATTGCACCTACCATTCTCCCCTTGTTGTATTTACATTTCAATCTTTTTTTTTTCCCCCCTCCTCTCTCCACACACATTTCAGGATCACAGGGGAGTAGCACTAATCGCTCAAGCATTTTTCTTTCACCTCTGTACATACACAGAAACCTTTATCAAAATATTCACTAAGCCTCTACTACCCTCACACTCCTTTCCCAGGAGGGCTATGGCCAGGACACACTTAGTCATTATCCTCTCCCACACTTGCTCCCTCTCAAGCGCTCGATGAGACAACAGCATTTTGCTAAAACACTGGTTTGGTGGGAACCAGGGCTGCTGACGATAATTTTTTCAGCTCTTTCTGGCCTCCCTTTTTGCTTTGTGTGTTGCTCTGAGCATTTACTTAAGGTGCAATTTGCCAAGATGTTTTTCCTCCTGTTTTCTGTCCTGGCTTGTCAGTGACAAGAGGCCACAGAGGGCTGGACAGCGATAGCACCACGTCAGGAGTGGAGGGATCTTGGTCTGTTCTCACTCCCCCACTTACACACTTGCAGATGTCCCAGGAATTATTTGTATCCAGAAAGAAGGATTCATTGGCACAGACGCCCAATAGTTACTCATGCTTTTTCATAATTTTTTCTTCTCATATAAGAAAAGCTGACACTAGACAGTGTAGACAAAATCAGGCCTTTCTTTTTGTGGGCTAAATCCCTCCTCCCTCCATTGCCACAAACTCACCCATCTTCTAGGTGTGTCCAACTCCTCTCCTCGAAACACTGCAGCTGTATCTTTTACATATGTACAGGGAGAGGATATTCAGACCAGGTATTTCATAAGCCTTACAAGAAAGCACCGAGTCTTGAAATTGCTCTTTAGAAAGAAGTAAGTGCTAGAAACACAGTTTCCAGGACAGGCAGGGTACACGGTGTAATCACATAAATGCTATTAATTGTACACAGTTTTGTTCCACTGGATGTTGTTCATTGATAACTGCTCAATTAGTGTTATTTTGCAATTAGTCTGCTCACAGTGAATTTATCGCACCAGAGTCATGTGTGGTGCAGCAAATTAAAACGCTGCCTGCTCCGCACGCGCAGCAGCTCCGACACGCGTCTCAGGCAGTGCATATACAGCCACCATTGTAATCAGGAATCCTGAAACCAGGAAGAAAAGCCAAATCATGGGTTCAATGTTCTTTAGCATATAGATCAAATCCAATGAAAGCGAGCGCGCACTGTCAAAACTGTGAGAGCTAAACAAAGCCACAGATTTGTTTGTCCCTGTGTGCATAACTCACAGATTCACACACACAGGCAGCAGGCAACAGTCTGTATTTGCTTAGTTACTGCCCCCATTATTTTCAAACTATTTAGTGATCTCTCCCATTTGCTGTGCTCCACTCCAGAAGTATTTGGCTTATCCTCTCTCCCTGCCTTACCCCATTCTCCTCCTGCAAATTACACCTCTTTCTGTTGAGTGCTTTGAAGTAATCAGATACAAACATTATAGATGCACAGTTCGCTATTACCTGTTTGTATTATTCAGTGAACAGAACTCCAGAGCCCTTTTCTCTCAGCTTGAAAACCACACTGCAACTGTGCTTTCCAAAAGAAACTGCAACGTTTTCTCCTCAGCTGCCTATGGCAGACTGAGACCTCTTGCTTCGGTGCAACAGAGCAGCTCTCCCATCAATAAGAAGGCAGGCAGAAAGCCATCTAAACTGCAAGGAACTCTTTCAGTGCTGATGGATGTTATGGAATCAGGGTAGCTTGATTATTTTTCTGCTTTATTTACGAGCTGGGTTTACCCCACAGGGATGAAGACAGCAGTCAACCTGTTTGATTTATAAATAAAGAAAAGACAACAGAAGAACCAAAGTGAAATAAATCAGGTTTACTTGAGGCTCTCTGCTTTTCTAGGTGTGTGTTTTTTTTTTTTTTTAAGCCAGAACTACACATTAGAAGAGTCCTCAAAAAAAACCTTATATGTATTTTGGTGTGTCTAGGATCACAGATCTAGGTCAAGCATAAACTCAGCTTGGTAACTAATGACAGGAATTAAGCTAGAGCCTCCCTTGGGGATATGGCAGCCTGGAGAAGTTGGCCCAGAGCACGAGTGATTTAGGTGCCATTTGGCGCCCTGCCTGGGGTGACTCATGGGCCGGGTGCCAGGGACTGAGGAGGAACCGGGCTGCGTCTCTGGCAAACTTTCAGGTCAAGAGACTCCATGCTGCCAACTGCCAAGCTCCACGTGGGAACGAAAACCTGGGAATGCAAGGGCCGAACCCAGGCAGCGGGTCAGAAGCTGCTTTTTCTCTTTGCAGAAGGAAGATCTGCAAGCAAAAGTCACAACTTCAGCATGCCTGTACCCATGGGGAGCCACGGGTGGCACAGTAAGCGGCAGCACCCTGTCCAGAGCCACAACGCGAGCAGCCAGCTCGGCACCCGGAGCACCGGTGCCATCCTGAGCCGCGCTCTGCCCGTGGTACACGGGATACCGGGGGGCAGAACGCAGCACGGATCACATCAGCTGCGCCTTGTCACGGAGGAGAGTTTATCTCAATACACAGGGAAACTTAGTCTGGAGTCAAAAATTAGTATTCAAACGTCTAATTCTTTCCAGGACATCAGCTATAGAGAAGGGTGTAGGAAGGGAAAGGGAAGCTTATCCAGGCCCACCAACAGCTGTGGTGAGCAATGATCTCTGGTGCACCAGGGGAAGCAGCTTGGGGCCTATGTGGGGCCAGAGAGGAGATGGCCTCAGCAAGGACAGTCTACCATTTTGTCCACTCACAACCATGTGTCACTTACCTTGACAAACAGAACTGAGAATTTAGGCTTGCATCCCCAAAATGTTGTCTTTCTCTCCACGGTCTGTGGCGATCCTGGATTTGCCCTTCGCTCATCTAACCATGCACTAATGTACTTCATTCACTGCATTTTACTCTTAAGAATTCCCCTCAAAATACACTCCTATAAATCCCAAACACTCCCTTCAAAGTCTACAGTGACTTGCAAGCTGCCTGTTGCCCTGATCTCAGACACGATTTTGACTAAGCTCAATGTAGAACTGGCTCATGTAGAAATGTGCTCCAACAGACGCTCTGGAATTCGGGTAACAGGGAAGTTCCCATGTCCTGTTTTCTCGCTTCAGCTTCCCAAACACTCCCTTCAAAGTCTACAGCGACTTGCAAGCTGCCTTTTGCCCCGATCTCAGACACGATTTTGACTAAGCCTGCCCCTAAAGCCTGGCTCATGTAGAAATGTGCCCCTGCAGACACTCTGCAATTCGGGTAACAGGGAAGTTCCCGTGTCCTGTTTTCTTGCTTCAGCAGTGCTCTCTCTGCAAGGTCCTCGGGGGACTGCAGCCCATCTACTCCCAAGGAGACAAAGCCTTCCTTGCAGACAGGTAGCAAATAACAAGGCTTGGCTTTATACTCTGCAGCAAGTTACTTTCTTTGCCTCTTCCCTATGGAAAT
>NW_010583817.1:167202-208068 GCF_000705375.1 Tinamus guttatus | reverse complement strand
GGGGCCCCGCTCCCCCGGCCGGACCCGTGCGCGGCCCTGGAAGCTGCGATGAAACCTCGAGGGGAAGCAGCAAAGTCAACCAAAGCTTTCCCGGTGCACAGTTCACCGCTTAACTACTTTCCCCTTCAAGTGCTTTCCCCCTCTGGGGAATGTTTTTCCAGGCTACGTTCTGGACTTGGAAAAGACAAATGTACCCAAAACGCTTCAATGACAGACACGAAACTAGGCTCTGCATTAACTCCTCAGTGCCAGGAGGGATAGGGGACAACACGGGAGCTCATTACCACAAAGGACATTAAATTTCCTTTGAGATGTCCCCTTCGAAGAAGCAAGAACTAAAAATAAAACACAACACTCTAGCACAACGTAACAATTTAAAGCCACACGCACACACACACATATATAAATATATATATAAATAAGAGTACCCAACAAATACTTGGTTGGAAGGATACTCAAATTCAAAGCCTCGCTGGGGTTCAGTAAACCCACACCTGGCAATGCAAATGGTAAATGCCCCCAAATCAGGCTCACCCATTCACCTGGATTTAATTCTGCATTTCACCTTCATCAACTTCTATGAAAGCCAAGAGTTATTTTTATTGCATAATGTTTTCAAGATAGGAGCCTTGTATGACAGCAGGACTTAAACAATTTGCAATACAGGAAAAGTTAAGCTCAGCAGTCAGGATTAGAGAATCAGCAGGTGCTAATGATAAACCGTGCTCACGTGTAAAGTCCAGGGACATCTGGCCTTCCAGCTGCCCTTCTGAAGAAGGGTTTCCTTTGCTCTTATAGTGCTTATAGTGCTGGGTTAACTGCAAACCTTATAAGCCAGGGGGATCCATAAGACTCAAGTCAGGACAAAAAGTCATCCCAGAGAAGCACCATCCTGATCCCAGAATTTCCCACTTGGACAGTGCCATGGATGCATGTCCCTGGGCTCGCTGTTGGGCAGTCACCTCCCGCAGCTTGGATCTATCTGTTGGTGAGTGGTACCTTTTCTCTGCGCTTGCGAATGACATTAGGTACAAAAAAAAGCCAAATTAGAAGCAGAGACTCTATTAATACTGCCTGCATATAGCCAGGATTGAAGATTAAAGCAGTATTTTCCATGCCAATGCCTAACACTGCTATTTTTATTGTTGTACAGACCTAATCTCACCCTCAAAGCGCACAAAGAAGTCACCTTGAAAAGCGCCATTTGGTCCTTTTTGGGTACAAGCACAAATCTGAAGAGGTTCTAACCAAACCCTGCTCATTTCAGAGGGCTACTCCACAAGAACTACTCATTGTTGCTGGTTTTGAACACTAGACCAGGCACCCAGCAGTGTCCAGGTTTGACGTGTTGCTCCATTACACTTCTGGCCACATGTCCCTGATGCCTGATCCTAGATGTCCTCCTCTTGCAAGGCTGGAATGACACAGCTTCCCTCAGGGACAAACTGAACAGCTAAAGTTGCAGTGTCTGTAGCTCAGTTGAGAAATGACCCACTTCTGCTCCCACTGCCAGCAAAAGCCTTTCTTTCCACTTTTGCAGAAAAGTGCAGGATCAGGTCAAAGTATTTCCTCTACATTTTAAAAGCAAACCCTGTTTATAACTTTTATAAGGGAGCCTTTGGAGAGCTTTTATCACTTCCCAGTAGTAAATGCAGCACCAAACTTCAAAGCCAAAGCCTGACACAGTGTGGATGTCTGTCACTGAACACAGGCCTGAACAAAGGATTTCCACTAACAGTTATTTGCTATCTTCATTTTACCTGGTCCCAGAAGATACTCGGAGAGGTTAATGGCCAACTCCTGCGTGGCAAGAACGCTGACGGGGTCGTTATTGGTTGTAGGGCCTCTCTCCGTGTGTGTGTGTGTGTGTGTGTGTGTGTACAGCAATTCAGTAATAGCAAGTAAACAGCATTCCCTGCAAAATACTCCCAGACCGGGAAAGAACATTCTGTCCTCAGGAGTGTGCATGAAATCATTGCCAATTACATCCCGATTACCACTGATACTAAAAATAACAATATATTAAAATTATGTTATTTTAAAAATAACATTTGAAACTCAGAGTTGTTACACATAATGAAAGTCTGAACTTTCTCCAAAATCTGCTTGCTGTTAAATGCATGGCTTTTAATTCTCCCTTTTTTAGGGGTGTATTTTATTAAAATATCCATCACATAAAATGCATGACAGATCTATAGCACATAAGCCGCTACTTCTGTAGTGAGTCTGAGGCACAAGTGTTGTGAACTTGGCCTAATTCTAAGTCTCGCCTACGTCAGGGAGAAAACCTGGCCCGCTGTGGGACAGCGATGCACAACCTTTGAGGTCCACTGTGAAGCCTGCGGAATAAATCAATACTGAAACCTATGACAAAGGCAAACAGCAGCTGCCACTGACGATACCTGGCACAAATACGCGGAATTCGGAGAACTCCGTGGCCGCCTCTAATGACACATGGGTTTGAACCGGAGCCGCTACCCTCCTGAACGCCTCGCTGGCATTGCACACAGCCGTGCCTCCAAACAGCAGGGAGTTCACAGCCCTGCGAGCGACCAGCTATGTGTGAGCACACGTTTTTCGCCTGCCAGTCACACACATTGACAACTCAGCCGAGTATGTTCAGACACGAATGTGCATTTGGGTTTGGCCAGCTTAGAGACGTGTTGTTTGCCCAACAGCAGTTTTGCTTGTGGACGCTGTGTGCTAGAGAACAGGAGAGGACCATAGCTCCAGTGTCACAAATACAGCTTCGATAAAGCGGCAAGTCCTCTGCAAGGTGTCCCGCTGTAAGACTAGACTATCCCGTGTAAAGGCATGGGAATCAATCCAGATAACTCCAGACTGAACGCAAAGAGTGCCACAGTCAACAGCCAAGATAAGGTGGCTTAAATGTCATTTTTTGCAGTATGCAAAACGCCAACTCTCAACCAGTCTGAAATCTGTTTTCAAAGAGCTAACCTAATACACATATCAATCAGCAGAGGCAGCAACACCAGAGGCCTGAGTGAGCTTGAGGACAACAAGGTCCCACAGACCGTGGGCCGCTGTGGAGCTGTCTCACAGCTCCCGTGCAAATGGGAGAGCCCATCCCGCATGCAGCCAAACGCTGCTCTAGGACCACGTGCTGTAATTGAGCGAAAATATCATGCCACTAGATGGCTCCGGCTGGAGCATCTCAGCAGAGAAAGCTAGAGCTAAGCCCGGGCCCTGAGGCAAGCAAGAAGAACTTGCATTGACCTTCGCAGGGTGTTCACCGTGTGGTGCAGAGCTTCTCCTCCCAACGAGGAGATACTGCCATCCCAGAGGTTGTTCACTGCAAGGTCCCCATATCAGGCTCCTGCTACTTCACTACTCCACCTTCCAGCTGCCAGAGGTGACAGTCGATGGCACTGCTACGAGCAGGGCCTGCTCCTGGACCACATCCTTGTGTGCTCTGACCTCCGAGCACTCGAGAGCTGCAACCCTCCCCACAGACTGAACGCACCCCTTGAAGAGGTGCAACATGAGCGCACCACATCAGACTCCATGTTCCCAAAGAAACTGCACTCGATCGCCTGTTCCCCAAGTGGCTGTAGATGGCAGGAGGAGGAGTTCCCAAGGCCAGCCCCAGCAGGCGATTCCTAAAGAAGCCATAGGAATCAGCCTCCTTCCACCCCTCTGCTTTGAGGGTCTAAGAACAAGAAAACATCTTCTCAGATGGACAGGACAAAGCCTACAACATCTGTCCTCGAAGTCCTTCAGCTGGGGCAGGAGTCTGCCCTGATGCAGTCAGTGCTGGCTCTAGTGCTCATCCTAATTTTGCCCATCCCGACACCCCCATGTGCCAAACACTGAAGTGGCTCTGCGGGGCAGGACTGTGGTATCAGCTGCTGCTCAATCAAAACGAGCAAGAAAATGTGAACCTCAGTCGAAGAAATGGTTCATATGTCACGAGACTCTTGGAAAATGAGCACTTTTGGCAGGGTGGGACAAGACCACAGCCAAAGGGAGCAGATGGAGAGAAGACAGCAGATGTTAATGGAGTTGACTTTTTCCATGTGTTTTTCTGTTTCCCTGTAATAAGTACATTGTACTTTAATAACTGTCACTGGCTTAAGACATATGAGAAATGTTTTGTGAGAAATATATAAAGTTACCTTATGCCTGACACTAAAGGGGGAGAACACAAATGGCTGAAAACACAAATATATTGAATTGCACTTGAAAGCCAGTAAAGATGAAGGATGTAATGGCATCAACCACAATGCTTTTCGCTATGTAAAAAAAGAATATGAGGGGAAAAAAAAAAAACCCACAATCTGTTGTATTCCAAAGGGGATTCTGATACTTGGAAAGCAGGAGCTCTTGAGGATTCAGTGCTACCCTTACAAGCACTGGTGGCTCAGGGACCGGTGCTATTAGACCTGCGACGCGGGGCTGCGGCCTAATGGAGGCCGCTGATATTGCCCCTCCCTTTCTTTAAAAAAAAAAAAAAATCTAGTATTGCGTTCCAAAATTTTATCTTTGATCATTGGAAATAACATTGTAAATGTGCTGTTAACAGAAATCATATTTTCTTCATTTTCACATCTAAAATGGTTACAAGCAGGAAAAAGGGCCTATTCTGAAATAGAAAGAAAACCACTTCAAAATTTCGGATGCTTTCTGCAAAACAGCTTTTTTGTTTCTTGCTAATGTGCGACTTACTTCCTAATTTAAATTACTCTGAAATTAAAACAATATTGCACCCCTCAAGAGAGGAAACATTTTCACATTTCCTCCAGCTTAGCACATTAAGTGAATGAACACTCATTTTATATTAACAGCCATTTCCAGTGTTCGTCTGCTTATTAAAAAGTGCCGAATATTACTAGACAGAGCGTGAAAGCACATATCCTTATTTTATCTGTTTTTCAGACATGACAGCTTTGCTTTCTGCCCATTCAAACTTTTCCAGGAAAAACTGACTGTACACAAGGCCTGTGAGACACCATGAACCCTTCGGCCTTGTTCACACGCGACAGGGCCCGACTCGCAGCAGTAACCGGAGGCAGGTACAGACCGTGTCCCGTACGGACGGCCCTTGGTGCCCCAGTACGAGGCTCAGCACTGATGCACTGGTGCTCGCGGCCCTGCTTTGGGCAATGGTCCCTCTCAGTAACTTCAGCATTAACTGAACTCAGAAGCAGGCTGGGATACGTTTCTCTTTTATAAAAGATTCCCACCTATGAATTTAGAGCGTGTTTCAGTTCAGGCAAAGACCACCCATGGCTGCATGGATCAACAACCCTTCATCTGACTGTTCACTCTGATAAACTGTCCTGGAGTATTTACTAGTATTTTGAAGCCTCCTGGACTTGTTTCAATTTAACCGTATCTTTGAATTTCACTGCAAAACTAGGAAAGAGGAGAGGACGGATTGGCCTGACATTACAAACCAGGGAACTTCTAGGGAACCAGAGAGGGGGGCCGGGAGTCTCTGCAATCCCCTCCCCACCCGGGGTGATCGCCCTCCACGTGTTGCCCTAGCAGGCCAGCACCAAGGTATTTCAGCGGATACTTAAGAAGGGCTGAGGTTGGAAGTGAGATACGAGTTAAGAGGGAATGGTCAAGAGTAGTATATTCCAATATCGGTTCTTACAGACAGTTATTTTAATACTGAAAGGAAACTGTGATGTTCTGTGTTTTTAATTATTACCAAAGCTTAGTGCTTAATTAATTGACAAGGGTACCACAGAGAGAGATCATTTTATATAATTACATATAATAAATAAAACATAAAATATTTATATGAATAAAGCTCCATCATTTGAATGTCTGCAGAATACGAACACAACCACCCCAAACACCCATTAGCAGCCAACCAGTTTATCTTCAACTCCCTGAAAGGGATTTTTTTTTTTATTTATTTTTTATTAATCCCTCCTCTCAGTGACCCAACCCATCATAAAAAAAAAAAAAAAAAAGAGACTAATCTGAACTCCTTTGCTTTGATCTATCTTCCTTTCATCTATAATTCAGCCAATATACATTTTATAATTTTAAAAGCCATAGCAAAGACTTGAAATTGCTTCCTGATAACTTGCTATTAACTAGATGCCAACTCTACTCATCCGCAGGACTGTTCCAACTTAAGTCTTAACAATCTCAAGCAGCCCAGGGTGAATTGCTGAGATAAATAATAGGATCTGTGACAGCTATAAACATAACTAAAATATGGATGATAGGAAGCAAAGACCCTTGCATGTATAAACAACAAAAAAAATCCTTGTAAAATACGGTCAGTTTAGCACAAACGCATTCAGCCTTAATTAGGTAGAAAATCTATTTAGATATACAATGCGAAGAATAATAATGAACTTCAGGATTACATTTTGTTTCTCAGAGGGGAAAAAGCAACACAAATAAATGGGAAGTAATTGGAGCTTATTTAATAGTCTCATACTATCAGCTTCAGCAACTATAATCATTAAAGGCCCTGCA
This sequence comes from Tinamus guttatus, assembly GCF_000705375.1. Next base: position 201,606 of record NW_010583817.1, on the reverse strand, counting down.
GTGATCTACTGATAAATGTTGTTAAACCAGAATTACAACACGACAAGTGCAGGAAGCAAAGCCTACTAATATGAACTGCGCTAAAAGAAACAAACCCATTCACATCCTTCTTCACCTGCCCAGTACCACAACAACTCAATATTTTTGGAAAAAAGAAAAGAGTTCAGGATGGAAAGGCCTCCACGTTTCTTCTCATTCCTGGTGCAACCGCAACCTGAACACGAGTGCTCACTGCAGAGCAGCGGCTGCAAGCGCAGGTCACCCCACTGCTGCGGGCACACTGACACCAGGCTGGATGTGCACCGGGGCTCACGTGTATTGTCCCTTATCTACCATCCAGAGGGGCAGAACGGACCTTTCCAAGGTCCTTCCCGCGCAGCATTCCCGATGGGACCTGCTGTGCAGCTTGCAGGCAGCAGCCGCACACGCAGCAACTCCGGTTCTCCCTCCCCGCGCACCCAGCCGGCCCTCCCCCCGGCAGCCACGTCCCCGGCACGACTGCGCCGACGAGCGGGGCTTTCACTGCAAGAGGAGGGAGCACAGGGAGATTCTGCATTAAAAGAATTATCAGTATCCGGATAGAATCTGGATTTCTGATGCTGAATAAAGACATCAGTTCAAAACCTTGTCATTACTGGTTCCAATAAAGATAATGAGGAATAAACACATAAGGAAACGCCAAAAAGTTTTCCAGGAAACTGCCCTCCACCCTGACTTGCACAGATATTTTGCAGGCCAAAACTTTTTTTCTCTGCTGTGTTAAACACACTGACTATGTCTGAGCGACGAACAATACTGGATTGTGCCCTGCTCTCTATAGCCACATAGCAGTCTTTCACTCACAGACCAAGTACAGCGCTGTCAAAACAGTAATTTGTAATTAAACTGCATTTAACGATGGTCATATTTCCATGACTTCACACTTAAAACTTGTCAGAAACAAGGAATCTCTGCACACTGAGGCTACAGCCATCTCCCCACATATACACATCCTGAACTGACAGAACTGGATCAGCAGCGTAGTATAATATTAACTCATCCAGACACTATTCATAGACGATGTCATGCAGAAAAGTCAAGGAACAGCACACACTGTTGTCCTAACTGCCATCATTACTTCCGTGCATCATAAAAATTCTCCCTTCGAAGAGCAACCCTTTGCCTTGCAATTACGCCAAAGGTTTATTTACCATCTGCAGTTTTTCTTGTGATCTATAACAAACTTTTACCCAGGTACATTAAGGAGGTATGATCAGCCTGTTCTGAAAGCATGGGGAAATTAGAGGCTCAAGAATGCCTGCATGTATACGGTGGCCAAGTAGTTCAATTACTTCTCACATGCAGCAAATTTGCAAACATACCCTAACTTGCAATACGGCTATTCACTCTTTATCGGCAATGTGTTTATGGCTCTGCACAGCCAGGGTCAGCAGAGTTGACTGCGCAAGGGCAGCACATACTGGTGTAGGTAACAGGCTGCCGCAGTCCCTGAGTCCAGAAGGCCACACAGGGCCTCTGCTAGGGGCCTTCCAAGTCACAGGGCCCTGTAACGCAGTAGGATCGTGGTATTTCTGAACGAGGACCGAGTACAAACACCAGAACTTGCCCTGCAGCTAGCGGAGGCTCCTAGCAGAAGGGTTGTGCAACCTTCTGGAGCCGGGGCTGCAGCAGACAACCAACGTCGCTGCTTGGCTGTGATGAACCAAGAGCTGTTTGGGTCTCCTATCCTGAAAGGCCTGCTCCATATCAGCTGTGAACAACCTACACCCTGACAGCCTGCACCAGTCTGCCCTCCTCTGCTCACAGGCATCAACCTGCTGTTGAGGCAACGGGAGCAGCTCCGCACAAGATACGCGCTTGGGAATCACCCATGCGAGGAGCTTCAGCAGCACCAACCTGAGCAGCCCTGTTAACGTGAACACCAGAGACCTGCTGGATCAGGCTCCTCTCCCAATTAGTCCGTATTTCATTTGCAGAGAAGGTGATTTAGCACCATACAAAAAATCAAAACGTGCAATGAAAAACTCTATCAAGAAATTCTTGTTTACATCTTCCTCATATCCTTCTATTCTGAAGCAGCAAGATAATGTAGAATATATTAATAATGTAAAAGTCAGATAACTTTGAATTTGGATCTACAAATAGGTATTGCCCAAATTTTTAACACCGCCAGAAGTTACCCCAATGGAGAAATGCGAAACCACCAAATTTCACTCCGGGGCTGGAAAAAATGAGGCCGCTCTGAACTCCCTGCCCGGGGCGCAGCTCTCGCGACACCTCCCAATGCTCCACGAGCCCTTCACAAAGTCCCTGCGGTGCCAAAGGGGCTGCCGAGGCACCGGGGTTGACAAGGACAGGCGGCCACGGCCCCATGTACCTGCTGCACCCTGGGCTCCGCGTGCCGAGGCGCCCGGGGCCGCGTGCGGGCTGCGTGCCAGCGCGGCCCTGCGGCGCGCTCTGTGGCAAGCAGGAAGCAGGGGAAGAAAAAAGAAAAAACAACAACAAAAACGCCTGCGAAAAACACACAGCCAGAAATCAGCTTTCCCAGCAGGCGCCACATTGCAATTCTGGGGTGGTAATATCAGCGATCGGTGCTCCCGATAAAAAACGCTCTCTGTAAGAAAACAAGCTCTAAGTTACCCTTGCTCATAAAGCCTGGACTGCTTATTATTGTCAGCAGATATGGAACTGTTGTCCTGTATTACTAGTTATTAGCATCAAATTATGTTAGTCAAGCCAATGTGAACAAATCTGATCCAAGTAGAAGCCTCCTGCAAAGACCGTGTGAAGAGAAACATTTTGTAGGTGATAAAAGCAGAAAAGCAGTCTTCTTTCTTGCTTAATTTAAATCTCGCATTGCCCTTAACAAGAGCAAGGGCCTGTATCAAGAAGAAGCGATCACAGGCCCTTTCTATGGCCCAGGGTCTCAATTTATGCTCCGAGAAATTTTACGTTTCTCCAAAAGCAAAGACTCTGAAAGGCTGTTACAATGTACAGGTGTTACAACGTAGTTATTATAAGTTCCTCAAGTTGCTCAACAAAATTCTCAAAGAGCACACATAGCAGTTAGGCAACATTTACTCTTGAGATTGAAATCTCTAACATAATGAATGCCTTGGAAAATGCAATAAGATTATTATCATTCTTAGCTCTTTGACCCAATGTATGGGCTGGGCTGTTTCCCGTAAACAAGTGCTTCGTGCTAATTTTATGAAGTGATCAAAAAATGTAGAGTCACTTGAATTTTTTTTTTCATGTTTGCGAATAACCATGTGATACTTGGCTGAAAGTCTCCACGGACATGGAAAACTGCAGTAAAAAAAAAGAAGACAAGAGTTTAGTTCTAAAAAAAAAAAAAAAAAAAAAAAAAGCCCTACCCTACTGCCCTCATCTGCCACCAGCTGTCCCTTGCAAGGGAAAGGACAAACACAGCATTGCACAACAGCTGGAACTACAAGCGTTCTGCACAGAGAGCTCTGCCAACAACACCGTTCCATTAGTGCATTAACACATAAGTGCTTTAACTTAATGCTGGTTTCACAGATCAGAGGTGAAATGCTGATTCCCATTCCAAAAATCATTAGGAGAAATTCAGACATTCACTGCTGGCAATCCATACAGTCCTGTGCAAATCCAGGCTGTCAGAGCATGCTGCTTCTCTCAAGATAAGTAATAGTCTTCACTACTGGTTCAGCGATCAAACTTGGCCCAAATCTGTATCACAAGCTAGAAACCACAGCCAAAACTCAACGACCTGCATCAGAAACGGCCCATGTGCACAGCTCGCCCACGGTGGATAGAGCGTCACCCTCGACATCTGCCAGCTCTCCCAGAAGTGTCCTGGGAGAACCAGCTACAGGTGACCACGGAGTGTAAACCAGGCCCTGGTCCCTTCCAAGATCCCGACCAGGGACCATTTCTTAAATTCAGAGGCAGCAACTGCTGAGGCAGAACAGTTCGAGGATTTTTTTTATTATTTTTTAAGCTCAAATATTCCATATCACCCAAAAATATGCATAGACAGAATAATAATAATAATAAAAGCTGTTTAAGTATCTGTTTTCAATATATGCATAGACAGAATAATAATAATAAAAAAGCTGTTTAAGTATCTGTATGTTGTGAAATCTGACTGTTAGGAATGCTAATTATTCTATGCAATGTCCCTGTTTTAATGCAATCTCCTGTACAGAACCAACATTATTTATAACCTATTTCCAGGTATTTCAAACATCCAAACAGTTCAAAGTCACCTACCACCAGTCACTAGTGCCACTAGAGCATATCCCAAGTAACTGTCTCCTCCTAATGATATCAATGATTAAAAATGAAGATGCTTAAACCACACCAGCAGGCAGCATCTGTTCATAACCCAGAGGAACAGAGACGACTTACGCACTGAATCCCAGCTTCCCGGTGCACTGATGACTGCAAGTGCCTATCGGCCCAACGAGGTTGGGTGTTACAGCGTCCCCAAGGTCAGCCCTCCTTTTTCAAGGGGAAAAGCTGATGACGATGTTCATGACTCACCAGCTCTCACTGCTGGAGCACATCTCTGAGACGCCACTGGCTTGTTCCACATTTTCCAGCAAGTGACATTCTCATTTATTAATCCCATTATATATTCTCATTTAGCCTAGGGACTCCTATAAGGATTAGTTGATCTCCTGTGAGACCTAAATAACTGTCACCTGAGAATCCTGTAGGGCAGGCCATTATTTCATTGGTATCAGGCAACACATCTACATCATGAAGCCATGTGTTAAAGGACTGATCACTTTGCTTGGTTTTCTAATTTCAGTGTGCTTCCCTTCCATGCCTTCTTCCTAACTTGCAAGTCGATAAATTCCAGGGGCCAGATGGCTCCTCACACAGGAATAACCTGGAAAGGCACCTTGGAGAGAGCTCCTGGCACCCACGTTCCCAGAGGAGACGTTACCTGCAAGAAAACAGCAGGGAGTCGAGGCCTCTGTTTTCAGGGTGCTGAGGCACTCGGTGTCACCGCTCAGCGCCTCAGGGACACAAATAATTGCCTCCAGAGCCCTGGCTCTGATCCGAACCGCAGAGCTGCCAGGCTCTGCGCCGCCAATCCCTCTTCTTATTCTGAAATCCTCCCAGCGGCCTGGCAGGGAAACCAGGAAAGCACCCGAGGACATTACTCGTCATGTAATAGCTCAAAACGTTTTTAAAGGATTCAGTTGACGGAAGAGGGAGGCAGCTAACTTAATACTGACAAATGCGCGACAGCAGAAGACACCAAACAAGAGTAACACAGTCAGCTGCCTGCAATAAAAGTCGTTAGGAAGGGCTCAGAGGGGTCCATGGATGACTAGAAAAGTGACACGGCAGGGGTGAAACTCCCTCAGGAACCTCATGGGGACCGTGAGCCTCAGAGATTCCCCCCTCTAGATGGCATCTCCTGTCTCTCCTTTGTTCAACTTTTCAAAATCCTCTTATGTTTTAACTCGCCAAACGCCACCTTGGGTGAAGACCACCACCTTGGAGGCTCCTTGTTGGCTTCCTGAGTTTGCAGCCTGGCACCTAAGTGCACAAAGGCGACGTCCGAAAGGATCAGGGAGCTCGGCAGCTCCATCGGAAACGCCTGCCCAGGACGTGGGACCCACCAACAGTGCAGACCTCTCGCGTGCCCACAGTAGGACCAGGGCTACAGTAACAGGCAGTACTGAAAGCCTGATGACTTGGAAGCAGTAGTAACAGCCACAAAGCCTAATACAAATGAAAAGACTGCACAAGGAAATGGTATAGCCACTAAAAATGCCCTGAAAATGCAAGTACACACAGCTCAACACGGGCAGAGCCAAGCTTGCAGACAGACACACAACAATCTGCCATGATAACATTAGTTAACAAGCATTTGCAGGAAATTATTTAACACCAGTCCTCTTGATTATAAATTTGACATTCATGAAGTGCAAAAGGTCTCCAAGAAGTAGCATTTAATTACTCCTGGATTGTTTTAATTGCTATTACAAAGCAGTAGCTTTTAATTACAGATCGTATTATTATAAATATGATCTGATCGTGAACATTAGAATTTACTGTACTGCTCTTGTTCACCAACACAGCATCTTTGTATTTAAAGCAAAATTATATCATTAAAAAGCCACAGGAACTTCATCATTATTACTGTGTGAGTAGTGTAATCTGCATTTCCTCCTGCAGACACCGAACTGGGACCAATCATGCAAGGTTTTCCAGCATGTAAAAATAACTGTCACTTTTCATAGCAAAGAATAAAATGCAAAAGGAATACTGAAGGAAAGTAAGTAAGAAGGAAATAACATATTTCCAGATTTAGAAAACCCCATGCTAGACTTCACCTAGGAACATTTTTAAGATTAAATTTTCCTAAGAATTCTGAAAAGAAGGTCTACCATCCCTTGGTTCAGAGGGCAAAGTAGGCTCTGCAAGTAGGGGATGTGTGTGCGCGCGCAAAGGAAAATGACTGAAGGTTAGTGCAATTGCCAGAGGCTAAGGATCTTAATTCCTAGTAATACAAAAAGGATCAGGTGTTTAATGGCAAAACTTAAAAGAGTGTGATTTGCCTCCCAGAACACAGTGCCAGGGCCTCCGGAATCCTCACCCCCTCGAGTGGGGGAGACCTCCTTCCTACTCCTAAAGTGCCATCCCAGTCTCCACGAAGAGGCATATGAAACAGAAATATTTATATATTTCCTGCAAACCTGGAATATATTATATAGGGTGAAGACAAAATTCAAAATAGCAGATGTCATTATTATGCAAAGTGCAAAACGCACTTCCTGATGCCTTCTCAAGTGTCACCAGGCTCAAGTAACAAACGGCCTCTTAACAAGGCTGAGCAGAAGCCCTTTGCCTCCATTGCAACCTCACTAATTTGCAACTTCTCCTGTGAAGCACAAGACTTACAACAGAATAAGCAAAGGAGTGGCTGGATGGAAAACCCCTCATTCTTCAGCACCCTCCTTGCAGATCCAACTGAAGGCAGGCAGATATTCAAACATGAGTTAAATGTAAAAAATTTATTGTCCGTTTTTAATGGCAACAGACAAAGCTGCTGTCGTGGCGGTTCCCTAGTACCGAGAATCACAAGTTGGCAAGTGGAAGTTTTTATTCCCCAATGAAATCCTAGGTGCTAAGCTGCAGAGAGGCAATTCCCACTGTTCATCCTGAAGAGGTCAAGGAGCAAAGTGCAAATCCTGGCATCTGGTTAACCTCATGTATTCACACAAGTCATGGAAGCAGCTGAGTCACGAAAAGCTCCCAAACTCAGGCACTCCAGGAAGCTGCGGCTTTGTTGATTATTGTTTCATCGTTGTTATTATTTTGAAGTGAGGATAGCTGTAACGATCACCCGGCCGACACTCATTCCGCTAACACTAATATGTGCATAAAATGGCTAATAAAGTAAATAAATACATTAGGGCTCGATACCGGCTGGCTCCCAGCGCAGCTCCGTGCCCCTGCATGCACGGGCAGCGGCTCTGCGAGCCTGTTTGCACCCAGCTCCCCTGTGATCCCTTCTAGCCAGAACGGGTTTGCTTCAGGGAGCGGGAGCCCACGGCAGACACCCACACAAGCCAGTCCTGAAGAGGCACAAAGTAGGGGGTATCCAATTAAACAGCGCTCACCTGCTGTATTGTGAGAATTTAAAGTTAGTGGTGACAGGGGAGAAAGATATAAATAATGGCCTTCCTCTTCTCCTCTGTGCCCAATGTGGAGGCAGAGCTGATGCCCAGATTTACGAGGAAAGCAGAATGCATTTTCCACAGGAAAACTGCAACTCGTCCAAAGCAAAAATGAGGCAGCAAATTCAATTTGCAGATTCAGCAAAGCACAACAACAAGGATGATTTATCTGTGAATCCTTGCTGCAGCCTGTGGCCAGCTTGAGCTAAAGTGCCGCAAGTGCCTGGTGCTTACACAGCATGTTTCATCCCAGACACCCCACAAATACACATCTGCACTGAAACATTGGACATTTCAGTGCTAACACAAGTAATAAATAATTTTCACCCCCAAAATAAAACATCTTCCTGGCCTGGTTTGGAATCCTTGGAATTAACCCCTTTTCCAGACTATGCTGTCGACAGCATGTTTTTTTTAATACCAGTGTTACAAGCAAAGATACCACATTTAAGGCACCCCACGCAAGTATCAGTACACAACTCTGCTAACCGACATTCCCTTTCTAGAAAGTCTAAACAAAAATCTTCTTTGTACTTATTTATCCATTTTACGTAAGACAAGAACAGTTCATGGAAGCCTACATGAAGAGAATTGAAAATGGGTAAGAGCAATAAATTCAAATAAGACCACAAAGTCTTTCCAAGAAAATTCTGGCAGCTGATGGCTGGAATTCCACTGATTTTTATAGGTCAACTAATAGATATCATGTTGTCAGACATTTGAGTAGATGATCATTTAACAAACCTTTAGTAAAGCCAAAAGTGCTTAGAAGCTACCCATATGGTTGACAGCTGATTCTAGCCATCGGCAAAGCAAATATATGTTGCTATAATAAGAGGGATACAACTGCTGCATGAGATGACAGCATTCATCTAGGAACCGCTGAAGAGCAGCGCGCGGTTCCCCCTACCCTCACTGCTCATCTGCAGCAAGGGATGATTTGTCACGCAAACCTTGCTCATTACTCCAAGGTGTTATGAATGGGGGCCAGCAGCTTTTCAGCAGCTCGTACCCATCACAAGATCACTGTGGTCTGCACCGCTGTTCAGGATGATGTGGAAGCTGGAAACCCACACACGCACACAGAGAAGTGACAGGAGGTGACAGGAGGTAACCCACCCGCCAGACCTCCGCGCTGCCGATGCAGCTCGGCCTCCCGTCAGGCTGTCACCTGCTGACTCGTCAGGCTCCCTCCTCGGGTGACGGTTCTTGCAACAGCTACTATCTACATCCTCCAAACGGAGCTGTGGCCTGTGCATTTCCACAGCTCACCTTCCTAGGAGGACAGCAGGAAGGCACAATGCCATGTTTCTGATACATAAAGTGTGAGCACTCCCTGAATCACTGAATAGCTGAGTTGGCAGTGAGCTCTGGAGACCATCTAGTCCAACCTCCTGCCCAAGCACGGTCACCTACAGCAGGTAGCCCAGGGCTATGTCCAGATGCCTTTGGAATATCTCTGAGGAAGGAGAATCTGCAAACTCTTTGGGCGACCTGTGCCAGTGCTCTGCCACTCTCACAGGAAAAAAGTTTTTCCTTATGTTCAAAAGGACCTCCCTGTGTTTCAACTTCTGCCCATTGATGCTCATCCTAAACTCACTTTATTTTCTACGCATGATTAAGAGTGGCTAAACATAAAAAGCACCAAAATAGGGGTCATCTCAGCAATTATTTACATATCCAGTCACGACAATCATCTTCACCCAGTGACCTCCAGAAACATCCACAAGGGCAGGAACACAGTAATTTCTCCACGCTACCACCAGCCGGATCTCCTGCCTGTGTGTCCTCCCAGCTCTCCAGAGCAGAAACATGACCCGGGGGCACGAACACCTCCTGCACGTGGGAGCACGAAGGCTTCTAACGGACACCAAAGAACATCACTGACATATAGACATTGATTCCAGAATTGTACAAGCATTCGCTTAGAGATCTAACAAATGATAGATCTTTTTCCTCGCAGGTCTTGAGTTTTTACAGATTAGCTCTTTCAAGAATGCTTTTGAACTCCATGCAGGGAGCTTTTCAAGTGAAGAAGTTTCCTGATACAAAAAAAGATTTAATCAACTTAATCTCAAAAAGGCCTAAGTAGATCTCATCATATATTGAAGTCTTAGACTATTAATCTATGAGATCGGTAGCTTCTAAAACCTCTTTGCTGGTATTCAATCTGTTTCACATCCAACACTACTGTTTATACTCCATTTTTGACACCTATAACAGGCTTTACAAGCTGCCAAGAGCCTTATGTGCTTACTTAAGTACATCCCCGTAGGATAATGGTCATGGCTATGAAGCTGCCCACACAACTGGGATGGAGATTCAAGTAAAACAGCACTTACATATTCCTTCCACTCCTTATTCCTTAAGTAGGAGGGACGTGGGAGAATCCAGAGGAGGACGGATTGCTCATGTGCTATTTCTTCTGATAAGTAAATTTGACTAATTAAAATTATACCCATGGGGAACTCTTCTCAGTCCCAAGAGCATCAATGGAGCAACAGCAAAAGGACCCCTCTCTCAGAGACACCAGGAGAAAACAACATTTTCACTGGCTTTGCCCATAGTCTAGCTTCTTATTGCAGTTTATAAAGACTAAACTTTTATATGATTTCCAAGCATCTAATTTAATGTTTTTCCCCAATCAACTAAATTAAAAATGGATTTAAACCCTCAAAATGCCCAAACCAAAAAATTCCACCACTACACTAAGCACTGAAATTCTAATTACTTGTACCTTTTCTCCAACTTTTCCATATAGAGATGAACCTGAAAATGAATTTTTTTTTCCCTAAAGATCTGAGAATTTCTGCATTTGCCCTACACTGTAGTGTCTTTTCTTGCTTCTAGTATGGGTGAAACAGATCCAAAGGATAATCTGCTATGAGCAGTGACACCTGTCTACCACTAGTTAGTTTAGGAGCTTAACCTTCATACGGAGGCCACGCAGCTTAGAAAACACAAATTTGTTTCTCCATCTTCCAGTTAAATCATCCTGCCAATTTCACCTCAGGTCTTTTCTTGCTCTTGCTTGTGTCAGACTATTTCTACAGGTGATATTGCAAGCAAGGAGAGAGCTGAAACAACCAGCTGCGACAGAGACGCTTTGGACAGCCACCAGCACGACCAGGGAGCTCAAGAAGCAAAAGGCAATTAGAATTTCATGTCTTTAAGAGCTTCAATGTCATAAAAATAGGCAAAATGGAAACATTCAGCACAGCAATGTAAATACTCCGAGTGTTTAAATAAATAAATAAATAAAACCTCTTAGTACTGATAGCAAGCTAGAAATACGAAATACTTCCTTCTATACTGTTGAAGCCTCAACACTCAGGGAATTTGCACAGTATTTGGGCGGTTATTTAGTCCCCCCCCCCCCCCCAAAAAAAAATACCAAAATGCACACCCCTCCAGTATCAGGGCAATCTTGGTAGAGAATTTTTGAGCTTAAACCAGGAAAATGCTGGGATTAAGTCAAGTTATTTTCCACTTACTGTTTCAATTTTTTGTTTGTTTTTTAATTGCAGCTTTTGGGGAGGAAGGAAAAGAGAGAGAGAAGTGAAAATTGTATTGGTCCCTGTTTGTCCTGATGGGCATTAAAACAGGAAAACGGTACCACCTGGGAGCTTCCTAAACCTCTGGTGCTTTAGATGATACACTTGTTGCTGAAGCAAGGGGCTTTCCTCAGTGACAAACGCGACTTCTCGTGGCACTTGGCAAAGCAAAGCCCTGCGCAGCACTGGCAGCGAGGATCCCACGGCCACGAGTCCGCAATCTATGGCGAACGCTGCTCGTCTGGGAAGATCCCTGGGTGCTGTGGAGCCGCGGGAGCCCGCGGGGCTGGGTGTCCGTGGTGCTGCGACGCCAGAGCAGCCCTGCTCCCCCCGCAGCTCCACGCAAACACAGCAAAGTCTGCTTGAAACAGGAAAACCAGAGCAGGGGGTTTTTCCACCAGCTCCCCGGAGAGTCCTGCGGCTGTGCGCACCTACGTGTGTAGGACAAGGGAAACGGAGGCAGATTCAAAGAAACTTGTTCTGATTCTAAAGTGGTTTTATCTCTAAATAGAAAGTCTGCTGGCTGATATAGTTAGCACAGCCTGAAGTTAACAGCCTAATGGAAGGAGCTCTCTGGAGTCCCTGTGGATTACTGGAGACAAACTCTAATGAGCACATCAGCAGCATAATTGCACTGCAGCCAGAGAAGAAAGGAACAGAAAATTTTGTGCGCTTTGTTGCTGACTAAAAAATCTTAAAATAACTGCAAAAACTTTAGATGGCCAATTACTGCATGTCCCTTGTTTGCAAGTGCGACACCAGACAGCTGCCAAGCTCCAGCAGGGGCTCGGAGGAAGGTTTCTCCTCACTGGGCCCGGGCCAGGGATCAGCCCCCGGGGCCACTTCTGAAAGCAGGAGCGGGATCTCTGCAGCCTGAACACGGGCAGCACTCACAGGGTCACTTAAAATACAAGCTCACAAACACAGTTTCTTTAATAAACCCACAAGGCAGGATTACGCAAGCGCAATGAAGCTGACACCGGATGTAAAAGAGTCTTTAAAATTCTGCTGTTTACTTGCATGGCTGTTGAGCCCAAGAGAGATATTACATAAAATATTACATATTATATTACATATTTTGTCTACTTGCCCTGTGCATATTTTGTCTGCTTGCCCTGCTACCCAGAGGAAGAGTAAGAGTAAGGAGGCCACAGATTGGTGCACTGAAATGAAGACAAGTTTCAAACTAGCACTTTGAACTTAAAAAAACATTCGAAATTGTGAGATAAAGTGCTAATTTTGCTACTCAGCATTTCACCAAAAGGTGCTCTGCTGGGAACTCTTTCCCCAGTGAGAAGTTTCAGGTTTTATTTAGCAGACAAATTCTGCACAGTGTGCCAAACTGAAAGCCCTGGAAATTCAAAATCGTTTCTCTTTCCCAAAGCAGCAGTTCTGGCAAGAGAAGAACGTTACCTCCGCGGAGAAAGAGCTACTTGAGAAGTCTGACAAGACCAGCAGCAATCACTGATTTAGAGTCATATCACAATTTCTCTCCTCTGCACCGAAATTCATCGCTTTTAACTCCACAACGCCTAAAACTAGGCCACCTTATTTACATTTCTGTGCCATTAAGAGATCTTTGCAGAGCAGCACCTCACCAGAAACCACTCAGCTCATTAGAGCCAAGTTCAGGCTCCTCCTGTGACTGAAAGGAACAACTGCCTCTTGCAGAGAAGCCAGATTTAATTCTCCCATATTTTTAGTGCTACCTTGCCCCAGTGCTTCCAATTTCAACACTACTGTTAATACAACCAGTCGATACTGCTTCGTATCTCCTTAGTGCGTAGGAAACTGTCCCTTCTTCACGTACACGAGACCTGGCAGTTTTCTGCTTTGTTACCAGGGCCCTTAAGGCAGCAGCGCGGGCGCTTGTGTGGCTGGACCGCGTTAGTAGCGAGCGGCTCTCGAGCTGCCGCATGGAGAGCGGAGCCGAGAGCGGCCCTGGGCACGCAGCGTGGTCAGACAGCGTCGAGCTCGTTACCTGGAGCCTGCAAACGAGCCAGGGCAGCCCAAGGCCAGCACAGGCTTTCCCTAAACAGGCTGAGGTTTTGCATCGGTTTGAGAAGAAAACTCAAGAAACCCTGGATGGTAGAAGCGCATGGGAAAACTCAGGCTACAGCGCAGCGTTCAGCTCTCAGTTCTCCCCAGGTATAGACCTACTTCAGCTGATCAATTTTAACATTGTTACTGCAAAGCAAATAGTGAAATCTGCAGTAAATTAGATCTATTGAGCGCTGCTTTGATGGAGCAAATGTGTTTACACATGTTTTTATGGCCACAGGGATTACATACAGTTATTTCTTCCTCTGTTTTAGCCATGTCTAAAAACTACAAAATTATACAGTAATTGATGGTGAAGATGGCATCTTTCTGATGCTATAGGCAGAAAGAGAGAACAGTATAAAACCAAATCTATTTAGTCAGTGCTTTGGTTTCAGCAGTTTCAGATTTCAGTAATATCCACCTTCACAACATTAAACACTCGCACAGTGAGTGCCACAACCTCAAAAATTGTATCTTAGTGCAGGTGTATTTTAACCTTCACACTCAACAGGAGCGATGTATTTTCAAATTAAGACCTCTAATAAATATATCCAATCTTTAAGAATTTATTTTTCTTTGGACAACTATAAAATGCTGGGTATTTCAGCAGTTCAGGAGAACTGGCTTTCTGCTATTGCAGCAACACGAAGCTGCACTGACTCCTCCAAAGAGATGTTCAAACAAGGCATCAGCTTGGAGATGTTCATGTGACCTTCTAAAAATTAGAAAGAACTTATCAGATAACTGAAAGCACTGAACAAAAAAAAATTAACAGCAAAAAAACAATCACTTACTACATCTGAAAGCTAAAGTAATCTTGATTTACCCAAAGTAATTCAATATAGATCTAAGCTCACTTCTAGTCTTTCATTTGCTCACCCTTAACTATGGATGCTCCTCTGAAAGTTAAACTTATTAGTTGGATTTTTGTACAGAAATCCTCTCTGGATTTGGATTCTTAAATCACCACAAAATCTCCTACTTTCTCTCTTCTCCTCATGGGAGTAATATTGCCTTTTTTCATGGGACTTAATTAACAATAAAGTCTGCAAAGGATATGGCAAAACAGCACAGCCGTATTATTTGCTTCAAATAACCCTCTGTGATTTGATCATCTAAAGCATGATAAACCAACAGAACGGAATGTAACTGGCAATCCATTATTTTTCATAAGTACTTTACCCTCTCAGACCAGGCGAATTCTATAGAACCACAAGAGAAGAGGACACAGTGCAATTAGTCTCAGAGGCCAATTAACTGAAGATGTGTGGTTGTACACAGTCCTCGTGTATTTCTGTGGAGCTCCTACACTGCTGGTGCAGGGCATGGCCCCTGTACAGTGACAGGGCTGGATTTCAGCACAGGTAGGGGCTGACGCAGGAGCTGACACTGCTCCCTGTGAGATCAGCCACCAAACACCCAACTCCACCTCTCCCTTAGCTTTTTTTTCTGTTGCCAACAAGAAAAACATTTGTGGTCAAAGCGATAACTGAAGTGAACCCTCCAGCCATGTGCAAGAAGTCTTTAAAACCTGCAGCTCTTGTACAAGAATTTCACCATTTCGGGCCCTGTATCGATGCCAGCACCACAAGGCTGCAGGTTTGGGGTCACAGCCACGGCTGACAGTGGCACATGAGCGCAGACATGCTCCTGCATCTCTCAAATATAGGATTCCACCTGCAAGTGCTTTGACTCAAACAGCCCTGGATTTTCTCCTGACAAGCCCTGGTGAAGCATCATCCCAACTGTCACAGGCAACCCGAGCCACTGCTGCCATCCTGCTGGTGACACCTGAGTGTAGCTGGACCTGGCCTCCATCAGCGTATAAAAGAGCTCTGACAGATGTCACTAAAACCACAAGCAGCTATAGCAATTACTTTGCAAAAACACAGCATCAGCAAGACTGTGGAAATGTGAATGGTTTTACTTTGCAAAAACACAGCATCAGCAAAACCATTCACATTTCCACAGTCTGTGACTACAATCATTATTACAACAATTATGCCTCTTTACAAGTGCTCATTTTATGCTCACAGACATTCACTTGAAACTACAAGACCTACTTTTAGTCTGCATTTCCCAAGAGCTTTATTCCTACTTTTCCCACATGCAATGATACTTAAGGCCAGATTTACAAAGATATTTAGGCACTTAAAAATAATAACTCATACCTTAGCAGGGTTTTCAAAACCATTGAAGCAGGCATGGGAGTAATACTTCTATCTCACTAAGTATTTTTCCTGTATCATTAAGCATCTAAATATCTGTCATCCTGATTTGGTGAGAAGAAAAAAATGTACCAAAACAAATCTAACACATATGCTTGTGCAGGAATGTACCCTGCAAGAACAGGGTTTCCATCACAAACGTATCACCACTGCAGAGCAACTCAGATTAGAAACTCACTTCTTAGGGGAATATTCTACAATTGTTTGTATTTCACAAAACAGCTGCTCTGAGGGCACAAATATCCCTCTTTTAAAAACCAGACAGGCACAAATCTCATTCACAGCAAGGCTCGTGTCAAAGCTGCTGATGGGGCTTCACACGGGATGGAGGCTCCTAGAGATCCCTAACAAATTTTCTTTAAGGCAGCTTGTTCTTCTGGTGTTCCCCCCCAAAACTGGGCAATAAAGCCAACCCAAAAGTTTTATTATAACCAAATTTACAAAGCAATCAACCCTTCATGGTCGCTGCTCTTTATCATTTTCCAATCAACACTGGTCGAGTTCTAATTGATTTTATATTACGTCCCTTACCAGAAGTAGGAATATTGTGTTTACTAGGGCAGCACAAAGAGGACAGGCCTATTCTTACTGCTGTATTTAATGCTGCTGCTAATCATGGAGATTAGACTGAAACAATTACAACAGCTAATTAAAGAACAATGCGGTTTTTGGCATCTTTTCTCAGACAGCACTATTGGGAATTCCTAACTCAGGCAAAGCAGGGATAATTAAAAATCGAGCTCCAGTTTCCGCTGCACTGGCAGCTGGATCACGCTGATTAAACTGCAAATAAAACACATGAAACCAACACTTTGTAGTGTATCCAATTTCACTTAAAAGGGTCTTTAAACTGAATCATAAACAGGGAAACAGCACGCAGCAAATTATTTAACTAAAGCTGGATATTCAGCATTCCCTGCATTTGCTTCATAACTGACTTATTTTTCACCTAGAACGTGGGACAGTAGGTACTGTAGGGCCTGATGAACCACTCAATTCATTCGCATCCCTTCCAAAGGCATTTCTGCTTAAAAAGAAGGTATCACGTGAATGCCAGAAGCTACTCAACTCAGAATTAAATAAAGTTAGCAGCTAAAAATTTGGATGTCCCTTGGGGAAAATGCAGAATTGCATCAATGACACCTCAAGTTATTAGTGAAGAGTAAGATAAGCTTTTGACAAAATTGCAGTTAAAGAAAGGCTGAAAAATGAAGCCACGTTAATTAAGGCAAAGGAGTAAGACTAATCTGACACACTGACATTCATTTGTCAGAATAGAGACTGTCTAGCACTAAGCTTACCTCAAAGTAGAGGAGCAGAAACTCTGATGGATCCCAGGGCCTGTGCGAAGGGAACACTTAGGAGAATTCTGGGGCAAGGGCGATTCCTTTGAAACAAACTTCATTCATTTGGAAATTATTAAATTACACCGCATGTCTATGCATGGGGCTAACATAATGATTTCTCTTGGTTCAACTCTGCAAAGACATTTCCCTTCAGGCAGCCAGTCCTTCCCCGTGCGAAGGTGGATGGGACGGGGGCTCCGACCAGACGGCATCGGAGCTGAACTACAAGCCTAGTTGCTACCTCGGTCTCCCTGTCACGCTTCCAGGCTAAGGTGTGCTAACTGCCTTAAACCCCAAAGCATTCCAGACTTTTGTGCACCTCACTTCTGGCGCACCCACAGCTTCATCGTTTGAAGCAGATACTAAGTTCCTCCTGGGATCTCAAATTGGGCAATCAAATCCCAAATGAGACGCTGTGGGAAAGAGAAGAGGTCTCAACACTTCTTCATTTCTAATTTCCTTTCTCTAAAAACAAACACATCCCTTCTTTGCAAAACACTTGGCCCTGGAGGTTTAGAAATATCTCAATACTTAGAGAACAGGTCAAAGTCTCTGTTTTCCTTATCACCATTTTTAAATAGGGCAGGTCCGAATATCCTACAGCAAACTAGGCTTGTCCATATCAATATCTGATGATGCCTACAAGCCATCTGGAGGGTTCTCTTGTACAATTCCGGACTTTCTGAAGACAGCTGGAGTATCTGAGGCATACGTCACCTTCTGAGACTCCCTTCAGCAAGGCTTGGGAGAGCTGAATAGCCAGCATAAGCAGCAGCTATGTTATGACTGCTCAACATAAATTCCCAGTTCGCTAGTTAAGACAAAAAGATAAGTAGAACCAAGCCTTGTCTGAGAAGATTATCTAGGACTCTGGCAACTGTAAGATACCAAGGAGAAGAATAATCAGCAAAGCTCTTTCTCATGCTTAGATAGTGGCATCACCTACACTAAATACAAGTACCCTGAGAGACTTATGTAGCTTCATCTTATAATGCTCATGAAAATACTTGTTCTGAGTAACCAAAGAACAACAGAAGAACACACAATCCCAAAGACGACGGCATGAGGGGCAATGCAGAAATACCAAGTTACTTGTGTTGTACTTGCTTGGAAATCTACATGTGGGTTGCTACCACGTGTGCTCTCTGGACAGGAATTTAATGCTTGATTTAATATCAAGGAGATCCTTTCAGGGTTTTTAAACTAACACTAAGAAGTTCTGTATTGATTTAGCTATCTAGAAGAGCTGCGATATAAATTCACTTTTCCAGGCTCCCAGTATCTGATCATACCAAGCTCATAGGACGGTGCTGAGTTCCCCGCTTCACTCCAATGCTCCACACTCATTTCTCAGGCAGACACGGCACACACTAAGCTATTTATTGTTTCCTATTACCTTTGTTAGTCTGCAACAGAACATAACAGAAACTTAAACTAAAGCAGTAAGTTTCATATTTTGCTTTTGAACTATAGGTTTGGTCTCACTCCATGAGATAGTATTTCATGATTAAGTGAAATTTTGGCAAAGCGAAGCATTCCATAGCTATCCTATGCTACATATACTATTAATATATCTTTATATACCTGTATACAAGCAAGCTATGCCAGTTTGCCTAAAAGTAAGTTACTTTAAATATACAAAATGATGCAAGTGCAATTGTTCCTTCCCAGCTGTGTTCCAAAAGCAATTGCAAACTTCAGAAAGCCAGGAACACGTGATATCTGGGAAGAAATACCTCATTTTTTACCTAATAGCAAATCTTTGAAAGGATCACAACATTTTGTAAGGTCATATATAACACCAGTTATGGCACTACAGTAATGTATTATTCAGCTCCAGCAAGGAATATAAATCGTTGTAACGTACATGTTTAAAATGTGGTTTAATGCATGTTACCCTTTGGCTTTGACCCAATGCTGCAGCTGTATGCTGTAATGCTAAAATGATGCTTATTTCCTGAAACTACTTAACTAAGCCTGAAATGTAAGACTTGGCCTCCAGCTACTGGTCACCCTACCTGGCACTTCCATTGACAGGGGCACCATCCATCACCACGGCTTGACTGCCCGCTCCGTGACCAGAGCTGCATCCCGCAGCGAAGCCAGACACCGCGAGGGCTGGGACTATCTTCCAAGCACTATGGAAGATAATTTCTAAAAACATTGAACTCCTGGCTGCGTTTTTGCACAACATTTGCACTCCAGTGATTGGGACCGGCCTGCTGGATGGGCTTCCTCGCCGCATGCTGAAGAAGGCATTTTCGAGCAGTTTGCATGTGTCAATTTAAAGCTGTAAGCATCTTTGAAATTCACTCTCCTTCAGCATTATTGCCAATAAATAATTAAAAGGCCTATGAAGATAACAGAAGCCAGAGCACCAAAATAATAAGCAAATGTGTTTGCCTCAAGGGCCAGAGCAACACCTGAACATCTTCACCTCAAAGCATGCGAGCGTCCGTACCGAGGCAACCACCTACCCGCTCCACTGGTTATGCTGCACTGAAGGAGGGCTAGTACCTAATTCTGTATATTGTTTTCCCTGTAAGAAAGATATTGTATTAGTTTTCAAAATATTTCATGAAAACAACGGCTTCTTAAGGTGGATGACCGCTGCAGGTCTAATTTCAGCATAAGGCCCAGAATTTTGAACTGAATAGAAAAATAGTACATTCACCAAGAAAGCAGAATGGCAGAATTGTACCCTTGCTGCAGGTTTCAGCCATTCAAATACCTGCTGTGATCCTGCTGCATCACAGAGAGAAACAATAATGGAAATACCCCCTAAAAATGCTCTAGAGCAGCCAGCATTAACTGCCACAGAGGAAAGAAAGGGAGTAACCGAGAGAAATCTGTTTGAAAGACAAATACAGATTTTGTGGTTCAGTGTTAGAAGCAAAAAACCATATCTTGTCAGCGCCACAACATCTCTGTTGGGAGATGGCAAGCAAGGGCAGAAGGGGCTGACAAGGAACAAGGACACTTAACAGTAAATGGATAAAATACAAGCATTATTCAGTGAAGAGGGCATGGCGGGCAGAGCGCAAACCTCTCTGCTGGCTTGCCAACACAGTCCTCGCAGCGCTGGCTGAATCCTTGTGGTTTTGTAATCCCCACGGGATCCCCAGCTTGCCAGGGTCTTAGCAGGGCCACCCTCCCCACAACAATTCTCTGATCCTGCTGCGAAACTACTTCTGCACAGAAAACCGAGCGTATTGCCCAAACAGGGCCAGTGCTTGGTGTCCGGGCTTGGGGAGCAAGAAGGCTCCATGTAGTTGTTTTCAAGGCATCTCCAAAAGAATCCTGAAAATACACAACCCAACCCCAGAGCTGGCCCTATTGGCCAGGAGGGCCCTCAACCTTGGGAAATCACTCAAATTAGAAAAGCAAGAATCCATCAAAAAGCAACTAGTCCTGATTAATGTCCCCTATGGACATGGCTAGCATAAACTCAGCTTAATTTTAAAGACTCTTCTAAATACACTTTGAAGTAAGGTGCTCATGTTTTAACAACAGAGCATTCACTGAGTGAGCCCTTGGGAAATGGTAAAGAAACAGCTTATACCCTTGCAGCATTTGTGTATCATCTTAAAAAAACAAAAACAAACAAACAAACAAACAAAAAAAAAAACAGGTTGTCAATAAATTGTGTTACAAGGAAGGATTTCCAAACTAGTGTGTATATCATGGCACATACTATATAGAGAAAAAGCCTGCTGCTTCTAAGCTGGAGCCAGAGTTTATCCCCACTTGTCACTGGCAGCTCAGTTCAAAACAGTGGGAAACCTTTGTTGAAAAGATTTGTTTACATAAAACAGTGGGGAATTTGTATTAAAAAAGTCATTTCTATATAGTATAAATACAGACAAAATGAAAAAGTGCCTGGAACATGATCTAGATCTCCACACTCCATAGATCCAGCAGCAATTCCATTAAGTCCATGGAAGTTTTCCTGTGAATCGAGGCGACTTTCAGGCGACAGACGCGACGCAGACACCCCCGCTCCGGGCGCACACAGGAAACGCGCGCTCTGCTGCGAGGCGCCGGGCCGGCCCGCGAGGCAAACGCGCAGCTGGGGACCCCCGGAGCGCGCGGCCGCGGCCACGAGGGGCCCGGGGCTCCGGAAGGCGAGAGCCGGTTCGTGCCGCCACACGGGCCCTGCGGAAAGCGGGGCCTCCCCCTGCCTGGAGAGCAGCTGGAGTGATTTAAGCCGCTCCGCTTTGGCACAGCAGTGGTGACGACTGCTCGTTTGACTGACTAATCACCGGTTACATAAACGGAGTGCTGGCATCGCTGCGCCTGGTGACGACACCAGGACGGCTTCAAGCGGGTCAAAGCGGTCCCGCGCGGCCTTGCTTCCACGCTCACGCGCTGCAGAAGGCAACCCTGCTTGGTTACCTGTGGTTGGATTTTAGCTTCTGTGATGGTTTCAATCTCCCGGAGTTGCAAAATCTGCTCTTGAAAACCTACCCGTTTGGCTCAACCTGAAGGCCAGTGAGAATTTGCAGCCGTGTGCCCAAGGGTCGCTGCGTAGTGCCCTCTCCGTCTGCAATCCAGGCAATTCCTCCTTCATGGCACAGCCTGGAAACTTTGAAAAAATCTATCCATACCCTTAGAGAAATCCCAGGATGCTGAACTTAAACGCTTCGCTATGAATGGGCAGCTTGCACATGCCAGCCCTTCCACACACGCACAGTCACTGACGTGAGCGCTACCCGTGCGTCTCCAGCACTCCCTGCTCCGGGCTGTCAAACTGATAGATGAGCATAAAATACTGTTATTTGCCCTTTATACTTGGCAAAGAGGAGCCTTGCATGCGGTCGCGCAGACACAGAGCAGACTGGCTGCATTCTTAACTTCTGTTCCACACTAGAATTTAAAAACAAGATAAGGACCTTAACAGTTTAATACTCCTAACTTTAAAAGGTTAGACTCTAACGAATACAGTTATGCACTCAAGCTACTTGGGGAAGAATTGCATAAGAAAAGGGTATCGGTCATCAGTTCAATGTCTAAAATAAAAAGGCAATGACCTCCATTTACTGCAGCTCCGAACCAGTTCACTTGTGTGTTTTCAAAGCAAAGGAGCAGGCAGCAGATTTGAGAAAGGTCACCACGAGCCTGATCTGGCACTTGCTGATAAAGCTTCATTGATTTAGTTGAATTGTCTTTTGTCCCCCTCTCCCTCCAAACTAACTTTTAGACATTTATAAGACACCCCTGGTCCAGCTACCAAGCACCAGGACACAAGTGCTAACAAGCTCAAACCTGAGTTGCCAGACAGGAGCTTTGGAGACAGTGATCAAGAACTGAGTGTTTCCTGCCTACAAAGAAGCTAAATCTTGTTGAAGGACAGAACCAAATTAACATCTAGATAATTTTCAAACAATGAACTTAGTGTCATTTTATGGGCACTAAGTAGTTGCTCTTCCAAAATCATGATTTTATTACCAGCTTCATAATTAAAAATATTCTCTTTGCTGTATGGAAACTCATGAGTACTGGCAGGCAGTATGAAGCAAATGCAAATGGTAGGTAGTTGGTACTGCAGAAGAGACTTCAATGTCGAGAACCACAGGAACAAAAACAAATAAACAAACAAAAATAAAACAAACAAACAAAAAAAACTACACACGCTTCTGTTTCCTACAACCTTGTGTCTCTTGCACACATATTGCACATACAAAGCCAGCATTAGAGCTCTGCTCAATCGCATTTAGGACTAACATGACACCGTATTTAGAATGCAACAAAACACAGGCTTTTCAGCCATGGAAATGATGCTGAACCACATAATTCCCACCAAAATTTCAACAGTCCAGACAGGCAAGTTTGATTTCCCTTTCCTGAAGGATACACAGAATGTTTTAAGTAATAATAATAATAAAACCCCCTACACTAATTTCCTACAGAAAAGTGTTTTCAAACAAGTTTCTGTCATTTTAATGGCTATTCAGCTCACTCTCTAGGCAGTGACAACTAACTGATTTCAGAAAGCTACACGCACACCAGCCCACTGCCTTGCTAATGCCATCAGCTGCAACAATAAACACCCATTTAAGTCAGGACTTTAAGTCAAGACCTGTGCTGGCTTGAATGGTCCAGTTAGCCAGCTCCTAACTGCTCTTATTCCCAGCTGACATCCCTGTGACATCCATTTCTAGCGATGCCAATGAATTCCAAAGACAAGGAAGAAAATGGTGGCTGCAAAGGTATGTCCACGTGTGTTCAGAACAAAGTGCTCCTGGCAGGAAGGAGGCTGATGTGAAAAAGCACATATTAGGTATGTGGATTTGTGAAGCAGTCCAGATACACAGGCAAAATAGCCTCTCTTGCTATTAGTAACACTTTCATTAACTAAAATCAACAATTTTAAAAGTATGTTCTCTTTGTACTGTGGTCCCTAATACTTCAAGGACTTCAATTATGAAAAGAGAAGAAAAATCCCCAGGGTGCTACACACGAGTGGGATAGAGCCAGTGAGACATGGCCATGGCTACAGAATTATCACAAGTGGGTCTAGAAAATGCACCATGCAAATCACTGCTGTGCATGTCTCTATTTACCCAATTATTATCTGACTGTTACTAAGAAATTATTTGTACATTTTCATTTTCTTTGCTCTGTTTCACCACCCCAGAAACAGAATTACCATTTTAAACCACTTCACTACACAAGAGCTATTTACGCCATTAGGTCTAATCCTGGCATAACCACGGAAAGAGAAAGTCTCAGCGAAACGAAGCATCACTAAAGCCTCCCAGTGCCGTTCACCTGTAGCTACTACAGAAAATGAAATAAAACAGAAACAGACCCCACATTTCGGTATCGTTTATCTAAATCCCTCAAGCAAAATACATTCCAGATGTTTTACCACCAAAATAACCCTATACACAGAACATTTCATAAATTGTGAAGCCAGACAGCAGTCATTTAAGCAGCTTTTCTTTCTAAACATTGTGCATCCTTCCACTGCCAGGCATAAGCCGGCCTGGCACTTTGCCAAGCTGGCAGCTCCGCGTTCGCTTCATCCGCTGTTTGCGGTAGCACAAGAGGCCACGTCCTCGGCAGCGCACGGTGACACTGCTGCCTTGCAGCCACCTGGGCTACCCAGACGACACTCCAGGCCCCTCTACGTTACAGAGTTCCAGCAATAAAAGCACATTTTAAACCACTGCAAGGGGAGCGTGCGTTTGGGTAAGAAACAAAGGCTTGAGGCACGACAGCACCTCAGGGAAAAGCCTCCCTGAAGTCAAGCACGCTTAAGCAGACGCTTGTAGTTAAGCACGCTCTCAAACCACATCCTAAAGGCTGTCCCGAATGGGAAGCAATCTATTATTTAGCTGGAAAATTATGTGTGAATTCCTACTGTCTTGCTCTCCTGACAAGACAGGTTGCACAACTGGAGGAAACGCTTCAAAGTTGTAGCAGTTCCTCACTGAAATACAAATTTTGCAGCTGCCACAAATGTTATATATAATTTACAGTCTCTAAGATAAGAGGTTTTTCTTTATTTCTTAATGCATTTAACCAAGCAACTTCTGCATGAACTTCACTTAACAAATAGCACCATTATTCAATCAGTTTCAGGATATTTTGTTGGCACAATTCTTTATTTATCAACTGAGCAGTCATATTGACATATTTGAGCTTTATTTTAACACTCAAATTTAATGCGATTAAATATTAATCTTTCATCCTTGAGGCCACTTACCAGGAACCTTTCTGCCTCAGAGAAACCCTTTGGAGCAGGGAGGCCTGGCAGCTCACGCCAGCTTTACTGTACGGCATGGACAGAGTCATCATTAACTGTTTGGACTGACAGCAATTGATTATAATTAACTAAACTTATGTAAATCTTCCCTTTGGATATTTTGCGCTATATACATTATAAAAAGGGGCAAGCACAATACTAAATTGTACAACTCCCTTCCTACCAGAGGGTCACCGCTTCACAAGAATGAACTCTCCCCACAAGGACAACAGAGCAGTATTGAGAACGCTCTGCAAGCTAAAGGGCAACAGAAAACCAGTTTGTGTGGAGCAAGACCTCAATTCTCCTTTCTTTCTAGGATCTTAGTGTTGGAGCTTGGCGCTCTGGAAGGCATCCTGCTAAAATGCTCCGAATTTCAGACAGGCTGCCTGAGAGCACTTCATGTTTCTGACGCTGCGTCATGCACGAATAGTCTTACCAACAACTGCAAATCTCAACTCTGAGCAAAGACAAGCGCATTTTCTCAAATTAGTATTAAAAGGGAGAGGCAACACACACTGGAGGTGCAAGGAACGCACCAGGGAACAAAACGCTGCCAGTCAATGCGTAGCTGACGGCCGGAGCACGAGGGCTACAGTCAAGACTCAACCAAACGTGAGCAAAGACGTTGGACAGCTCTGGACAAAATTATCATCCCCGCAGCGCAGGGACGTTCCCCTGGGCGTGCAGCAGGGCTGCAAGGTCTGCCCAGGCTGTGCTGCTTAAAGAAGCTCCGTGCTGTCGCTGGGGCACCTTTTACAAGCACGGAGCAGACTTTAAAAACAGTGAAAATATCAAATGTCCTCCAAGGAATATAGTAGGCAGGAATTACATTATTTATATGTGCAATGAACCCAGAACACAGAGCTGACGGGTAAGTGCTTTGTTCCCTGCACAGAGGTTAGGGAGCTTTATATAAGGCTCTGTTTCTTTTTTTAAAAGAGTTACAAATAAAATTCCAGCTTTATAGCAGTGGTGGGAAGGAGTTGAAGTGCTGGGTGCTGCATACCCTGCTCCTGCAGCAGTGGGGCTCTCCCTCCATGGTCTCATGGGGCTCCAATGGCCATGAGTGCCAAATTTCGTAATTAGTACATAGAAATAAAGCCATGAACAAGAGTTAAAGATGCAAGTTCAAAGATGTAAAATATATGTAGCCAGATCATATCTAGTCACTGCGCATGAAGCAAAAGACAAAATTTCCCCCAATGCTGAACGAAAAGGTACAATACAAGTCACACAGCCACTCATGCTGCAGAACATCTGCTGCCCTCTGCCAGCCCAACCTTTTCAGCAGACGCCTCAGAAACGGGACCTGAGCTCATCTCGGGGGGGATTCAGCAATGCAGATGCTCTTGGCTGCTGTGCTTCCAAGTTTATATCTTTGCCCAAATCAGCAAATCTCATCATCA
This sequence comes from Tinamus guttatus, assembly GCF_000705375.1. The sequence continues at coordinate 175,588 of NW_010583817.1, read as the reverse complement.
ACAACAACAAAAAACATCCCAGGAACTTGATTACTGTGGATGTTTCTACAGGACCAGCATTACTAAGATCTCAGTTTCAGGACCACGCAAAACTACTGGTATTGTCCTGTTTCACGGCGGGTAGCAAAACAGGCTGTTTTCTCTTCACTTTGACAGCAGAACAAGAAATCCTCAGTTAAAGCAAGCACAGTCACTGCAAGAAGCTGCTCAATTTCCCTCAGTAGCCACATATCCCGTTGGCTTTACAGCTTTATAATGTACTGATGTGAGTATAAAGTTGGCCTTCAAAAACTGAGTTGAAGGAAAATACATTTACCTCTATTTTGAGAATAAGGTACCCTGGAAGTTTCCATTATATTCACAACGTGTTTTCATAAAAGACCCATGCATATGGTATTACCAGCTACAACCACCTCATCACAAAAACTGTGAGATTCAGTATTTTCCTACAGGTCTCAAGATTCTTGAATTCACATTTTTCATGAATATTGACCTACACTGAGGGAGGCAGAGGGGAAAGGTTCTAACTTGTTAAGTAACTGCAATACACAAAGTAATCCCAAAACATGTGCAATACCAGAGACAGAAAGGACTATTATTTTTAGTCTTTCTTTTATAACCCTTTTACTGTGTAAATAAAGGTATTTTATTTACGATATTCTGCCAAATAGAGTGTTTCAACTCTGATGCTTAGCAATAGATATAGCACTTTCTACTTCAAATTTGCAATTCTTACCTACTCTCAGCGGCCACGTGGGTGCAACCAGCTGTGCAGCCACCAGTGCAGCAGGGCTGCCCAAGCATGTGCAGAGGCAAAACCCCCATGGGGCTGTAAGAGCAGCTTCTCTGCATCAGGTTCAAGGTGCATTGTAAGGCAATTTGTCCTGCTGAGACACTTCTTTCCTGACAACAAGTAGGGCTGTCAACGTGGCATCGTCCCTTGGCAAGGAATAGGACAAGGTACTAGAGCATTTCACATGGCAGAGAGGCACCCTCGGCCAAGCAGCCCCAGAGAACACGCTGCAGACTGGAGTCCCTCTGGGCACTTAAACTTGAGGTTTAAGGTCTTGAAACTCTAAGTTTAACAGAAGAAATAATTAAAGGTCAAACAACTGAGCTGACAATTATTTATAGACTCCTAAGGGCAATGAAATTATTTGACCCACACCTGATGACAAAGGAATCTTGCTGGGCTTTTGCAAGACATGCTGCAAGACCACATTTTTGCTGTTCAAAGCGGCCACTTAATGCTTTAGTACAACATTCACAAAAGAGTGACACAGTGTGAACCTTCATTTTTGAGCCTTTTATTGAATTAAGCCAGAAATCAATTTCAGAGGAAGGAATTATAGGATAATAAATACCCTTTAATATGACAACATTTTTTCCTGACACAGTGTTCTGCTGGGTAGTACATTTTTGTTCTAAAAAGAGTTAGCTCTTAAAAAGAAAGGAGGAAAAAAAAAGGAAAAAGATGTAGACAGGACAGCAACAAGCCATCTTCTATCCTCGGCCTCTTTAATGGAAACAAGATACCTCATAGTACTAAATGGGACGGAGTTGCAGGGAAAGGCAAACCCAAGAGTTACACAGAGGTTGGCTCTACTGAGTGACACTGTCACTGCTGAACACAACCTGTTTTCACAGGACATTCAGCTCAGAATGATTTATTTTAATTGCCAGTAAACTGCCTTAAAGAAGCAGCGTCTCCCAGAGAGGGCTCCTGCTCTCAGGGCTGAGCCACGAATCGGACCTCAGTCCTCTGCAAGCCCCTGCCTGCCCCGGCCTCCTCGTGGCACTAAGGCCAGCGCAGCTGCTTCCAGCACCACACAGTTGCACTGCTGTTGAAAGGCAAACAAATGTGAGTTTTGTCAGGCAGTGATCACTGTCTGAGCCCTTTTCCACGCTGACTTAAAAAAGAAGAAAGGTTGGCTTCTGTGAGAGGTACTGACTTGCTAAGCTGCAAGTGAAACATGCAGGAAGTACAGAAGAACATTCAGATATGTCTGTGTACATGTATATAAATAATCTTATTTTCCCCAAGATGGCAAGCACAGTGTTGCATACATTCAAACGCCAGTACCTGCTTCAAAGCGGGCGAGCGCTTGAGACCTCCGAGGCCTCCTCCACGCTGCTGCGTTGGCGTCGAGCCCTTCCCGCCCCGACCTCGTGGAGCTGACCTCCCGCCAAGGAGGTAACTTGCAATACTGCATGTTCACGTGGCATCTTTGCTACAGGCAGCTCTCACATTTGGATCCCAAATGTGCACAGTATTTCAGGTAGCTCAGAATTTCGCATTTTGGTAATATCTGGGAACAACACACACCCCTTCCTCTCAATAAGGCCTCGAGTCACCAAACATTCTCATGCCAGTGTGAAACTCTGCTTTCTGGAAACTGCAGAGTAAAATTCATTTGCATTTGAACTTCTTACAGATAAAACAAAATGGAATCTTGTACTCTGGGAAGAAAGATGGCGATTTTTGTTTTATTATAGCTGTTAAGTTTCCAAATGAACAGATATTGTCGACCTCCAAAACGTGGAAAACTAAAGGCTTATATTCACCCTGACACACACACCTAAAGCTTAGTTCAAAACTTGATCTTAGGGTGGCCAACACACTGCGAAGGAAGCTATTTTAAAACCCTACAGTATTTATGGTGCTAAAAAGGAGGCTGATGCTGATGTCTCATCCCAAGGAAGATAACAACTTCCCTTTCACCAACGGAATGAAAAATTGGGCCAAAATTTCTCTCTGGGCTAACTCATACTGAAGTCATCACATTCAGCAACTGGTGTTTCTGCAGAACGAAAGTTGGGAAGGGCAAAATGTGAACAGCCCCGCACTCTCCATGGAGCTAACTCCCGAAAGCAGGAGGAGGAAAGTAGCCACAAATGGAGTCAGACCTGCCTCAGATGAGATGTACAACTGCCACGGTGGTAAAACAGCCTTCCTTTCTCTTCATTCTCTCAGACTTTTGGTCAGATCACCTGTACATTGTAGGAAAACTAAATACACCTAAACTTTCTGAAGAAAATCTGCCAAAGCGACCTTATCAGATACCACAAGGATGTTTGAGCCTTTCTGCGTTGCTCCCTATTCACAGTGGGATTTACAGATAGGAAGTGTGGAGTTTGTTTTCAAAGTATTTTTCCAACATTGTAAAGCTCAAGTTTCTGCATGTCCCCCCAGGCGAGTATCATTTTGCAACACAGTGCAAATAAATCTGACACCTCCTACTCCCTTGAACACAGCTGATTCATAACTCCTTGATCTTCTGCACCAAATCAACGCACTACACAATTCACACTTGCTATGCACCATTTAACGTAAGAAAAAAAGCAGAGCTAAAGAGAATACTACTTTGTGAGCGGTGTAATCCCATCTGTAGAGAGGAACAGGGAAGGCAGGAGCTACCTGGATTGTATTGTCTTTTCACATGTTATTCCAGGATAGGGATATCTGCATGAATCAAACTGATCTCCAATGTACTGTAATTTGATTAACAGGAACTTTTTTATTTGATAGGTCCAGTTTGAACACAGTATGTTGATATGCCTCCAGAAGAGAGGAGAAAGGGAGGAAAATTGGCCGGGGGGGGAAGTTTGCAGAAGGCTTTTTTTTTCTTAAAAAGTATTAATAGAAAACCCTTGCTCACCTCTCAAGCAAATGTTCTCCCTCTGTGCACTTACAGAAAACACTGTCAACCTAAATACACGTTCCAAAGTAGATCTTTGGGAATTCAGAGAGACTAGCTGAGACAAGCTGATGGAAGAGTACCCGCTTTCTCTTTCAGAAGTCTACATGCAGTCACCTCTGGAAAATCTGCAGCAGTTCTATGGGTCATGGGAAAGGAGGGAAAGCAATATGAAGAATTCATGAGAAGCCCTCCGAACACTGTCCTGTTCATGAAGCACGGCCTCCAAATACCAGCCCAGCTAGAGCAAGACAGGAAACCAAAGGGCAATAGCAAAAGAACTCAAACAAGCTGATTCATCCCAACGCGACACAGGAAACCGCCCAAGCAGAGCTGCTGCTCACCAGGCTGCTCAGCACTTCTGACATGCATGTAAGCACTACTCGATCCTGTCTGCCCCGCAAAGGAGGAAAATAAAACATGTGGGCAAGTTCTTGCTAATTCTGGGATTCCTTACTAGCCATATTAACGAACATCCTGTTTTAAAACTGCCGATTTTTCACAAAATGCTTCTCATGCCAAAGAAAACAGAGACATTTGTACCTAAGAACATACATTCCAAACTTAAATGCTTAACTTGGGAGTCTGCATATAAAACAACTTCTTCCAATGCTAATCTGAATGCTTTTGAACACTTGACCCAAATTCAGAGATAAATATACTGCTGGAAGCCAAAACAAAGCTTTGGCCTTCAGCTGTGATAGCCACTCTTGCTTGTACCTCACTGCCACCATCTACTTTCATACCAGCACGAACGAGTCACATGAGACTGTTTTTTGGAAACTGCAGAGTAAGATGGATTCATATCTTGACTTTTCACATAGGAAAAATCAGAATTTTATAACCCAGAAAGATAGGGGTTTTTTTGTTTGTTTGTTTTCTCTTAAAAAACATTGCCATCAAGCTTGCATGTGATATCCAGCTTCTGGAAACCAAAGTAACGCACTGCCCTTCAGCTGCTCTAGGACGGTGCGAGATACAGACTACAGACACGTCGTTCTCTCTCCTTATGTTGCCCACTTGATCGAGTGCTGCGTTTGATCCAGCACTAGCAGTTCAGGATGCTCTGGGCCATACAAGCATTGCCTGCAAGAAGGTGCTGCTCCCCCTCCATGAATTTCAAGTTAGGAAGTAATGTAAAATGGTATGTAAAATGCATTCAGGAGTGGATATTCCAGCACTACTTCAACTCAATAATAAAATAACCTTGATTAATACTCTGTATTTCCAGTTCTGCGTTCCGCACAAATTTGTACTTTGATTACTCTGTAATACTCTATTTTGACACCCCCTTACAATGACACTGCATATAATCGCCTCTGTGTGATGTCTCTTTGCCAGTTGCAACTCAAGGACTCGGCTCCAGAGAAAGGTCCATAAAAAAGATGTAGTAGGTTTGTTGAAATAAATACAAAAGAGTGAAAAACTTTCCCCAGGGACAGGCCAGCAGACAACAAAGGTAGAAATCTTTATGGCATCACTCAGGAACATTGGGAATCTACATTCTGAATAAACACTCATCTTTAGTATGCTAGTACCACTGCCTTAGCTGTCTCCTAAAGATCAGTGAGAATGGAAATCAATGATGCTGCCTTGTTAGGAAACATGGATCAACATTTTAGTGACTTTGTAAAATCCCTTCTGTTACTTTGACCTTCTCCTCCGTGGATTCCTTGCAGCTCAGTGTCATGTCTGAAGGAAATCTGCAGCACAATAGTGTTTCAGAGTAACACGCCAGCAGCTGCGATCTTGAAACACACGAGGAAACTGAGCACACGCAAAGAAAGGGGAAGTCACTGAATAGGTGCTGGCACTGCCTTGACGACCGTATCCTTTGCTCTAACAAATGCAGGTTACTTCTGCTCTTGCCTAACTGTATGCCAGGTCCTGCCTGCCTCAAAACCTGCCCTTCCTTGTTTCTGTCTTTTTTTTTTTTTATTACCAAGTCATTCATGTTGTGAACTACAGTCCCCACTACTATAGCTTCACTTTTTCAGGGCCTGCCATAAGGCTGAATATCTGAATATTGTAAGTACAGGGGGAGAAAGCAAATTAGCCCTAGGTTCCGAGTTTTACAAGTAAAAAGTGGAAGAATTGGTATTAACCTGAGTCTCCAAGCTGGTGTAGGGACTAGGAGGTTGCATCTACAAGAAGAGCAGACAAAAAGGGCCATTACTCTAGAACAGTGGAAAAAAGGAGGTGTTTTAAGCTATTATTGGTCCAAAGTGGCAATGCTGACAATAAACTTACTCTTGAGCAGGGATCTGTGAAGATTTTTCTTGGACAGAGGCCCTTCTTTCTCAGACATTTCACCATCACACCGAAATGGTAGGATCTCTCACTCGTTTGGATGAGTGAAAAAAAAAACTGCAGTAACTGGAGAATATCAGAGACCTGTTAGCTACAGAACAGCTCGGGACCACAAACAGGCCTCAAGTTAATCCTCTGTGACTATATTCTATTACAAGTGACCAGTGCTCTTTTGTTTAAAGCTTCAGAAGATTTTAGCAAGCTGATCGGTGTATGACAAGGGTAAGGTTGTTCAGACCCGTGGTAAAGCTGTTCCTCCTAACGGCTGCAATTACACGACTGCTGCTACATTCTCCATTAAAATCTCCTCCTAGTGAAGAGATGACTCCAGCTCTGTATATTATTACACTTAAGTGCACTGTGCATTTTCTCTTCTTTTGTGTAGATATCTGAACCATTGACTCGGCCAGAAGATTCAAACCTCATTAGAGAGTTTCTAAATACAAAAGCACAAAAACTGTCTATTTAGGCAGTTAATTAAGAGGTTAGAAAGAGAAAACATCCCTGCAGGAGAATCCATCATTAGTGTTCTGGAATTAGCTCTCTAACAAAACCTTTAGAGAAACATGGTTTAAAAGCATAAGGCACACTTAAAACCTGAGCCTTGCTGATCGAGGTATCACTGCAGGGTCTCACTTTCTGCACCACCCTATTCAATTGGAAAACCTAACAAAGTGAAACCTGGTCAGCGATGCTTTCTTTTTAATCCATCACATCTGCTGAAATTAGACAGCTTTAGTTTAGCAGAGTAAATTCTTGTCTATCAGATTACTGGGCTCCTGAGACCGATTTTGAATTTTAATATCCCCAGATACTTACGTCACTAAAATTCTCACTTTGCCTAAACCATGGAATAAAAAGAAAGCAAACTGGCTTTCCTCCAAGAAACAATATGCTCTGATCTACTTTTATTTGTACCTATAATACAGTTTGGGGCTTAACAAATTCACTGTAAATATATTAATGAAGAAAAGAGAACGTACCAATCCAGAAAAAAAAAAAGGTCAAAGTAGCATGTCCTGAAGTGCTCTGTACCTTTTTTTCTGCAGTCAGTCACCAAGCGATGGGATCAGGTAGCACAAGATGCTCAGCTCAGTGTCAAGTGTCTCACCTCAGCCATATTCCTAACACAACCTTTCTCCAGTACGTTTGAAAGCGAGAACCATTGTCGTACACCTGCAGATACAATCTGACCACTTTCAAAATGATACCAAGAGCAAAAGGAGACTGAAAACCCTCCGTGAAACATAAATGTTATGTCATCAGCTGGTCAGGGAGGAAAAAAATTACTCATTCGAAGGTGGCAGGAGAGCTGAGGGATCTCTGCACATCTGTAATGATTCACAACGTCAGCAATCGCTGCTCTGCTCTTCCCTAGCTGGTGCGGAGAAGCACCTCCATTTCCCAGGGACTCCAAGCGATGCCGGTTTCGTTGCAACGTAATTATTCTGCATCAGCCCATTCCGATTCATATCGTAGCAGGAAGACTACAAGGCTCGCAGGTGTGTATGACAGACAGACTACAGGAAGTTTTTAAATAGCAAGAGCAAAATATTACTTGAACAAAGGCAGCCCAGCTGCACAGCCGCCCCTTTGGGAGATCATCTGGATTCCCTCCGTCGCTGCCAGTGGGACCGCAGACAAAAGCTCTCAGCATGTTCTGCTCATTAGCCAACGATGGCATTTCTATAAGAGGAAGCAGCTACTGTGTATATAAAACATCCTGGAAGGATCAGGAGATTCCTGTAACAGATAAGGCCTCACACTGCTGAAGAGCCAGAGAAATGATGCCAGTGCTTGCTGAACAGCACAGGTTTCTTCTGGAAATTATTAACTTCAAAAGCTGCCTCAATTAAAGAAAATGGTAAAGCAAGAAGCCGGTTTTGAATGACATTAATACCTGGGCGGAACACAGAGTATCAGCACAGGCCGATGAAACCAGAGGTTTTTGCTGTTTGTTTTCCTCTACCTGCTTTTTCCTCCCCTTTGTTGCACTAACCTGCACTGTAGCCGATATAGAGGACCACGAGGGGGCATATTCAACACCACCACAGGGAACACAGACAGCGTTCACACGGCATTGCCTTTGCCTCAGAGTGACAGCAGAAAAACATTAACACGAGAAGCTCAGCTTTGGTGGGTGCAAGTAGGAACAAAACACATGATTTTAAACCTTTTTTCCTCCCCCCTACCCCCTCACAACTTGCACCTGCACTATTGCTGCAGGCAGTGCGTGTTGCCTTATAACATTTTTTTCCCCTCTATCCCAATAGTGCGGGACACCGCCGCCTCACCAAACCCACTGCGGGACACCGCCGCCTCACCAAACCCACTGGTTGGGAAACAGCGATGAGCAGAAGCTGCTGGGTTGGCCCCAA
>NW_010583817.1:155980-167155 GCF_000705375.1 Tinamus guttatus | reverse complement strand
TGCCTGTCCGGCCCGGTGGCTGCCCCCTCACCTCAGCGGCAGCTGTAGGCCCCAGCCCAGGCCCTCAAAACGCGACTGCTGAAGGTGCCCCCACTGCACCCCGAGGTGGGGCGAGGAAGGAGGAGGATGAAGGGCACAGCTAAACGAAGGTTTCAGCTTCATTTGCTTGAGAGAGAAACATCGCTCCCACCTCACCCTGCTGCTGCAGGGCTGACTCCAGTGGGACGTGCGTGGAGCGACAGCTCAGCGGCCTGGGCTGGTCCCAGCTCAGACCACCGTTATTTACGGCAACTTACTCAATATAAACAAAGAAAACGAGAAAGAGGAGGAGTGCTGGGGTTCGAACGGGCGAGCACCAAGCACAAATCACTCTTATTAATTCAGGCATTCCCTCACATGCGAAACACCTATTGTGACCCATCCCTTCCAACACAGGTGTTTGTTCTAATGTATGTACCCGGACTTCTCTGAGCCGCATTGCTGTGAAAGAATGATGCAACTTTACCCCTTTCCAATGTGAAATTTACTGCTAAACTTTTTTTTTTTTTTTTTTAAAGAAAACTCCGAGGAATTGAAAAAGCCACCATATTAACGGGTATGACAAAACTATTTCCATTATAATGAAGTAGGTTGGTAGTGCTTTAAAAAGAAAACTACTCCACTGAAAGAGCGTAAAGTGACCAGGTGGAGTCATACACAACCAAAACACATCTTTTAGCTGAAATGAAAGTTATAAAACACAGTAATTCAGGACAAAGCAAAGGATCTGTCCCAAAAGTCCTGTCCAAGAGCATTAGCATGAGCACTACCACGCCAGGCTGTTTCCTATCCCCGAGGCCACAATTACTTAAGACAATATTCACAGATGGCTACAGCAACATGAAGAAACTGGAAGCAGCATATTGGACTGACAGTGAGAAAACATGAAGAAAGATGGGAGAGAGATTGTGCCCTGCTTAGCGCTTGATGTGATCAAGTTCATGCTCCTTACCAGCACAACAGACACAGCACGCCGCGCCGCTGCTCGGGGAACGTGTGGGCCAGCCCGGAACAACCTGCTCGAAACTTCGCTCCGGACCCCGGTGCAGCAAAGTCACCAGCGGCGCTTCCTGGCGAGCGTCGCGGGGCCTTGCGAGCGCAGCAGCGACGCTCAGGGATGCGCGCGAGGGTCCCCGAGGGCCTCACGCTGCTCCGAGAGCAGGCGGTGCCAGCAGCAGATCCGCACACACAGCCCGCACTGCTGCTCCTCACTGGCATCCCCATGATTCAGGACCAAAGCCAGGCAGAAGCCCCGTGTGCCCCCTCTTGCCATAAGCCATGACCAGGCAGGAGCGAGCTCTGGTCCCAGCACGGCAAGGGGACAGCCACGCGCCGGGATAACCCACAGCACCGCCGGCAGAGCCGCTCCAATTCCCTGCGGATTGGGATTCAACGTCTGTGTGGAGAAAGATGACTGTTCCATTGACTTTCACCTAATTCTTCCTTTAAACAAGGATTTTGACATTGAGTTGATTGGTATCATTAAAGTGAGTAATTTTAGGCCTTGATCTTTAGTAATTACTATAGGAACAGTTCCAAATTGTAACTGCAACCACTTGAAGATGTGTGTCAAGAATCAAGATATCTATGTGTGTGTGTATATATATATATATATTTATATACATTATGTATGTCTATATATTTGTATGTAAAAATGGAAAAAGAAAAGAGGGCACACTTTAGAGCAGAATAAGTCCCACCAGGAGGGCATCCTCAAAGGCACATACAGATTCAGCTAGCCCCCAAGTTTTAGATTTTAGCAAAATACCATGACAAGAAACAAAGACTAACACTTTTAAAGTTTATCTATATTCTAATGTGCGCTGCGTGGCAGGCAATTAACCTTGCTGCATTTGCAACGCGCACATCACAAGAGAGCCTCATTACGAGGAACGTGCTGCTAAGGAGTGCAAGAGGTGCCGACAGCATCGCGCTCCCAGGGCAGCTCTCCCTCACTTCCCTCCATAAATAGACATCAGCCAACGTGGAATTAAAAGGCAGATTTCCTTTTTGAAACTACTTCTGCCATAACGAGGCAGGATGTTATTAATAAGATAAATAATAGAATATATAGCTATACTGGAGATAGATGGGAATTTTCACATTCTTTTCTGCTCACAACACATCATAAGCACAGGGGAGAAAGATTTCAAAGGTTTTGTTTTGAAAGGACCCCTTAAAACACATTGCCACAGCTTTGAAATTCTAAATAATATATAGAAATAATGACCCAGTAAAATTATTTATCCAGCTGCAAATTGAGCTGCACCCATCTGCATAAATAGTGAGTAGTGACATCCAATGCACAGAGCGATGTACTAGGCATTTCAGACTGAAGCCCATCAGTCTGCAGGAAGGCACTGCATCACCCGGAGCTGTACAGAGACCAGGACTGCCACCACTATATTCTAACATATAGAACTTAATGCAGACAAAGAGGCTGTATTCTTGCTGCATCACAAGACAGGCAGGAGGGGCAAAATTAAAGCATTTCAGAGTACAGGTACAGCCTCCTGCAGTGCTATCAAAAAGCAGGAGCTGGAAACGAGCATTTACTGTGAGGCAACAAAGTCTTTGCATTAACAGATAGCGGGTCTTGCATCTAATATACTTCTAGGCGTTTTGTTCCAAGAGTTCAGAAGTCAGTGTCAAGGGCTACGTGCACCAAGTCTTTGCCAAGTGCGTGAGAGATTCTCTGTGTAACTGCAAAGCCAATAATAGCAGAATACTTGGTAATTTACCAAGTATTTACCAAGCTAGCTTACACTGCCTGGCTACCTCCAAGCATATGCACACTATTAGAGAAAATCTGCCACTTGTGTAGAAAAATAGGCAATACAGAGACACAATAAAAAGAATTTGTAAGAGAATTAGGTTCAAGTAGAAAAGGTCAGACTTCCTAAAAAACACAGCAACAGACAACTTCACAAACCTCCTTCCTTCATCCTTCAACCCTCTGGAAGAAGTTGTTTTGTGAGATAGTGTTACCATCTCTCACTGTATCCCAATACAAGAAGTTATCCCACACAGGCAAGAGACTCCTAATGACCTAGAGCAAATGAAAACAAGAGGATCTATGTCAGGAAGAGCATCTTCCACAGTAATTTTTGATTTTTTGCCCTAAGCAGAAGGCAACACCAGCTTCCAATCCCACTGCAAGCATAGGAGCGAACACTTCACCTGCAAAGAGACAGAAAGGCATGTAATTGCAGTTATATTGCATGAAAATCAGTTGATGACTTGTCTTTTAGTAAAGGTAAATGTAACTGCTGACACTAAAACTTATTTCCACCCATACGCAGTGACAGAAAGGTCATCAGATAACGGAACAGAGCAGAACCAAATACCAAGTAATGCAAGATACAGCAGACAGTGAATGTGAGCATCCATTCACAGCAGCCATTACTACATGGGCTACTTCAAACACTCTATTTGTGGTTGATCCCAAGAAACATTCCCAAGGCAGTTTCTCTTATCAGTTTATAGGTTATGACTGCAATAAACTATACAAAAAGTAAGGAAAAAAAGCACCAAGAAAATAACCCACTTCACCCGTGCTAGAAAGGTATGGATTGCTTTTAGCCACAATTTCTTCCCAGTTACAGGCTCTTTTTTAACTTGCCTGTTCTCACTGACAGTTTTCAGCTGTTACTAAAAACCTCCCGCGCCAGAGAGCAGCACTCCTGCTTCTCATCCCTGCTACTAGTCCAGGCAGGGGAAAATCTCTGGGGCAAACCACAAAATAACAGTTATCATTCTGAGTTAAATTTTGCTTGGTTTGTGTGTTGCACCTCAACCCCAGCACATCGCAGCAGCCTGCCCCAACGCCAGGAGATTTGTGGCACCAGAGCCCTGCTGACCAGAGCAATCCCTCCATACCGAACTGCAGAGCGCGTGTTCTCCAGTCCTATGAGCTATTAATCTCGAGCTAGTGATCAATGAGAGCTGGAGCCAAATTTGAGTATAAACAAGACAACAGCGCTATAAGTTATAGGAGACCTTTATCATGCTTAAGCACTGACCAGAGAAGGAATAGATCCACTACTGAAAGGTGACATTGAATATAAGTGCTTTTGGTTGCTGTATTTTTTTACGAGAAAGTTAATATTGCAAAGAGATAGCTGCTTTCACAAAGATGCTGACACCTTCCAGAAACAAAACTTGGGGATGGAAAGAGTTAGAGGACCTGAGGCTTAGACCAATAAACCAGCTGTTCCGAGGTAGGAAGAGGGAGAAACCCCGGCGGCTGGTGCGAACTCCTCCGTGCCGGCGAGGGCCGCGCGGGCAGCCCCGCGCGCGGCAGCTCCGTGTGTGGGCAGCAGCTGCTCTTACAAATTGCAACTTAGGCTACAGCTATCCCAGGGCCCTGTGGCTTTGTCTCTGAGACTGACTCATTTCGCGAGCCGCTGTTTTGTTAGCCTGCCAGCTTGTGGTTTTTACTGTATGTTCAAATTTGGCTCAAAACCCCTGGATATTCAGAGAAACAGAGAGAGGGGAAAAAAAAAAAGAAAGAAAGAAAAAAAAGCAGGCTTGGAAGTGACCTCCCAAGCTGCCATTTCCACGCATTTCTCTGCATTAACGGGAGGGAGGCAGGAGCGGCATCGGTGCAGCTGGAGGCCGTGGGGTGCAGCATCTTGTGGGGTGCAAACATTAGCAGCCTCATCGACCACCATCAGCTCACACGAGGGACACAGAAACATTTGGGGGAAGAGAGTTTTGTCCCGAACCAGCACTCAGGCCTTCCTGTCCCGAACAGAGCGCTCTGGGAGAACTACAGGCAGCTCCACAGCAGGCAGAGGAGGCCCCACAGCAAGGCAAGGCCGCCACGGCAGCTCAGACACCGAGTGTGCTCAGAGGCTTCCTTGAGGAGCCAGCTTCAGCTACGGGATTCATTTGGATATGAAGAAATCAGAACCTGGGAGCTCTCTGCAGAGCTGCTCTCTGCCATGCAGCCCCAGCAAGAGCAGCTCTAGTTTTAGAGGAGAGGGTTGAGCAGCACCCTGGCAGCTGCAGGGCGCCTGCCCACATGGCTGCTTTTTCTTCCTTCAGCTCAGCATCACCTCACAGGCCCTGTACGGGTGTTTGCATAAAGCGGAAAAGAAAGAAGGTTTCATAGTACCGACCTACACAGAAACAAGAAGCTTCATAAGTGCCTGCAAAGGGTGCATTCAAAGATACCAATCCCATAAATATCGCAGCAGGACTTTGAGCTTGTAATCACAGGCCACAGCAAACATGATTTTGTTATTTCTATTGGACATCTTAAACTTCTAGGAGACTCTGGTGGACAGGTGTAAAAGCCATTATTTAACTTATCTCTCCTTCTCCAGAAAGCAACTAAGAGAAAGGAAGAAGGCTATAGGGAATGCTTCCTGCCATGCATTAGGAACAAATATTCAATGACAGATTGAACTTGAAATAGCAGAACTGGAAATTAACATTTGCCCCATTTCTTTCAGTAACACTGTTGGAACATTAATAACATTTCTCAGGAAGAAATTACTCCTGAGCACCAGCAGAAGCAGCCTGGGGACTTCTGCCACCCAACTGAACGGCGCAGAGATGGGCAGCCTTCCTGCTCTGCGAGCCGCACGCCCGGCTTCTCACACGACCCAGGGCGCAGACCTTTATCGGGCACTTTGCTGAGTGGGTGAGCGGTGCCGAGCGCTCCGCGGGCAGCACCGCACGAGGGAAGCGCTGGGGCAGCGAGGCCTGGGACGAGCAGCAGGAGCAGCCCCAGCGCCGCTGGCCGGCCTGAACCCGCCTCAGACACCGCTGGGCCATTAGGGCAGTAACAGGCTGAGACGCAGCTGGAGGGGCAGCAACAGCAGCCCACGTGGCCCCTGTTTGCGTGGCTACACGGTGAACCAAACTGGAGAAGCAATGCCAACTAACAGTACACTCTTGGGCTAAAATTCTTTTAAACAAGGATCATTTCCTCGTCCTGCTTACCAAGAAACTGCAGATGGCAGGAAGGTTGGCTTAAGCCAGCTCATCCACCAGAATTCAAGGTCAAGCACCATGATCTCATGGTCAGCTCCACAAAAGCTCTCCTGTGGTAAATGCCTGCAAAGTACATAATATAGGTACAAAATACAGATTTTACTATGGGAGCTTTGAGCTACTCTCATTGTCTTTAGCTGTAGTATGGGAGTTCTAAGTAGAAAAAGATGTAGCTCGGGAGTTTTAAGTTCAGAATTATTACACAGAGAAAAAAAATGAAAATATAAATATACTGAAGTCTCCTCCAACCTACCATGAGACAGAAAGGACACGAAGCAGATGAGGCTGGAGTGTAGACAGAATGAAACAAAACCATGTAGAAGATCCCTACTAATGGGAAAGCTGCACATGCAGGCAGAAGTGTGGAGAACTCTGCAGAGACATCTATGATACAAAAATTCAAGGCAAAATACCCAATTCTTAAATATTGTCTCACAATATAACCCTTGGTTATTAAAACCTCCCAAACATTTACGGATTCTTCTTTCACCCAGGTTTAGTGTATTGCATCTGTGTGGGGAGAGGGGAATGAGTGGTGAGAGTGAAGATAACCCGTGGTAAGAGAATAAAGAGAGTGCAACAGTGAATAATTTCATCAGCTCACGCTTGAGCGTGAGGCTCGCCATCCCCCACCATGCCGTGACAGCTCTTCCAAGGAGAAAGGGCATTAGGGAGCACTCACATATTAAGTCTGTGACAATGGTATCAGAAATGCAAAGAGGCCTGAGCTGTCAGGTCATTTTTATTCAGCCTCAGCTCAGCTTTAGGAAACGTTTTCTATGTTTTCTTAGCTCAAAACAAGTCAGCAGGACTTGAAATGCAAAGCAGACACCGCTTCGCAGCTACCTAGCCCCAGGTAGCTTCAGGCAGGCTGGTGCAGACGGCTCCTTCACACGGCTGAGGTGTGTTGTCGTCAACCGGCAGAGCACAGCGTGCTGGCCGAAGAGACACAGCCGGGTGACTCCGGGTACAGCCAGAAGTATTTCACCTCCAGAGATGACTGAAGCCTCTTTAAGAGCTAACAGTGTCTAAAGTAGATCAGTGTGACTCCTACAAACCCAAGAGCTGAGCGCAGGCCTGTCCAGCGGTCGGTGCGGCCCAGCATGCCCGTCTGTGCCAAACCTGTACCTTCACATCCAGCCAGGGTTGAAGGGCAGCTAAGCTCAAGAGTTCCTGGTTTCCTGCCTTGCAACAGAGATAAGGCTGTTTTCTCACCTGCTGGAGCTTTACAGAAAAGCCGTTTGCAAAACTCAAATTGCAGTTCGACCCAAGTCACAGCTGCAGCTACTACTCCTTAGCACGCAATAGGGACCAGTGCACAGAAATAGCTCGGAACATGCAACAGCCTCAACAGAATTCCTCACCCAAACACATCCACATGGGCTTGCTGAGCACAGGCAGGGCCTGCCACGCATTAAACCCCAAAGGGCCCGTTATAAACGACGCCTGCACGAGCCCCGTCTGGTGCGGGACAGGGAGCTCCACTGCCCCGGCACCACCGAGATCAACCGGCGGCAGAGACAGCAGCAGGAGGGAGGCGTTAGGGAGCTCTCCCAATATCTATAAAGTGCACCTGGCCACACGGGAGGCACTGCCCAAGTCCTGTTTGGACATCTGGATGTGCCAGCACCACAGCTCAGCCACGCCACAGCCCAGGGACAGGAGACAGTAACAGCCAAGTTCATCAACTCAGGGCCAGCTGATCCGTCTGCGCTGACACGTCATACAGTACAGCTGCTCCGACATCACCTTTTCCAATCTGTGCTTAAGAATGATCTATCTTTCCGAGCAGAGCAAGGGTCAACTGCTCGGCACACTTTAATAATTTATTAAGAGCTGGCAGCAGCAGCAGCTCTGCTGCACTGCTCAGCCGTCCTCGCACACTGCCCAGCCCAGGGTAGCGTACAACGTCCAGCACAAAAGGTAGGTATGTAAAAAAAAAAAAAAAAAAAAAAACAGGAGTACCTCATAAATAATCTAGTAGTTCCTCCGGCTGCTGCAGCTGGTGAAGTGTCCTGGATGAGAGTGGAAGGCGCTTCCCTCGCCGGCACCAGGCCCCTGCCCCGCGGGGCAGCCCGGCTTCGTTTCCCCTGCTGCAGCAGACGCAGTCACGGCCCACGCGGGCACCCGGGAAGTGCAGTTCTCTCGTGTATACTTATAGGGATGTAAATTATTAATAGCTCTGAAGGTAGAAAGGAGGAAAAAAAATTAGATACGTGCCCTTCAGCAGCATTTTTGCAACTTTAATGGATTTAGACGGAGAGTCTATATAGAGCAACCAAGCGCTATAAAAAGCATCACAGAGATGCACACTGTGCATGGGGGCAGGGGGACAGGGTTCAGTTCAGCACACGAGCTTGGCATTTAAAGGAAAAAGTCCGGCCGTGTCTCTTGCAACCCCCCGGAGCAGCCTGCGTGGGCACAGGCACCACGCAAAGCCACGTGCTAAGCCAGCAGCAAGGCCCTGAGCAGCCTCCAAACAGCCTTGGACCAAGCGACCAGGCAAACCAGCTACCAGGAGAGAATTAAAGCCTTTAAATAAGGGAAACGGTACAGGACGAGCTAAACACAGAGCACAGGACACCCTGGGACACCCTCTACATGGAGGCATTTACAGCTCCAACCTGGGCTTGGCTCCCCATCGCCCTGCACCTCGCTGTAACCACCGAGGGTCCCACCAGCAAGGAGGTGCAGGCTAGCAGAGCTTGGACCTTGCAACGAGTATTTCCACGCTGCTATTGTCATGCACAGCACAGATTTGAAATTTTATGTATTTTTCTATATTTAAAAATAAGCAGAACAGCAAGCGGCAGATAAAATGGCCCTCAGTCTTCTAAGGGAAAAGGAGGTGAGAGGAAGAGCAAGGCAAAGGGAAAAAACAGCTTCATTACAGAAAATCCACTAAAACTCCTGAGGGTAACAGAATGAAGAGCAGTAGCTTTTATAGCTTTACGAAGAATAAAGCCTGCCAGACAAATGTAATTGCTTTATTTGTTCTTTGATATAGTTAGAGAGATTGGACAAAAAGAACACAGCTGAGGTCACATTTTGGAATTTTAGGACAGCATCTGATACTGTGTCTCACAACATCCTAATTGAAAAATTAATCCAAAAAGACTTTGAAAGAACCAGTACACGGTATGGAAATAGAGAACTGGCTACAGGGCTGTAAACAAATGATAATGATAAATGGCATCGTGTTGAACAGAGGGGAGGGCTGAGCAAACAAATTCATTAATGACCTGGAACAGGGAGCAAACAGCACCCAAATGAAACCTGCAGATTGCATTAGAGGCAGATTGTGCCCGATGGCTGCACGTCTGCCTGCAGGTGAGCAGCAGCGGTGCAGCGCGGCGGTGCAGCGCAGCCCCCTCACCCTGCACGTGCACACACGCTCATGTACAGCTAAATGTCTGCAGCATCGTGTAAATATAGTTAATTCTCAATTACTGAAGGAGATGCATTGCAGAAATTCTCTTAGCCGATGTCAGACACGTAGAAGTCTGCATAGAGAAGAAAGGTTGTGACCTCCCATTCACATGTAGCTGGAAAACCCATTCAGGACGGGACAAACAGCACACTGCATGATGCCCTAATTCCAGCAACGCTTTTTTTCCACATTTCTCTGGTTTAGCTTAAAATATTTTTTTAAGGAATAGTATCCCCAATAAAATAATTTAAGAGCACAGTTTTCCTCAGCACAAACTTAATTAATATAAGCTTTAAAAAAAAAAAGGAAAAAAAACCCAAAACACTATATCGTGTCTTCCTGGGAAAGTTTCTAAACACAAGATTTGGCATCACTGACCTTTAAAGGACCAAATAGATAGTTCATCAAAAATAGTTATAAACAGTTATAAATTATCTGTTAATAGATAAATCAACAGATTTCTTAGCCTTTTCACTGATGCAAAGTAAAAGTAACTGTGTACTTTGTACCATTGCACCTTTTGCCTTGTCATGACATTTCCTGCAAAACAGATAATATAGGACACCTAATATAGGATAATATAGGAGGTTCATAAAACATACATACCCAGCATATACCCCAGGTATCAGCACAGGTGCTGATTTTCACACTTTGGAAGAACTGAGAGTTCAGCACTGAGCTCACACTTTGCACATTTTAGCCCATGTACCAAATG
The DNA here is from genome assembly GCF_000705375.1 of Tinamus guttatus. The sequence continues at coordinate 156,968 of NW_010583817.1, read as the reverse complement.
AAAAGGTTAAGAGCACGGAGATAGGACAGCATTTATAGCTCTCCTGGGAGTTTTCATCCAGAACTAAGATGCATTTTTTCCCCAGAAGTAGAACCTACCTATCATTAGCACCAGCAGCTGAGATGCAGATCTGAGATTTACCACTTGATAAGTTGGAAAAACGTCTCCTTAGGATCTGGGCATGCAGGAACCCCTTAAGAACACCTCATTAACTCATTGAAGAGGATTCTCACAGAGATTAGCCTCAGCAATCCTTCATTTAGCTACCAATCCATTCATGTGATGCCAATAAGCCCCTCACAGGGGCCAAGGCCTCAGGAACTCATACGAGGAGTTTGGGTTTGCCTGGCAGTGCTATTCCTGTGTACACTCTTGGTGTACTCACACCACATCAGTGTGAAAACTACTTTGTCCCAAAATGATCATTTATTTTTGACAAACAGGATACTTGTCCACACACACACAAAATATATATAACCAAATGAAGCTGATACAGATGCTTAAAAATGAGGCATATGGTAAATTAACACCCAGTTCAACTAATTTTGCAGCACTGGCACAAGGCCTGTTCCCCACCGTGCGTTTCAATGGCATGGTGGGAGACTGGCACACACAAAAGACAGAAAGGGGTTTCAGAAATACCCAGGGCAAAGTGACTTCAAGTGCTGCTCACTGCCTGAATGCTCAATCAGGCAGGCAGGAACTTCCCATCCCAGCCCTTTATTTCCAGGTTTTCCTTTCCTCTGCGCCTGCTCCTGTCGCACCATCCGTACTGGATTTCCGATGAGCCTCCTCTCCCCGAGGAGCCCAGCTGCCTTGCTCCCTCAGGAGCCTTCCGGCACCGCTTCAGCTGGCTGCGGCAGCAGAGAAACCCGACATTCCCTGTTCCAGATTGAAGACAGGGATGCTGTGCTGGTAACGGCCATCGTCACCTATGTACAAGCTGGCCCCGCAGCAGCTCCACTTCTCATTGGGCTCCACATCCCCC
>NW_010583817.1:139568-155282 GCF_000705375.1 Tinamus guttatus | reverse complement strand
TCTTTGTAATATCATGAGCCCCCCAGGAACCTGGGGAATGAGACAGGAGACACTGTAGGGAAACCGAAGTTAAAAACTGCACGCTGCATGGTTCATTCTCCTAGTAATTCCTCTTATTCATTGCCATAATCAACTTGACATGCAAAGCTGCTCCAAATTTACTGACAGCTTTTCAGCTGACATCTAGTTCTCAAGGTTTTTTTCTTTTTTGTTTTGTGATGCCCTTTAAAAAAAAATTTTTTTGAATAGCTAGTTATTCATTGCCTTAAACCAGGATATACAACCATGTCAAGAAATATCTGTTAAAGTTGTATCAAAAAGACTTTTGGGATTATTTTATCTCCTTTGTAGTCTTCAGAAAACACTCATTTGTAAACAATTAAATCATCATTTCAAACCTGTCTACAGCCTCAGCATCTTTGTGTGCAGCCTGCACATCGCGTAAGCAAGTTCCTTATCGCTACATCCAGGAGCCAGGTCTGAGATGTTTCCTACTAAACGTCTTCCTTGGGGCAGACTGGAGGATGCGTTTATGGACTAACAAAGGCTCTGCGTGAGCCCCCAGTAGTGTATCTAATGAAATATAATAGCAGCCTATGTAAATCAAACTCACAATACTCCCAAGACACGCAGAGAGCAGAAAATTTGCCACAAAAACCGAGGGTCATTGTCGCCACGTAACGTGCGGTCCTGCCTGACATAAAAAGGCAGCTATTTCATTCAGCCCTACAGGCTCATCCTTTGGCCTGGAACGACAGGAATCTAAGCTACCTCCCCGCACCTGCGGCGAGATGCGGGGCTCCTGCACAGCATCGGCCCCGGCACAAGGCAGCGGGACGGCTGAGCCGAGCCAGGTTTCTCTCCTAGCTGCCATTGCTCTCTTCCCAGCTTTGCTGCCTGCCCCAAGGTCCAGTTTCGCTGGGGTTGTACAAGCAGAAGCGCAGCATCCCTCCCGAGGGATACGTGTGTAACGCTCTCCTGCGCCGAGCGCTGCGGCGGCGGGACAGGGAGCCTGGAACGCGCTCCTGAGCGGGTAGCTGCACCTGTGCCGCACGCAGAATAACCCTCTCCCCATCACTGCCAGCTAAACAGCAGATTCTCCCACTACCCCCAGCATTTCTTACATTACAAATAATTCAAAAATATTCTTGTGTGGATATCTGGTGTTAGAAATACCTTTTGCTGCAAGTTACACCTACCATCAAGAACTCCACACGCTCCTTTTCTGTGCGGGGCAAATGGTTCATCCAGACAGGAGAGGCCAACCTGCTGCTGCCAGTTCACCACAGGAACTTACTGCTTTAGCAATCTGATAAACCTTTCAGCTAATTCATCTAAAATCTTCAGGCATATCTTTTTCAAAATAGAATTGCTGATGCAGCAAAGAAGAAGAAGGGGGGAGAAAAAAAAAAAAAAAAAGGCAAATTCCACCTTCCTTCTTACCGAATGAATAGCAAGTAGTTCCTTGTGAAACTAAAACTTCCTGTTAATTTATGGAAGCAAATCCACGGCATTCATAACATCCCACCACGGAGGGGATGCAGACAGCACATCATTGTTTCAGAGAGGAATTCCTCTGTAAGCAAGAAATCCGCTGAGATGGTATCAGCCAAACACCGAACAACCCTCCCCGCTCCGCGCGCGGCCCCCGCCAGCCGCTCAGCACCGCTGCCCGGGCAGCCAGGGAGGCGAAACACCCAGGAGAGCAAGAGCAGCTTGCGGGGACTCCACGAGCATCTCGGGACATCCCAGCTCCTGACATCTACCTTTCAGATCAGCAATAATTTTCTAAATATTACTTTGTCAATGCCGCTACTATTGAAATAGCAAAGGGTTTTGAAAAAACTAAAACTAGAGGAAGGTATTTCTCATTCTAAATATTCTGTAATTGACAGCTGACTGCCAAGCTGAAGACAGGAAATTCAGCTTATCTAAGAGGAAAAGCACCTCAGCTCGAAGCTCATTCTGTTGGGCTTTTCTCAATGAGTAGCAATTCCTCTAGCTAAATGTACATCAAAGCCCCTTGCAAGCCACACCTGACAAAATCCCTGTATTTGAAAAGCAACAGATTTGTAAGCAGTACATTACACATAAGCTTTTTTTTTTCCCCCCCACAGATGCACAAACCAAGATTTTTCCTATTGAACTACTCCAAATATAAGATTTCCACAGCAAAACCTGTAAATCAAGAGAGCAGTGTTCAAGTCTAAGGTGATGACTTTTTCTTTTTCCTTAAAAGACTACTAACATAGATGTTTAACAACACTTCTAATGTTCATTTCAAAATATTTTTACTGCTTTGTTAGAAAAGTTGAAAAACTCGGTGGAAATAAACCCTGCAGCTACTTTCACAGGAGCTATTCCGTGCGACCCAGCACGGCTCCGGAGGACGCAGGAGCAGCCGGAGGCTGCCCGGCTGCGCTGGGCACGGGTTTGATCTGGGCACAGCAGAACAGGTCATCGTATCTGTCATCATGTTCGCAGGGCTTTTTTTTTTTTTTTTTTAAAGAAAGCATTATCGACACTGAAGTCATTGGCTCTTCTAAACAGATGTCCTTGAAGCCAACAAAAACGCAAACACTGAATTCATTCATTTCTTAAAAACAAGGAGAAAATCTGTCCCAGGCAACTGAAACCAAGCTCAGGAGAGCTGAACTGGGGGCTTTGTCCATTAGTAAAGTGCCACTGTACTGAGCTCAGTACAAGTGTAACAAATGCACAGGTCTTTAAGAGCTGTTTTACTGGAACGAGGGTTAAGAAACCTCCCAAACTTCCTTAGTATGTGTTAAGCAGTGTCTTTAAATAGTTTTGCATGGGCCCTATCCTCAAGTTCAGCTACAAAGATGACTCGCTTCCGAAGAAGGAAGCCAGGAAATGAGCCTGGGAGCTTTTGATTGCTAGCTCAGGGAGAGCAATGTACAAAACCTTGAAAAGGAGGAGTTACATGACTAAAAGGAGATGTCTCCGAGTACTGCAATTAAGAGCTGAAACCTGCACACAGACCTCCAGAGGAATAGAAACTGAGGCCAAGAGTGGAGCTCATGGGAAACACGGAGAGCGTTTTCTGGAAGGGCGCTGGGTGCAGATGTGGATCTGCCAGTGGGGACAGGTTTCAGCAGAGACCTCCACCCCGGCACACGGGGGCTCAGCCCCTACGTGCGGCCACGGACACTGACCCCACGGCTACACCCGTGCGGGAATCAACCACCCGCCCGAGCGCTCTGTGGGGTGTCCCCAAAAACTTCAGAGTGGGGTAAAAAACATCCTCTCAACAGCCCTTGCTTCAACCAATAACTCCATTCCCCAGTAACTTTGGGACTCAGAGCTCCCAAAAGTCACTTCCACTCTATAAACAACAAAGACGTTGCAACAGTTTACAAAAAAGCATCATGTCACAGGAGTCCTGTGCGATCCCGGGCAGCCCTCTGCCAGGACGTGCAGCCCACGGGCTTCACAGGTCAGGATAGCCTCATGCCAAATCTGCTAGTGCAAAACTTGCTCTTTTAAGAGCCAAACTGAGCCATTAAACACAACAAAAGTCTTTGAAGTGCATGCTGGACACTGCAGTCCATAAACAGCACACTTGTTTGCAACACTTACGGTAAAGTATTTTGGTCAAGTATAGCATGAACAAGTGTGATTTTATTATATAACTTTGCTAGATTTCATATCTGCTTTACTGCATGTGGTTCGCTCTCAGCTGCTGTTAGACAAAGCTCCACTATCCTCCAATTTCTAGGGTTTTTTTCTCCCCCTCAAACTGAGACACTGCAGTTGTAAAACCTGCAAAATTAATGATCCCCATTAATCCTAGGTACAATTCCAGCAAGTAACACCTGAGATTAATTTGATCACAGGTTCCAGCTGAGCTGATAACAGAAGTTGTTACAGAACTTGGGAAGTTTTACCCGCAAATTACAGTGCAGATTTACATGTAACTCGACAGGATAAGATAACGCTACTGATGAGGGAGCAAAAGACGTATAAAGCAGGTTTTAACACACATAATGAAGAAGTAATTCACTGAATCATGCATTAGTGAGAATGGGAGGAGAAGGCCCTACATTCTTGCTGCACACACAGACCCACATCCCCCTTCAAGCGCTGCCCAAGGGCCTCTCTGCTCTTAGGAGCTTCCCATCCTTTGCATCATCTGTACCCCCAGGTTGGGAATCTCCCTTTCAGAGCACTGTACTGCAGTAATAGAGCATTTGCAATGTTCCGACCGTTTCTGCCTGGAAATAAACACTGATGCTTTTGCTAACTGATGCTCTCAAAACTCCTCATGGACAGGGTTGGAGGATTAGTTGTTTGATTTTATTTGCCATCCTTCATTACTACAGCTGTAAATACCTTTCTCTGAATTCACCAGAACAGAATCATTTATGTGTTCCAAAACCTCTGCTTAGGACAGATTAAAAAATAAATAAATAAATGAATAATAATAAAAAATGTTTAAACAATGTTCTATATGCAATAGAGCATGATCGGCTACTCAGGAGTCCAAAAGGGTATCTGCTTCTAGCTTTAACTTCTCCAAAATCCACTTTCTTATTGCATGGGTCATAGGAGAAATCAGCACACTTTCTTTTCACACAGACATTTGGGAAGGCAAATAATACCACATTAGTCAGACTTTCACTGAATTACTGTATCACTTTACTACAGTCAAGTACAAGCTGATTCCTTCCAGTTTAAGAGCAGAACATGCTACATGAGAGTGTGCCTGTAATGAGGGATATATTTTATATATATTTATTTAAAATTGGACTATATAAATGGCCTTTAATGGAAATCTCCTCGCCCCTGCACAGGTCTGCAAGCAAAGCCAACACTTTCCTCCCACACAATCGGGCCTTGTAACGGCAGCCGGAGACCTCGCAGAAAGCCAACATTCACTGTGCCGGCATCCTGTAACATTTGGCACCGGAGCTCCAACTTTGTTATTTCCCCAAGGAGCAACAATTTTCTTTGTGCAACAGCAGGGCAGTGTGTCTCTGCAAACCCACCTCACAGCCAAGTTTGGCGCTTGGGTGAAAGGAGCCCATTTAGGGGCTGCCCGGCGCTGCCGGCCGCGCGCAGCAGCTCCGGCGCGAGGCGCCGCGCGGGCACCGAGGCCTCCTCGCCAAACCGCAGGCACCTGGGGAGCCCAGCCCGGCCTGTTGACACTTGGGGATTATTTACAGGAGGAAAAAAAAAAAAAAAAAAAAGCTGGCCAAATTAAGTGAATAACAGTTACGAGATTTTAAATAAAGCAGTTATGAAAGTTACAGGGCATAGTTTTTCTTTCTCTTTGAGAAAAAAGCTACTTCACTGAAATCCATGAAGTAACACTGGTTCTGCAAGGAAAGCTGGGACTGGCACTGGAAATGAGCAGGTATGCAGGGAGCCAGCTGCTCAAAATGAAGCCAAGGCAGAGCTGTATCACAGGCACTACTTGAAGGTCTGGCACATTGTCTTTATATTTACACAGCACCTTGCTCATATTTCTTACAAAATAGCTGCCAAAGCTGCCTTTTTTTTTTTTTTCCCCTCCTCTCTCTCTCCTCTTTTTGGCTACATTTCACAGAACAACCTAGGTATTTGCTTCTCAATTTTTCAGAAGGCCTCTGGTGCAATCATTGGATGCTCCAGCTTCTAGATGGTCTTTTCCAAGTGCGCTGCCACAAATACCCAGATCCACTCAAGTTCATGTATAAAATAGATTCATATTCACAATACACCAGATCTAAAACTTTGCACCCTTGTGTATTTTCACATTTCTGAGCTGACCTCATAAACTGCAATAATTTCATCCAGACAATGGATGGGTATTTGTGAACACACTTGACAAACTTCTTGTGCTGCTTGTTTAACTTATTTTGCTAATCATTTACATAGGCAATCCTTTCAATTACCAATAAATAATACAGTTATTTTCAAATGTGTCTTGCCTGGATACCAAGCCAAGGCCAAAGTTTTAAGTGTAAATATTTAGTGTAAGTTTCAAGACCTCCTGTATCAAACATTCTGTTTGCAGACATACTCACTGCCCCAAGCATTTAATTCCAGCATAAATTAGCCATAAATCTCTGTATGTGCTTGCAAACTGGGGACCAAAGAAAGTTCTATCACTTGGATAACACTGCTGACAGGACAACACTTTTAGCTGGTTTGGCTGAGCCTCAACAACTCCCAAGAGATGCAGAGAAGGGGACAAAAGAGAAAGCAGAGATCTGCCCCAAGCAAGGACAAGACACAGCGGAAAGGGAGACACACGGCAATAGCATGGCCACACTCCCAAAGAGACAGAGGACGAATCTCTTACAAGCAGCAGAGTAGCAGCTCCCCCATCCTGCTTGGCTTGCTGTATGAAGGGCTTAACCAAGGCCAAAGAACACTTTGTACAAAAATCATGGGTTAGAGATGATTACTTGTAGTCTGTCAAGTACCACTACATGTTCTTGCTCATATTGTCCCACAAAACCCCATGGTTTACATCTGGCACTACCCTCGTCACAGATAACCTGATATGTCCTGGCAATCTCTGCCAGGAATTCAGCCCAAGGTCATATAGTCATTTCTTAAACAAATTGTGGCTAAGAGGAATTTTGACCACAGAGCCCACAGAGTTCTAACAATTGCTGCCTACACACAAGTGACAAACAAGCATAATTAATTTTATTAATAACTTAAACCAGCCTATCCAGAGATTTTAGCAGGAGAAGAACTGTTCTGGTTTTGCAATGTGTACGTAAGAAATATTTCTGCGTGATGTACCCTTTTATGCCTGAGAGGTAACTGTACTGTCCACAGAGCTAAATTTATGCCCGCTATGCAAACTATGCTAGGTATAATTTGAGTAAAAGGAGGTACTTATTGCAATAATTATCACGTTAGCCATTAAAGTTGTGTTTCCATACAGCCTGCTTGTTTATACATTTTTCCCTTTTGCAGCTGCATCCAGATTCACCTGTTTCAGAGCTCAGGCAATCAGCTAAGGCTGCCTCATTTACTTGACTTACTCTAACCTAATCCAGTCTAGAACAACTTGAGAAAGAAAAATAGAGGTACTTTAAATTCCTACTGAAGCCAGCCTTGGCAAAACCTCCCGGGACAGGGAGAAGGTCCCTCCTTCACCTGAGGGGTCTCTTCCTCTCCGGGTTCAAAGTTCACTGCAAAACAGGTGTGACAGCATTTCTGAAAAACTCCAATCCTGTCTGCCTCTTGAGTTGCAATCTGCAGTCTGCGGCAGACCCACAAAAGTCTTAAAAGCTACATTTGTACTAAAAATCTCAGAAGTTTGTGTTTATCACCTTCAATATCATATGATATTGCTCTGCCCTGAAGGGCTGACACCGGCAGTGAATATAACTACAGCTCCACCTTGGCTCAGCACACGGTGTCTACAAAGGAGCAAAAGAGTAATAAAAAGTTACCTTCAGTGCTACCTAGAGTTGGGTGGAAATTTCATTTGATTAATCAGCCAGCCTCTGCTCTCAACACCTCAGGAAGAAGCTGCCGCCTACTAAAGCGGCGCTGTGCAAACAAGCTAAGCTGCATCACTGCTGCCCAGGATCAGCCTCATCTTCCTGTCGCCTGTCTTTACTCCAGATGCAGCGATGGCAGGCGAGCCGACAGCCCCGGAACGTGCCTGCAGCTTCAGGTGGCCCCGCTGAGCACGTGCACAAGGGCTGCAGGGCCGGCGAGTGGCGCCTGCCCCGCGCCCACGGCCTCAGCACAGCGAGTGCCGGGGACACGGTGCCACAACGCCGACAGCTATCCCAGATTGACACCGGGCCAACTGCCTGTTGATCTCAAGTAACACGCTGTGCAGGATTTTCTCTTTCATATATCCGCATTTCAGCGAGCAGATATATAACACTGGAGGCCTCATCATCAACTACATCAGCACGGCACACCCTTTGCTGATCATCCACATGATGATCTATGCCCAGCTGCAGGGCTATGGAAGGCACATGACAGCCGATGCGGAGCTGCCTGCCGTGGCTACAGGAACTAAAACAGACCCCACCACCCATGAGCGACAGCTACAGCCGCCCTGCGGTCCAGCCCGCGCCGCCGGGTGTGCCGGACAGGGCTGTGCAGCGTTGGGTGGCTCTACACGACCCCCCTCTCACTGCAACACACGTCTGTGCAACAAGGAAGGGTTCTTAAAATGATGCAGCCAAGTACAATGACACATGTTAAATACAGCCACAAGCGGACAGACAGCAGAAACCCATGAATAACCTCATTGATCACAGTAATGAAAGCCTGAACTTATTTGCAGTGGAGACATTTCCTGGCGAATTTCCTTCCACTTGGTAAGAGCACAGACATTGTCTTACCCCTTCCACACCACGCAGCAATAAAGCAAAGCTCCAGACAGCGCCGTTGGCGTGGAAGGGAGCACGTAGCTGCGCAACTGCTCCTTGCAAGGCTCGACCCAACACGGATCTTCAAGTTCTGAGCAATTCTGATGCTTGGAAGTTAACTTGTATTCTGAATATTGACCACAAGTTGAAAAGCTGAAATTTAAGTCAATATGGAAATTCTAGGGAAAAAAAAAAAAAAATTAAGAAACTGTTTTTCATTTTAAGGACATCGAAAATTCTAGCTTATTGCTCTAAACATACCATTCATATGTAATTTTTACCTAGATACAGTATATACACATTGTATTTTTTAAGAAATAGGATAAAAGAAAAAACAAAGCTGAAATGGAGACCATGAAGTAATCTCTCTTCTGGCTTCCAACTATTTCAAATCTTACACAGACAGACATTTCAACACACACGCAAAGTGCGTTACTTTCAACAATACAGCATTTTTCAACATCAACAGTTCTATTTAAAAAACTGTCAGCCCTCGTACGCTATCTAGACTATCTGTGATTTTTTTAATACAAGGTGATTGAGACGTAGATGGCAGGTAGATAATTTTATCACCTCTAAAAATACAGACGGTTGTTTTATTATGCAAGACTGAGTGGTTTCAACAATCTGCTCTATTTGCCGAGAGTCGTTGGGAAATTCCCCTGGGACAGCTCTGTGCGCGGGGAAGGCGGCCGTGCCGGGGGCAAGGCCGGAGCCCCCGCGGGAACTCGGCGACACGTCCACGCTCGCAGAGCCCAATTGCACGAGCAGCCGCAGCCGGCACCAGCGCAAACCCCCTCCTCCTCAGATCCCGGCACTTCTGCGGCCGCCCTGCAAAACTCGGAGAAAACAGGAACTGTATCGGCGCTGCCCCGCGCTCCGGCTTGCGTTGCTATGAACACGGCAACCAAAGCAGTTTTGAGGCTACTCGTGAAACCCCACACAGGAAGCTGCACAGCAGCTGGGGGAGAACGCGTGTGCTCAAAGGAAGGGCAGAAAAGGCTGGGGAGAAGGGCAAAAAACAGGCCGCAACCAAGAAAATAAAGGAAAGTGTAGAGATATGAGAACACCACTTGTGACAGTGGGTTTAGACAGGGGGAACGGAGGGCTCATCCTCCCCGGGCAAGCAGAGGGCCCTGTGGGGCACCAACACCATCTCCATGGAAAGCAGGGTGTAAAAACCCCAGCTTCCTTTTCCCGAAAGCTTGAAGTCCACCCTAAAACATGATTCTGCAGTGCGTGCTTCGAGGCTTTTCTCCTTCCTTCAAGCACTGCATGCAGGCAGTGCTCGGTATTCCCGATGCAACTTCTTTAAAGAAGAGCTCCTGTTGCCTTAACCAAAGGATTAGTATTTCAAAATCTCTAGTTACATGACACTTTTAAAAATCCCTTTTCAAACAGATCTACAGCCATGTAATGAACATCCAATAACCACTTATGTTTCTGCTCTGTCATAAACTTCTATATAACATTTACAGCCTCTCTGTACAAGACTTCCAGCCACACATAAATCCTATCCGCAGCAAGAACTCATATGAGAAGACTATCCCTGTCTCACCAGGCCGGTGAAACGGCAGCCTCCCAGCCCAGAGCAGGTCTCCAGCACCTGATAAAACGCTCAGTTCTGCTATTTATTAACACTGAAGCATTTATCTCTTTGTTATACAAGTAACACAAAAGCACAAAAGACTCCCATTACACCAACCTGTACAGTTGGAAATAGAAATTTCAAGGCAGTCCAAGGACTCTTGCAAGCACTCGCAAGCAGCAGAGTCTGCACTGGGAGCATCCGAACTGTGCACAGCCACCCTCCCCGGGTACCAACGACACATTGATTCGAACACTGAGATAGCCCCTAACCACTAATTACTCCCAAAACAGGGAACTCGCTTGTGACACCCAGAGTACAAGTGTGAAAGGATACCAAAAGAGCTGCAGGTAGCAATATGCACAACCTGTGCACCTCAGGTGAGACTAATAAAAGTTTGAACACTCCATAAACGGAAAACACAGATGCAGACAGAGGCTCAGCACACACCCCCCAAAGCCCAGTTAGCTTGACTTTCTCTTTTCCTCCCCCATCATTTATGCCTATAATATTTTGGAAGATGATAAAAGCCACCCAGCTTCCATTTTGTTTTTTGAGCATCCCTGTGTCAGCCTCCACACAGCAGCAGCAGACGCTGCCGAACGCGGCTCGTCCCGCCACGCGCCCCGTGTGGGGCGTATTAACGGGCCCCACTGCGGTGACGGCGACGGTGTCTCTTGGCTGCCACTCTTCCAAACCGCTGGGCTTGGATATGACACAGTTTTGACGGTGCCGGGTTTGAGACACCTCAAACGAGTCAATATTTATCACTGTTATTTTTATGAGGTAACTGAAGCGCTGTGCGCAAAGCGACGCAGAGCTCCTTGGCCAAGGTGGCTTGCACGATGCCCGCGCCGCGCGCGGCTCCGGGGAAGGACACACTGTGCGCTCCAGCAGCGGGATGGCCCTCCACACCGGCCTCTCCCCACAGGCTTCTCCACATGCTTCACACCAGGCCTCTCACTGGCACAGAAATAAAACAGTTTGGTTTGGGAACCTCCTGCTCCTTGACTTCCTTCCGCTTTCCAAGTTTGGAGCATGTTTAGTTATTCCCTGCAAGCATGTGAACCCTTGCTCTTGGGTGTTGAAGGAAAGATTCACCCCGATGTAAAGTCAATCACGTTAGCAGAGAGACTTTCCAAACTCCTGCAGACTCATCCCAGAGTGGAATGAACTACTGCACTCCTGAATGTACAACGCAGAGCGCGGCACTTCCCAAAAACTGCCAGCGAGCAAAGAGCCTCGGGAGCTCAGCACCTCACTAAGTTACTTTGCGATTCTCCAAATTTACTACAGGTCCTAATTTGAGACATACTTTAATGCACTCATCTAATTTTTAGCATTGCTTTCTAAAAGAAGGCTCTGAGGGCCAACATTGCATACCACAGTTTGCTATCAATATTTACAAATACTGTTTTTTTTCTAACTAGAAAAAGAAAGTTTCACTGTGAGGATAACTGACACCAACACAGGCTGCCAAGAGAGGTCGTGGGGTCTCCATCCTTGGAGATACTCAAAACCCCAACTGGGCCCATGCTCCAGGGCAACCAGCTCTTGGTGACCCTGGTGGAGCAGGAGCTGGACCAGATAATCTCCAGAGGGCCCTTCCAACGTCAGCTGTTCTGTGGCTCTGCAAAAGACAGCAGAAAAACCAAAACATGCACATCACACAGCAAAGAGTTACTTTGTGCACCAGTTCCTGTGTGGTTTTAGGTGGCATCACATCCTTGCATTTGAGGCGATATTTCCGAGTAGCTGTCAACTTTAACTATGATTATCAAGTTCTGCTCTATGCCGCATATCCTGGACCCTAACATGTTCTGAGCACCCCTTTCAAAAAGGATACTGCATCTCTTCAAGATGATGCCCTGCGTGGTTATGAGGGGCAACTCAAATACACAGGGATCATCTCCTGCAATCTCCTTTGGCTTCTCGAAAAAAATGCAGGAAAAAAAAGAAGCCAAAGATGACCACTTATTTCTCTGAAGAAAGCTTTCTAAATAAAAAAATAAAAAATAAAAAATAAATAAATAAAAATCCCTCAGTTGAGATATTTTCAGGAACGCATATAGACTTACCAGGCTAACTACTGGAAAGAAAAACCTGTCTAGTACTTGAAGTTTATCCTGCAGAACAAGTGGTGAGACCTCTGGTTTGTGCTGCAACTTCAGGCCCAGCAAAGTTACAAAGAGAACATCGGCCAGCATCACAAGCGCAAGAGCCAGCATCCTCTGTTTCCAGGATAACATTTTCTGTAGACTGCCTGCTCTTCTCAAGTGATGCCTGTGACATGGCCCAGGATGATTTCTTAACAACACAAGCCACAGTGTTAGGCCTCAATTTAAATTTCACTGAGTTTACATTTCAAGAAACTGTTCCTCCCTCTAAAACTGCAAACCCTGCTCTTCAGTTACTTTTTATTTCTACATTTTGTGGTGCACACAGGAATGCACATAAAAGCACAGTATAAACAATTCTGCAATTACAGCCTCATTTTAAATCACCAATGTTCTTCATCTCAAACATTCCCTCACCATCTTCCTCTTATCTATTTGCTTTCTTAATAGCACTGTAAAATTTATTCTACCATTTGGGCCCTTAAAAAAAAACTCAGGAAATCTTTTGCTACAAAGAAAACTGATCATTTGTTTCTAATGGTTCCTCACCATCGTCCAGGTGGGCCCTGGTCACGGCAGTGCCCTGCATGCACCTTCCTGCCATCCTCCCCTCCCCAGCATGCCTGCCAGGAGCTCCCTGGGATCCCTCGTTCCTACCACCCCTCACCTCCATCACCCGCTTTGCTCCTCTTCTGGCTGCCATCAGCAAGCCTTCATTTTCCTTTGCATAAACTGAACTGCTTATGCTCCAAACTCCCAGTGACCCATTCATAAGCACTAAGAGAAGGGTAGGTCCCATTGGCAACCTCAGGAGCTGAGAAGATTGCTAATAAGTAACAGGATATCACACTTCCATGCTTTTAAAAAGGTCAACACATTGTCAACATTTGTTTTAGATAAAGATTGGCTACTTTCCCTTCCAAGTTGCTCTTTAATTGTGGCCTTTGATTCAGCTACATAAAACGTGTGACAAAGATACCGTGGCACGTTGCAGATGAAAAACTATGTTCTGTGAGCAGTTTTTGCTTTGCAATCACCAAGAAAAGCTACAATAGTAGCAGACAGACACCACTTTTCTTCTAAAACAATAATAATTTAAGTATGTATAAGAAAAAAAAAAGTGACAGCTTTGCACAGCTTTAACCAAAAATAAAACAGGGCAAGGGCTTTTGGAAACGTTGCAGGAAACGCACACACATATCTGAATAAGGGCTGGTAGTTTTCCTTTAACTGTTGCATTAGGAAATCCAGGTGATTCTGAATGCAGGTGATACCGACTGCCCCAGGCCTTATCGCTGTGCCAGGGTTTATAACTCAGTTTGTAAAGGCTGGAACAAATTCTTCAAGGCAGCAGATGAAGGTTTAACTCCACCAAAGCAAAGGAGGATTTCAGACATGGTGGAATTGCCCACAGTAACTAATGTGTACATTAGGTTTGGTACAGATGCCTTTAACGCGTGGCCAGAGCGCCAGTTTGGCCGAGCTCAGGCTGCTTTGGAAGCGCCCCAAGCCAACCACAGAGCAGCGCACAACAGGCAGAATCGAGGTGCCCATGCGGGGACCTGGCACCAAATAAACCACCCCATTTTAAACACACACCTTCACCTCCTTGGCAATCACCTTCCCACACTGCTAAGTCCTCATTTGTACCAGGCGACAGGTATCTCGAAAGGAGGCTGCAGGATCCTGCACAGGCTCACTGCAGCTTATCCAAGGAGTGCACACTCCATACTGGAGTGTTCGCATGAAGAAACCTTCGTTTAGAATCATTTACATTGTCACAACCAGAATTTAGCAAAAACTAACACACCTGTATGGGGCTCTGCAGCACCAATTTAATGCTGATTGTAGACAGAGTAACTACTCCAAAGAATCGAAGAAAAAGGCCCATTCCCTCAATAACTGGACCTAATCTTAGCAGCACATTACAGCACCCCCACACAATTTCCATGAGCTAGGAAAAGAGCTTTTTGGCTAATTTAAAGATTAAACAGTTAAGAAGTTGCTAAAACAAGAAGCTTTATTCAGCAATGCTGCTCAGAGTCACAGAAAGTTTCCTTGAGTAACAACCAAATTACTTGGTCAACAGATTGCTGCAGACAACAGCCCAGCTCACTTTAGCGCTGTGGTCTTATAGACTGTATCCCCAGCAAGGAAACAGCTGTGTTCATTTTGTTTATTCAGCTTGCTTTAATATTAGGGATAATAGAAAAGCTTCTTCTCAAGGTCTTAGTGCTCAGAAATTCAGCAGCTGTTATGGCCACGGTTTTTAATACTTCCCCCCAGCAAATGCACACAAAAGGGCTGCTTAAGGAGGTCTGAAATGCTATGGAAAAAAAAAAAAAAAACAGTCTTGTGGTGCACAGGATACAAACAGGAGTATCGATACCTTCTGGCTGTATGTTAACCCTTGATTAAATGTTAACCCTTACAAGTAACAGGCACAAGATGCAGGGAAGCGGTGTGTGCTTTCACTAAGGACAAGCTAGCCTGGGGAGGCAGGAACTGCTGACTCCTGTCACCTCCTGGCAGCCAGAGCACAGGTTCCAGGCCAGATGTGTGCAGCTCCCTGGGAAATCATCCCGATGACAGAGCCAGCGGAAAGGAGAGGAACCGGGCTCCTCCCGCCAACAAGCTGCTGTGGCCAGGCCCAGCTGCAGCCGCGGGCGCTCGCACCGGGCACGACGGGCAGGCGCTGGTGACCCCGGCACGACGGGGACCGTGCGCTGCCCCAGCGCGTGGAGCGGGGCCGAGCAGGAGCCTCCAGCACTGCCGCAGCGAGGACGCGCCACAGGAAGGTACCTTGGTGCAGCCTCCTTAGCCACACTGGTCCCCAGCAGGTATTTTAGCAAAACAATCTCATTTCTTTCGTGTTCGCTTCCCTCGTGTCTCTCCATGTTGAGTGACCCATTGGGTTATTAACGGCCGTTAAGCCCCCAAAGTCCTTTGACTGACTGATGCAGTGGGACAGTCCTTGTCCTGAAGGACGAGTTGGGGGGTTTGGCGGGTGTCACACCTTGGTGCAGCCTCAGCAGGAGTTTCTGTAGCCCATCGGAACCGGCTCCAGCAGCCTCGCAGCGCTGCTCCACGATGGGGCGCAGAGGCAGCACCCCTGGGCGCGCTCGCCCCACGAGGGCCACGTTCGCAGCACACGGCGAAACCAGGAGGCAAACAGAGCCATGAGCACGGGCGAACAGCCAGGCACTGCGGTACAGCCTCGGCACCCTTCTCCTAGCGCTTGAGGCTTTGTCTTATTTTCCATCCGAGTTGACTACTGCCCCGCACAAGCTGGTCAGAACCAAGCACAGGCCTCACCACAAAGCTCTGCGGCTCCCCTCGCCTTGGCCGGGGCCCGGCAGACCATCACGAACGAGCACTTTGGCATCTCATTAAGTGGCCATTAATACATTTAAACCACCCTCTGGCTCAGGTAATCTGTTTGAAGGCAAGACAGGCATTTTGTTCCCACTGAAAACCCCACTGACTCCTTCCCAAAACTGGCCCAAAGAAGTCTACCAGCAAACACGCAACTCAAACATGTTACTAATTAGAAGCTGAGTAAAGGCATTAGAAGTAAAGCAAAAGAGATGGATTTGATCTTCCTTCAATCAAAAGAATATTGTCATGCAAGAAGCAGAGTGCAAGACTCCAT
>NW_010583817.1:127732-139550 GCF_000705375.1 Tinamus guttatus | reverse complement strand
ATCCAGTCTGAGAAGAAATCCTTAATGCATTACAGTTTAGAAAATGACCCAGTGAGGTCAGCTGGATACTAAAAAAGCTGCATGACAAGGTTCAGCACCTCTAAAAAAATTTAAAGCTACTATTAAGGGATTCCACAGCAGTCAAGAGAAAAATGCAGGAAATCAGGTTGCACCTTTTCAGTCAGGTCAGCCTTTTTTTCCTCCCCTCACAATTCATCTCCATTTGGAGCACACAGCAGGTGAGCAAATAGCAAGTTCAAAGTTCTAAGTTTGAAAGACATTTTGCTTTTAAATTGCTGGTTAATAGAAATAATCACATGTTTATATCAATTTGGGGTTTTACAGAACCAATATTTACAAAAGCCACATGAAGTGATTTTGCCAAATCCTTTTTTTTTTATCATGCAATTCTTTGAAACAACAAAGCAACCTTTATTTTAAGAACCACTTCAGTTTCACAACTTAAATGAATATACAAGAGCTATATAAAAAAGCTAACATGACTATATTCCTTTAACATTACTCTCGCAGTATTTTAAATGTTATTCTGTGCTCTACTTCCTAGGAGATAGCAAGTGGCCCTGAAGAACCCCAGTTTGCTCTCAGAGCACCATGTTACTCAACTACAACTACAAATTTCTTACTACAAATTTGAAAGTACACTGCTGAATGGGATATTTAGTTGGTAAGCTGTACAGTAATCTGTCACACCCCATTTAGCAAGGATAACGGCCAACGTCTGTATCAACACTAAACAGCAAAGCAGACGTTCAAAAGTGACTCACTATTAAAGGAGCACCAACTTGATTAAATGTTGACTTGCCAAGTCCTAGGCTCATTTCAGTTAGATACAACAAAGCAGAAAGTTGCAAAGAAACAGTCCAAACAGAGCACGTTTCTTGTGGCAACGTGCTGGAAAGCGCTCACCAAATTAACCACACGGGCATCTCTCATTTTGTTATTTGGCACCGAGATGCATGAATAACTGACCACAGTGGAACACAGGTATATGGGCAAAACTGAGCCTTGAAAATAAGTAAATAAAACACTAGCCAACAGCTCTCTACTCAAGAGATAAGGCAAAACCTTATAGCATCTGTATGTGACTATGAAGTTACCACTACCCCAGCCATGGCAACTGTGAAAGTTAGGAAAAAAAAAAAAAACTGCTCATCAGTGATAACAAGCACTAGTGAAACAAAGAAAAAAATATCATGAATTGATCCAAAGGAGAACACTCTTCCACAAAAGAGTTATTATTTACCCTATATCTAATAGAGACCTGAGGTAGTTTGCCTTCCTACTATATTAATCCACTTCCTAAGCACCTGCGCTACCAACACACAGTCGAAGGCGACCTGCAGCTGGGGATGCAGCTTCCAGCACCTTCGGCTGCTGCTGGGCTTTGCGAGGAGCACCAAGGAAAGCTCCATAAACACGACTGGATTGTTCACGCATGAGAAAGAGTAAATACACACAACTATGCTAAAACTAACAACAGAACATAAACATTTGCTAACAAGCTCATTACCTGCCAGCGACTTCACAGCTCTGTAAGCAGGTTAGTTGGGTGGCAACCAGCTTGGTCTAGCAAGCAAGTCACAGACAGAAGCAGAAGTTCAGTTAAACCCAGGGCAGCATGAAACTCCAGAGCTGCCTTTCACTGATCCCTTCCGAGGGCCCCACGGTCCAGAAACAGATCATACAGGAAGCATCCGGAGCATCACATGTGACTGCAGAACACCCATTAAAAGTTACAGTGACACTTCAGAAGCCACCAAATGCTCTATCAATTTTGGATATCTCCAAACTATCTCAATACAGAATCCTTTAAGGACCATTTGACCTGCATAACCTTTATTTTCAGTTACACTGGTCTAAAGCATCTCATTCAGCAGCTTAAGTCTTTGATATGAGAATCACTCCAAGTTTACACCAGGGCAACTAAAAAGTGTAATGGCACTGAAATGAAAGAAGCTGTAAATTTTCTATCCAAATAAATTGTCAATACAACTTGTAAACTTAGCCTTGCCTGAAGCAATGTATATGTGGCATATGGGTAACATACAACTCCAAATTTAGATTTTTAGAAAACTGTGCCATTGTTTATTAAACTCCAGTGAAGCAATTTAATCTTCATTTTTACTTATAGATTTTTAGCTATATACAGACAGAAACCCTATAGCCTTATCTTTCACATAAACTAGCTTTGGGTCAAGTTCTGGTGTGTGGAATGTCATGAACTTACAGACCCACAGCAAGCCACAAAACAGTCCTGAGCTCAGAGGAATCCAGTGAACCTGCCCAGAAAGCAAATTAAATCTTATTCTTTCTCCATATCAGTTACTGCTCAAAACAAACACTCACTATGCGATGTATTACTGCAAAATTCCTCTGCTCAGAGGGCATGATAAATGCATTTAGATTTATTGAATTTTTATAAAGATTTTGCTCCCAAATATCCCACAAATATTAGAGCTAACCTGTTACTTTCTGGTCTTCCTCAGCTTATCAGATGTCCTCTCACCAGACTTTAGCTGAAAGCCTGTGCAAGGGCAGCAAGCACTCAGAACTCTCAGCTACACCAGATTCCTGCAATTTGAGACTGGTTTTTTCTAGTACAGAGCCATTAATCACTTGCAGCCACTTAGTAAAGGGGGTCACACGGTGGCAGGCTGACTAGTTTAGTACTGGACTGGATTAGAAAGGCTCAGGGAAGTGTCATCATAGCAGTAATGCTACCTGCCAATGGAAACTTCCCCCTGGTTTTGTATCATCAGGGCCTGACCTGAGCTTTTGGAACACGAGGCCACAACCTGACGGTCACTGTTGCTATGACATTACAGACACAAGAAACCACGCGGTGGTAACTACAGAAAGCCTGAGCTTCTTGCAGCATTTAGTCGGCGTGATGCTGTAAAAGCCCACGACCAGCCTGGATCCCATCTCTGCCGCTGCAGCCAGGAGCGCTCGGCACCGCCAGGCGCTTCCCACGGGGCGGCACGTGGATGCGGCAGAGCCCGCGACGCGTCGGCAGCGCGCGGCCACGAGGGCAGGACCCAAACTGCTCTCGGAGTTCTGCACGATCCTCCCGCTGCTGCTCACTCCCCAGTTAGCAGCGTAAGCTGCGAGCAAACTACAGTTATAATTATCACCATAATTACTATTTTAATAAGAACCAATGACTTATCAAAATATTTCACTGAAGACTTACACATCTTTTCTTGTAAGGCTGCCAAAAAGGGAAAAGCTGGTTCAGTGCTGATGTACCATCGCATGTATGCTGCTAGCAGTCAGCATCTCCAAATTTCTATTTATACAACTGGATGACTAAACCTGACTCAAGTGAATGCCAAAACGTAAGCAATTTGAGGCACGGGAGATGTGCAAAGTATTATTATTCTCCTGTTGTACACACTAACAGCTTTGTTTACTACATTTACTCCTCCTCTGCTTGTTTGCTTGGGTTTTATATGCTCTAGGCCAAGCTGTTGAACTTAGATGCCTTAAGGTAGCCACCTGAATCCACATTTACGTATTTAAACGGCTGTGTCAGGCATCCAGGGAAAGTCCTAAAAGCCTAAATAAGCTTTTAAGCACCTAATTCAACAAAATGAGGTGCCTAAACACAGATTTATCTCCAGGTACACAAAACTGTATCTCTGCAGGCAATAAGTTGCTATTTGACATGACAGCATTTTTACTGCCAGGTGTGCACTCTAGTCTGGTAAAAGCTTGTTCTTTCTTCACACACTTGTTAAATATTAAGATGCCTCCAGTAACAGTCCCATCTCTACAAAAAGGTTTGGTTTAAGTTTTCAAAATTAGCAGATGGTCATTTAATAAGTTACGGCCTCAGGTACACTGCCCAATTGAGGAGAACGTTTCCCAGTTAAAAAGACAATTAACAAAGCCAGTACCAGGGGGGGTTTTCTCGGAGCTTTGTCCAGTTGTCATCCTGAAAAAACTTATAGATAGGGCACATGACAGAAAAGGACTGTACTTGCAAATCTGGTATGTGGTTGCATGTTTCTGAATAGTCAAATTTGCCTTGGAAATGTAATTTTTAAGGTCTGTTATTCATTTCTCAAGCAAGGGTCAATGAGTTAGATACAATTTCAGGGAACATGAGCTTTGTTGCTTATTCTTTTGAAAAAAAAAGAAAAGAAAAAAAGAAAAGAAAACAACAAAAAACATGTTTCATCTAAACAGATGCCCTCCTCAAAGAGTACAATTATGAAGAACAAAGCTAACTCCAAACAAGCTGAGTTTTAAGAACAAAAACAAGGACCTCTCAATTTCAGAGAGTATGAAATCCAAAACTCCCCATTAAGAAAGGTCGAGCTAATAGCATAAACTGAGAGAGAAAAAATACTCAAACTGCAGTCACAGAACTGAACTGAAAGGCACATCTGAAGGACAAGCAAAGGCTGCAGCACGAAGTAAAAATCAAGTGCCATGACTCACACAATCAAATCCAAGTTAAACTTAACTTTGCAGTGTTATTCAGCTTTCCAGAATTGTTTTAAATAAACATTCCACTTACTAATACTCTCTAGCAATATAACAGAACATCAGTAGAGCAGCACCATGAAAACAAATGTGGGAAGCATTCAAGATCTGACCTCAATGTCAACCATGCTCTAGCGTGATTTTTTTTTTTAAGCAAACTGTTTGACTGAACTGATATTCATTTATTATAAAGTTTAATTTTATTTGCCATAAAAAAAAAACAATTATAGATGTGATATAAATAGTTTGTCCCTTGGAACAATCCACTAATCATCTCTAAAAACAAGGATCACATGATTGAAGTGTCCCGTACTGATGCCTTTGGTACTGCACATAAAAGAATGAACTCAAGGTCGCAACCTACGTAAATTAAAGGAAAATTATATGTCCCTCAATTTTTATACCCACCAGGCTAGAAAGTCTAGTCTCTGACTCACAAATTAGCCCCAACTTAGTGAGGCATTCATCTGCCTTAGTGAGGCAGGGTATCTTCAGGGAAACCATAGCTGCACAAGGTAATGTGACTATTTGCTGCTTTAAAGCAAAGTTTTTACCTACCTCTGTCTGCCTAGAAGCACTTGGGTGGCTGGTTTGCAATACCAACCCCTTGCTGTTTTCTATCTACACTCACCCACCTTAACCAAACTGTGGCTGGGGGACTCATTCCCTGCTCAGCTGTCTAACAGCAGGCGCAGAGGAGTCATCAGCGAGTGGGAATCACTGAACAACAGTGTGCCAAGGTCCTGTGCTGCACAGGTACACAAGGGCAGCACTGCACAAGTTAGCCCCGTGACTCGGTTAAGTGTTAATAGCTGCACTCCTTATTCAGCCTGCAAGCTCTTCAAGGCAGGGACCTCTCCTCAGATACGCCTGGAAGGCTTCTAGTGCCGAGATGGTGCCATGCAAATGAATAATAATTATACTTCCATGTAGACCGTTATTGTGCATAATATAAATTACTTTCACTGATCCAAGAGGAAATCATTCTCTCATTTTGAAATGAAAAGAGAGAGTAAAAATAATGATTACTTATTTGATGTTATTATTATAACAATAATTACATTTGTGCGTCCAGAATCCTCGGCTGCCACACACTGACTTTAATGGAGCTATGCCAAGTGATGGCAGCTAAAAACCTGGTCCCAGGCCCTGTTGAAGATCTCAAACCATTTCATGAGGGCTAATTGCACCCACGGCACTTCCACAAAAGATGGGAGGCTGAACACATTTTGCAGTTTGGGAACAGAAACAGATTTGAAAAGGGAAAAGATGGATTCCTTTAACCGCACTTCAGGTACCCAAGTTAAAAGCCTGTTTGCCTCAGTCTGTCTGTACAGTCTTTGCCAAGGAGAAGGTTTTTCTGGAGAGAGTTTCAAATCCTAATTGAATTGAATCACCTCCTGTGGGCTTTATCTCCCTCCTCTCAATTAAGGGGAGCCTTGCAGCACAACTGCAAGTCGCAGCCACCAGGCCTGAAAACCCAAACTGCAAGTGCTGGGGTTCTCTGCAGGGAGGGGAGAGAAGAAGAAAACAACAACAACAACAAACACATCCAGATCCCAGAACCCAGATCTTGGGGCTCTGCTCTCCAATCTAATAAGCAGCCTGCAGTCCACTGTCAAGGGCATCGATTAAAACTAGTTAACTAATAGAATAGTTAAGAGAAACTGAAGTTCCTGAGTCTGAAAATAAGACTTGAGCACTTGGAAGTATTAATGACCATCAACAGTGCTAACAGGAGCACAAACCTTGTAACTGTGACACCTTCAACAGCGAGTTTCACACCTGAAGCCTATTCCATAGGCAGCATTTCCAAGAGAGAGGATGGAGCTTCCCTTTTCCCCATGCCAACACAGGGTGCAGAGCCTGAGGTTCCCTGACCTGTCTCACACAGAACCACTCACATGCGCATGTGAGAGCAGCCTTGCGAGGACAGCATTTCTGTCCCCTGCATCTGCCCGAGGAAGAAAACGCACGGGACATTTCATCCTGCTTAAAGAGTCAGCGGCAAAGATCTTGCTGAATCCATTCAGTATCAGACCTAATCTTAACACTATAAAGAAAGTCAGGAAGTACTTGATTCAAATGAATACCCAGTATTATACAATTTGAGTGTTCTGGCCAGCAAGACTCATTTATTGCTTTCATTGTACTGCTAGTTCCTCATCAAGCACTAATAGAATGCAGTATTTCATACTGTGGACATTCAGCAGAAAAGTAAAAAAAAAAAAAAATTTTTTTGAAAAATACATCTCAAAGTAGCAGCAGATCACAAGGGCATTTTATAACAGAAAATAACCATTGGCACCACCTGATAAGTAGCTGAGGTTTGTACATGTCTCCTTGTACAGCAGCTGGTCCTCTCTAGCCAAGAAAAGAAAAATGAACAGACCCCTATTTCAAAGGGCACATCTGCAAAGACCCACCGGACACTAAAGAATAGAAAGAGAACAACCAGTGGCCTGAAAAAGACTTCCCATGACATAACTAATTAATACGGACCCATTTCATGCAGTACTTTCCCACATGCCCACAGAAAAGATGCTTAATGAGACAACTGCTGCCTGAGTCCATCCATCTAATCTGCTTCTAATACTCTTCTTAAATAATGCATACATTAGCTCTCTGTTAGTGAAGAGATTTGTTTGTTTTATTAACATGTGCCTTGTTAAGTGCCAAGGCTTTCTAAAATCATTATGCAGTTTCTAGCTCCAGATGTATTGTTACCCCCTCTCTCATTATAAAGTGATTAGTTGTCTCCATTGTCCTTTTCACTTGTTATTAAAGTTGTACCGCAGTGCGATTAAGCTCCTGATAACAGACAAACTGTAGTTAGTGGTCAAGTCAGCATTATGGGCCCATTCAGTAAGAAACTTATCATTTTTAGCCACATCATAGCTTGATGCCATTAACTTCACTCACAAGCTAAGGTCCCCAAGTAAGGGGTTTCACTGAAACCAGCAGGTGTACTAAAAGTGTGCAAGAACTGAGTTTCTAGAGCTTGCATCATGCTACGCTGAAGTCTGTCATGCAAATATTCAGCCTACATTAAGTTCACTCACACCTCTTAGATCTGGAATCAATTTTTAAACCTTATCTACTATTCCTTGGGTTGAGAATTGAAATTGGTGAGGCCACGTGTCTCCATCTATGAACTATTCAGACTTGTGCTAGAGGTAAAACACATGGAACCTGTAAATTCACTGTTTTGAGCAAAAAGGAGTATGCTAAGGGTGAAATCATTCTTGTCCCTTGAGATCTCTTTCATTTTCTAGAACTTAACAGGTTATTTTATGTCCAAGTGCAACTTCACACAGCAAAATCCAACTCCTCTGCCTCAAATCCTTTGAGAGGCTACCCATGGCAGCCCAGGGGCTCCCCGGCTTTTTCCCAAGGCCAGACACATTCCGACCTTGTTCCCTCGGATGCACATTCCCTCAGACACGCACCCTGCTACCCTCACAGTCTAAAGCAGTGCTTTAAATCTACTGAAATTGCTGCAGAACGTGCGGATCCCCGGGCTGGGGTACGGCGCTGGCCTCAGCGCGGGCTGCGCGGCAGCTTCTGGAGACGCGTCGAGAACCGACCCGGGCGCTGTACGGGGGAGTTCTCCTCACACAGAGCAGTCTGCTCCCCAGTGGGAAAACAGCTGCCCACCCCGCAAGGGAGATTCTGCACTTGGGGGAAGCCTTTGGGAGGGCTGCCTTTCCTGGGGTCCGTAGTTCATTAGGATCCAGGAGAATTTATCACAGCTTTTGACTTCTTGTGTCTTAACCTACAGCCAGCACAACTGGTGCAACGGAGCCTGCAGGACCAGGCACAAGGGAACCCAAGGAAGAGGAACAGCATGAGTGTATTCTGCTGCCCAGCCCATGGAAGAGCAATGGGAGCAGCCTCACCTGCCATCGTCCCAGGAGAAGAAACATCTTGTTCCCCTCCGTACGGAAGAAGAAGGATAGGCAATACCGACCCTCAGGAACGCCCTCCACAGGTTAACTTCTGCTTGGAGCTAAAGCAGAGCTAACCCTCACTGTCCTCCAACATACACTCACCTTTTCGTTTAGCATTTCTGAATGTTTCAAGCTACCAATAGCTCCTTTGACAGCTTCACGCTAAAGGAAACATTCAATTTCTTAGAAATGAATACACAAAATTTCAGACTCAAGAAGGGCAACAGTTGCCTCCAACAACTACTTCTACAGCAGAGGCCACATCTGGTAACACCAGCACGTCCACCGTGCCGCACAGCCGCGCAGTGCCGGGCCTGGGCTAACGCCACAGCACGTGCTGTGCTGCCACCTCGGCCCTGCCGCTCGCAGCCCTGCAGCCGCCATCTCTGCTCCCGCTGCTCTCGAGGGGGCTCCTGGCCAGGACACCCCCCAAGAGGCTCCCTCCAGCCCTGCTGCCGAGCGGCGCGAGCGGGCAGCGCTCCTCGCGAGCCCGGCCTCGGCAGGCACCCGCTGCCCGTCCAGGGACCAGACCCTGGACGACCGACCGCCCTCACAGTGCAATTCTCGCCTGCTTTCAGTGTTTGAGTTGTGCTGGATGAATAAAGCTGTGCAAGCAGCAATGAGTAGCTCCAAAAAACTGCCCATGGTTGCAGGGACTCGCTGAAGTCACCACTGACCGCCCCTACTTCTTTAGGGATATCTCCATAAGGTGATTTAATTAAATATGGAACAACTGCAGGAAACTGCTGATGAGTAATGAAAACTCCACATGTAGCTGGCCAGGGGATCCAGCACAGTAGGTGTTTGCAGCTGCAGAATGGTTCAATTCAAAACTGTTTCTTCCTGCCAAGGTGGCAATTCATATTAAATTATGCACAGGTATAGTGGCACCTTTTAACTACAGTGCCATATTATTTCATATTTCAGCTGAAATTACTTATTACCTGTATCTGACAGCACTGATTGTTTTTGAAACGATCTAAATAATTATTTGAACTAAGTGCTTTAGAAGAATGTTTCTTTCCCTGACAATGTAAGTTACCATTGCCCCACTTTATTTATTTATGTCTGTCTTGGTAAAATAAAATACTGCAGTTTGTCTTGTACATGGTACAAACCAGAAGTTCTGTAACTTCTATGCCTTCTTCTCATGAAGGTTTTACAAGTACCACCTTCTGCAAAATGCCCCAAGTGTGGTTTGCATAATTATAAAAAAAAAAAAAAAAAAAAAAAAACCTCTTATCACAGATTAGTTAAAATAAAACATAGTTAGTATAAAGGTTCTTGAAAAGGTCAGCAATTCTTCAGTTTGGTAGCACAAAGATAGTGACCAAGAACACAGTATTTCATAGACAAACCAACAGCAGTCTTGTCAGAAAAGATCTTAAATGTGTGACTTGGTTAATAGACCAAAGAGAGTTAAAATTAATATTCCGTTTTTTCATTAAGATATAAGAGTGATAAATTGTTGGGAAAAAAAAAAATGATACTTGGAGAATCTCTTAGACACAGTTAACCAAAGACATGTGGATATAATGGGACTACTGTATTCACACCAGCCAGTCTCTGAAAGCGTTTCAAAACAATTAGATATACATAAACTATGAGAAACTTAGATTGAAGAGGATAACAACCTCACTTACATAAATTGTATTTTAATGTGGAAACACAGCAACAGAAAGTCTTCTTTCATACAGATTTTATACCATGCAATGCCATTAATATGGGATACTGCTCACATATTCAATCTGAACTCAATCAGGCCGCCCTCCCAGACGTACAACACGTGTAGAGTTGGACATATAAACGCATGCACAAAGGAGGAGCTGGGATTTCAACCTACCAAACTAAGTGAGTTGCTACCAGGTTGTTAAGGCAGAGATCTGCACAACTCCAGTTTCCCTATCTCTGTTCCATCAAATGCACATTTTAATCAACAGATGGATGTTTAAATGTGGGTTATTATACTCCTGACAGAGTAATTTTAAGGATGGCAGCCACATCCCCACGCATAGGCTAAACAAAGCCACAAGCGTTAAAAAGATATCCTGAAGAAGCATTGCAGAATCACCTCTTGACAAAGCATTTTCCTCCAGCGTAATTTTTTTAATAGCAACATCACCCACCACAGGACAGCTCAGTGCAACACTCTAGTTACGCAGGGAATGTGGGAGAAGCAGCCACGCTGGGTACCTGCTTGAAAGTGCGTTTTCCACATGGAAGCCAAGTGTCTTTGATCAATCGGCGCACACCGAGGAGCGATGTGTCAGTGTCAAACACGGCTACGGCAAGCACGGAGTGCACAGCGTGGGCCTGCTGGACCACGCACCAAGCCCGGGCAGCGCTTCGTGGGGCGGCTCCAGCCTCCACCCACCCATGCAAGGGACATGGGGGTAACTGCCAGAGTGAGCAGCAAAATAGCTCAAAAGAAGGGGGAAAAAAAAATTAAGGAAAGGAGACGGGAGGCAGGGTATTGGAGGAAAAATAGTGGAGGTTGACTACTTAAATGTATGGACGCAATAGACATTCACACAAGAGTACGCAAGGAGACAAGAACCGCATGCAGCAAGCGGGAATTTCAGTTTTTTACCCTCAGGGAAGCTCCAGGGTTCTCTATAGGCACCAAGCGAGTACGTGGCCCTTCCCCAGAGCCATCCCAAGCACCGGGCACGGCTACGACTGCGTGCGGGCAGCTGGGCAGAGCGGCAGCAGTGCCCATGTCACACAGGGGGTAACCCACCCCCGGATCCTAAACCACCCGTATCTCCCAAGATGCAAACGGAAACACAAAACCAGACGTGCAGAGCGCACACGCACTGGAGGGAACAGGGGCTCCCCCAGCCCTTCTCCATCAGGGAACAACACAAGGGACAGAGGAGTCTTCTCTGGAGATGGGGACCACCAGGCATCGCCTCGGCTACGAGCACATTCCCAAGGTGTGCGCTACCTTCCCCGGGGCACAGCCAATCCAGCCTCCACCTGTCCGCCAGGAAATGCAGAAATAACCAGCGACGGGGCTGGCTTTCCAATAAGCACCAGCTCCAGGCCCTATTTAAACCCTATGGCGGTTTGCAAAGAAAGAAACCCGCAAGCGCGGGGCCCGCCCCCGCCCCCGCCGCGTGTCCAGCGGCGGGGACAAGTGCTCGCGCTGGATCCCCCGGTGGGGCCTGCGGGAGCCGCGCAGCTGGGACGAGAGCTGCCTTCCAGGTGGGAACAGCTTCCAGCTGGAGCGGGGGGGAGAGCCGTGATGCTCCGGGCGGGAATCCCGGGCGCGCACCAGGTGAGCCAAAATGAGCCCAAGTTGGGTTTTTTGTTGGTGGTGGTTTTTTGGGGGGAGGGGAAGGTAGGGGGCAGCG